>CM076581.1:763192350-763451363 GCA_034641835.2 Pinus albicaulis | reverse complement strand
GCTTTCTGCTGAACAGTGTCCCAAGACACAAGAAGAAGAGGAGGATATGTCCCGTGTTCCATATGCAAGTGCAGTGGGTAGCCTGATGTATGCAATGGTCTGTACTAGACCAGACATTGCACATGCAGTGGGAGTATTGAGCAGGTTTATGTCAAACCCAAGGAAGGAGCATTGGACAACAGTGAAGCGGGTTTTCATATATTTACGTGGCACTAGTGATTATGGCTTGTGCTACCAGGGAAGACCAGGATTGGAAAGAATGTTGGACATTCGTGGTTTTGTTGATGCAGACTGGGCTGGAGATCTGGACCAAAGAATATCTACAAGTGGGTATGTGTTTAACCTATTTGGAGGTGCAATCAGTTGGATGAGTAAAAGACAGTCTGTAGTGGCTCTTTCAACTACAGAGGCAGAATACATAGCAGCCACTCATGCAAGCAAGGAAGCAGTTTGGTTGCAGAGATTGTGTTCAAGTATGGGGCTGGTACAGCAAGCTATAAGGATAGACTGTGATAGCCAAAATGCAATTTTCTTGGCTAAGAACCCTGCTTACCATTCAAAGACAAAGCACATTGATGTTCAATATCACTTTGTTAGAGATATGGTTGAGGCTAAAAGGGTGTTGCCGGTAAAGGTGGACACTTTGAAGAATGTTGCAGATGCATTGACGAAGTCTGTGAGCACTCAGAAGTTCTCTTGGTGTAGAGAAACAATGGGTGTTGAAGAATTGGCCAAATGAGTAAGCTCTCATGTGGCCCCCCGTGGAAAGAAAACAACAAGTGGGAGAATGTTGGGTATGTGTTATATTGTTTCCACGATTAGCCCCACGCGCTGTATGTTGCGTCGGGCGTAGCTGGTGGGTCACGAGGGGCGAAGCAGTCCCCACTGTTGGGGTCCGGGGCAACGCCCTGGCCAAAAATAGTTTTTGTGCGGACCCACTCATAGGCGGATCCGCCCATGGTTTTGTGCTTGGTTTTGCACATGGTTTTGGGGTTCGATGGTTTTCGGCCCCTGGTATTTTGTAGATCCGGTCAAGGGAACTACGGTTATGTTCTAATCCAGGGTTAATGGATTGGGGTTTATGTATGCTTCGGCATGTATATATATGTGTTGTAACACTAAAAGAAATATAATGAAAAATCAAGCTGGTCGTCCCGATTTGGGATCCAGGGGAAAATCTCTGTGTTTATCTGTTTTATGTTTTATGCTCTTGCTATTGTTTATTTTCTGTTATAAGAATCGTGTGTAGATATTTCTGTTCAGGGTTAAAACCTACAGTATAAATGACCTCCACACTCTCCTTCATGGAACTGGTATTTAACCTTCTCTGCATCAAACTCAGGCAAACATTTAAGAAATACACCACTTGCATTTTTCCAATAAATACATCTATCTATAATGCAATAGTTTACAGCTTTCAATTTGAGGAATCTTGCCTTTGTTTTTGTCAAACCAGGAGGTGTATTCAAATTAAACAAAACATAAACAATATCAGCATACCAAGGGGAATTCATAAAATGGTTTTCAACAATGGGAGTTGAGACTTCCTCTTGATCATCTAAAGCATTAATCATATTAATATCAAGAACTTCAAAATTGGATTCAGCCATTAATCTAGCTAGACCTTGGCCTTTGATGAGTTTAGTGGGTTTTATCTCTAAATCATATTAAAGGATAACAACAATCCACTTACCTCTCTTACCATCTGGGTCCTGTGTTAGAATGTCTTTCACAATTGAGTTTGGGACAAAGGCAATGATGTGTGAGTGAAGAATGTATACTATGAAATCTTTCAAAGCTTTAACCAAAGCAAAAGCTTGCTTCTCCATAATGTTATACTTCAGAGGGGCATCCCTCAATGCCTTGATAAAGAATGAAATAGGCTGATGTTATAGCATCATTTCTCACCTTCATATGATTCATGATTTCTTTTATGGCTTTGGGCACCCATTCCTACAGACTTGGACAAATTCACTAAAAAATAGTGTAAAAATCCCCATACGCGATTATGCCCAGACTTTTCCGCGTGTATACGCGAGTCCACATGCACTTTTCCGCGTATGCCATTAAAATCATTAAAAATATATATAAAAATTCCCTATTTTCGGGCTGGGTTGATGGTTACTCTGGTAGTTCAACCACCCCAGCACATGGCCAACTGTTTCCAACTGTTGAAACTACTTTGAGGGAGTATAAAAGCACCTCATGTGCATGGCCTAAGGGAGAGAGAGAAATTAATGATATTATACTCTGTTGGTATTCCCTATCCAAGTCTGATTCCCCGTGCCTCCTGCACTTTCCTAGTTCATTACAGGAAACCTTTGTTTCCTTGAGATGCTCATCTCCCTATATGTCATCTCGTATGCACCAGTTTGGAAGGAATCTTAGCGAGGCAAGGGCGGGACGGATCCGGACGACGGTCTGCTTGAAGATCGTGGAAGGATTCAGGTGATCTCTCCACTCGTTATTTCTGTACATGCTATTTATAATACAGAAGTACCATCTTGTTCCCGAAATATACGTGTTAGTGTCTACTTGCATACATGAGAATATTGTTATTTAAGCATTTGTTATGGTTTATCTAATGTTTCATATGGATTTCACTAAAATTTAGAGTAGATATATGTTGTACAACCAGTTCTTCATGCTTGTTTCTTCTTGTCTTTCAGGTTAAGAAGGAAGAAGGGTTGCTGGGGGTTTGGACCCCGCGGGATCTGCTTCAACCGTAGGACCTACGGGTAACTTCCTCGATCTACTCTATTCAGTTTTTCATGAACATGTATGGTTGTGTGAGTCCTTCTTAAGTAGCATTCCTCTGCTCTGTGGAGGTTTAAGCCCAACAAACCTCTAGGGTGCTTGAGCCGGAAAAGGCTGTCGTTTGGAGGTCGGCGTAACTGTTTCTGATACCTTTGCTAGTTGTTCTGGGCCGTAATTATCTCAGACTGCTTTCGGGAGGTCCTATATTTCGCTTTCCTGTATTTTGGTGTCTGGTCCTCATCACCCAGAGCGGAAATACTTGAAGGTTGTTTGCTTGATTGTATCTCAGGTATTTTTCTTATAGTGAGTGCTCTTTGCTCCTAGCTTGCCTAGCTTTTCACTTTTTGAGTCTAATTAAAATCTATAAAATTAGTTGATCAAGCGCCTCGACGATCGAGGAGAATCCGAGGGTTATCTCCCGAGAGTCCAGAGCCTTCTTCGAGAAGGCATAGGAGTGATTTAGCAGGTGGTTACCACCCTGTGACGTCTGACGCAGTGGAGAGAGATCCTCCACAAAGGTCTGAAGGTTTCATCGTTGATTCTGGTGTCGGTTCCGAGAGGAGCGTTCCGCTCACCTCGCGAGTTTTATTTCCTCGGGAAGAAGATTTTCAAATCGAAGAAGTACCTAAACCTCCTACGTCAGGTCCATCTCCTCTTCCTCCTGATTATTCGTTCGTTGTTCAGTACATTGGACCTGAGTCTGAGAGATCGGAAGATCTTCCGTATCATTCATACCTTTCGATGGCCACGACTGGGAACGCGGCCTCTGTCGTGAGTGCTGCAGGAATTCAGACCCCTGCTTCTGTTGAAGCAGGGTGCACTATTTCTTTATCTTCAATTGCTTCTAGTGCTGCTGTGTTTGGCTCTGGTTTCACCCAAGCACATGCTTCTCATTCTGGTCCCTTCTGTTCAGGGATGCTCACTAGTGGGAATCCCTCTTTTTCCTTTTCCACTGCTGCAGCTGGATCTACACCCATGTCTTCCATGGCTAGTGGATCAGCTTCTTTTCAAGGGTTCCCCTTTGGAACTGGACACATTCCTAGTTCGAATCCTTCTTTAGGGTCCTTTCCATTTACTTCTCAGACCCAGAGTTTCAACCCTTGGTCTGGGGGGCAAAGTTCGACTACTTTTACAGGATGGAACCTTGTGTTCACTACAGCGGGGGCAGGGAATCATTTTTATGCAGGTCATCAAGGGAATACTTCTTTCCCTTCGTCGAGTGCTTATCAGACCTTTTCTCCTCTTTCTAATGCCTGGAACCCCTATCAGGGGCTCTCTTCTTCATTTCATACTTCAGCGGGGGGAACTGGTCTGGGCTTTGGTAACTCTGCGTTGGGGGGAGGTTCTTCTCCTTTTTCTACGAGTCCTTTCTGGAAACTTGGTGCCTCATCAAATCCAGGATATTCTTTTCAGAATGTTGGGAATCCATCCCATTAAGGATGGAATCCTCAGGCTCCACCTCGCTTACCTTTTCTGGCAACGTTAAAGTTGCCAGATCGGTCGAAGCTAACTAATGATCTGATTCGTTATGGTCCGGGGAGGCCTCTGGTTCCCACCAAACTTCCTTCAAACATTCCTAAGTTTGAAAGTAAGAATGGAGAAGATCCGGCTGACCACATTACCACTTTCCATTTATGGTGTTCTTCGAACTCCCTGATCGATGATTTGATTAGGTTGAGATTATTTCAACGCACCCTAACTGGAAACGCCGCCAAATGGTATATTGAGCTAACTGGGGGAATTTTTGCTACATTTGGAGAACTGGTTGTTACATTTCTGAACCATTTCCAGTTGCCTGTCCGATATGATGCTGGGACTGAACTCCTAGCCAATTTTAAACAGGACGATGCAACCCACATTTCTGATCACATTCAGGAATGGAGGAGAAGGAAGAGGTTGATTAAAGCTCATATTCCAGGTGAATTCCTTTTGGAATGGTTTCTCAAATCCCTGCAGTCAGATATTTCGAAAGATGTATCCCTCTCTGGGGTATTTTCTGAGGAGCAGGCCATTTTTAGGGCCCAGCAGCTAGAGTTGATATATTCTCAGTCTGGGATCCTTCACAAGTATTTTCCCAATGCTCCTCGCTCCAAATTAGATTTGTCAAAAACTAAGCCCGGTCCTTATGGCGACGGACTGATTGGATCGATCAATATTGGTGCAACCAGCCTGCTTTCTCAATTGCAGTAGTTGTCTTTACAATCTGCTCCTTCTGGTCAGGCTGTGCCTGCTGAGTCATCACCTTCCCAGTCTTTGTCCATAAATTTTGTCCAAGCTTCTGATCCCAAAGGAAATCAACAATCCGATGGGAAGAAGAAGGGACGAAATAACAAGAAGAAGGGCAAGAACGGGAAGGGTAATGCAAATAAAACCAACGAGCATGTTGGTGAGGGTCCAAAGGAGAAAAGGAAAGTGAAGTTTCCATGCAAGCTATGTGCTGGAGACCATCTTACACACCTTTGCCCTAAAATTCAGGATGCGCAGCGCTTGTTAGCCCAGTAGGGTTCTTCTAGTTCCTAGGCTATGTTAACAAACCCTTTTCCCCAAGGGCAAAAATTAGTTGTTGGCGCGAACCAAAATCCTGGGGCTTCCTCTGGGGGCACCCAGGAAGGGGAAATTCCATCGAACATTTTCATGATGAGTGCTCACGCGGATATCGCTACGAGATCCCGTGATTATGGCGGAGAAGAGTCTTCGAAAGCTAAGGAAGTCCCTAATGCTACTGAGCCGCTTCACATCACGAAGCCTACTATTGAGTCTATGCCTCGGAGGCCCAAAGAATCTTCTAAGCGATCAACGATTAATCCAAACGCTAGGGTTGCCCAGAACTACTCGATTGTGGAAGATCTGGCGCAGAGTCCTTGTGCTATGTCAGCTTTAGAGGTACTCCAGTCTTGTCCGGCTCAGCGCAGTGCTTTTCTCACTGCCATTGGGGCTATTGATCTGAAAAATTCTCTTCTGATTACTTTTGATATGACTAATTTTAAGAAGAGACTTCCTCATCACATGGCCTTTCATATTAAATCATCATACCGGAAGTGCAACATCTTTCGGACGGTTGCTGATGAGGGTGCTTCCACATGCGTGATGTCTCTCGCATGCTGGAAGACACTTGGATCTCCCAAAGTTGTTTCATCTAGCACTGTTCTGACTGCGTTCGATGGTCATTCTCACAGACCCCATGGGATTGTCCCAGCTTTGCCCATCTGTGTTGGGGGCAAAACTATCAATATAGAGGTTGAGGTAGTGGATGCAAGCTTGGACTACAACCTTCTGTTGGGGAGAAACTGGATTTATGAGATGGATGCCATTGCATCCTCATTATTTCGCATTATATGTTTCCCCCACGAAGGGAGGATTGTTACAGTGGATCAACTGGACTGTCCTCCTGTAGACCCGAATGCGTCTACTGACTCATCTATTCCTAATTTGGATAATACTAAGGCGCCTGTTGAGAATTTAGGAGTTGGAATGTATTCTTCCTTGATGGGTACTTTTGATATTCCTCCTCCTACGGTTCATATTAATGCTATTTCATCCTCCAAGGTTCCTCTTCGAAGAGAGTTCTTCAGAACTCATTATTTTTCGGACCCTTGGACCTTACCTTCCCCTACTGCCACATTAGCGGAAGGTCAAGTGGGTGGAATGGCATTTCCTATTTCTGCAGCTGAGATTGCGTATCAGTCTATTGTTGACTCTGCAGAACCCATCCCAGCTCCTCTTTCACCAGAAGAGTTGGATGGCGATGTGGCTCCAGCTTGGACACTTAGTTCTTCTTCTGCCCAGGATTGTCTTGATACTACTCTTCCATCTGAAGAGGCCATCCTGGAATCCATGACTGGTATAGATAGACCGTGGGATGACTTGCATCATCGGTCTTACTTCTTACCTGACTTGAACGAAGTTGAAACAAGTTTTCCAAGTCCTCCGTCTCCTGGTCTTGTTCACCCAGTCTTGAACTCCTTAGCACCAACACAGGTTTATGCTGAAGGGAACATGGCTGTGATTTCTCCTACTATCTCGGTGAACATTTCCAGGGATCCCAATATTATCGAGAATGTCTTCATCGGAGCTGAATGTTCCCGTGAAGAGGTTCAAATTTACACCGAGCTCTTTAAAGAGTATAGGGATGTATTTGCTTGGTCTTATGAGGAAATGCCTGGAATAGACCCATCTATTGTCCAGCATGAGATCAAGACGTATGAAAACGCTAAGCCGGTGAGGCAAAAACTTCGTCTGGTCAATCCTAGAAAGGCAGCAGCTATCAAAGCTGAAGTTGAGAAGCTGCTTAAGGCGGGATTCATTTTCCCTGTTCCTTTGACTAAATGGGTTTCAAATCCCGTTCCCGTAGATAAAAAGCAAGGAACGATTCGAGTGTGCATTGATTTCAGAGACCTAAATAAAGCATGTCCTAAAGATAATCACCCCACACCATTTATCGATCAGATCATTGACAAGTGTGCCAGTAATGAGATTTTCTCCTTCATGGACGGTTTCTCCGGATATAATCAGATTACTATCCGTCCGGAAGATCAACATAAGACTGCCTTTATTTGTCCCTGGGGTACATTTTCATACAAGAAGATGCCTTTTGGTCTTAAAAATGTTGGGGCTACCTTCCAGCGGGCCATGTCATATGCCTTTCATGACATCAAAAAGATTATCGAGGCGTACTTAGATGATTTAGCTGCTCATTCTCGAAAGAGGATGGATCATCCTGGTCACCTCCGGCAAATATTTGAACGATGTCGGTTCTATAAGATTAGATTGAATCCGAACAAGTGCGTTTTCGCGGTTACATCCGGTCGGCTATTGGGATTCATTGTGTCTAGGGAAGGGATAAGGGTAGATCCCTTCAAAGTTGAGGCAATACTTCGGTTGCCTCCCCCGTCTTCAATTCGTCAGCTTCAAAGTCTTCAAGGGAAGTCTAATTTTCTTCGGAGATTTATCGTAAATTATGCTGAAGTTACAAAAGGATTTATGAGATTGTTGAAGAAAGGAGTTCCTTTTCTTTGGGATGACTACGCTCAATGCTCATTCGATGCTTTGAAGAAAGCATTGACCTCTGCTCCTTTATTGAGTCCACCTGATTATAGCAGGGATTTCCTTTTGTATCTGGCAGCAGCAGAATCTACCATTGGTATGGTTCTGGTTCAGGAGGATGATTCTCTTTCAGAGCATGTTATTTACTACCTTAGTCGAGGCTTGGTAGGACCTGAACTCCAGTACACTCCGATAGAAAAGTTAGCCTTAGCAGCAGTTCATGCTGTGCAGCGACTCCGGCATTACATTATTCTTCGCAAAACCTATGTTTTGGCAGCTTCCAATCCATTTTAGTTTGTCCTCAGTAGGCGAGTGATTGGGGGAAAATATAATAGATGGATTGTGATTTTACAGGAATTTGATCTTGAGTTCATGTCTGCCAAGTCCAAGAAATCATTGGTTTTTGCGGAATTGATCTCTGAGTTGCCCTGTGGGGAAGAGATGATTTATGATGAATCCTTTCCGGATGAACATTTGTTTCTTATCTCTTCACAGGATCCTTGGTACGGAGATATCATTGTGTATCTCCAGACTGCGAAGTTTCCCTCTACTTTTTCGAAAGATGAGCGTCGTAAGTTGCGTCACTTGGCCAAGAATTATTTGATTATTGGTGATGCTTTATACCGTCGAGGGGTTGATTCAATCCTAATACGCTGCTTAACTCTCGAAGAAGCTGAGGCTGTGCTGAATGATTCCCACAGTGGAGCTTGTGGGGGTCATTTATCTGGGCTTGCTACAGCCCAAAAAATCTTGCGTGCTGGGTACTTTTGGCCTTCGATTTTCAAAGATTGTATTGAATCGGTCAAAAGGTGTCATCCGTGTCAAGTCTATACTCGAAAAATGCGCGCTCATCCAGCTCCGCTTTTTCCAGTCATTACTGTAGGTCCCTTTACTAAGTGGGGTATTGATTATACTACTTGTAACCCGCCTTCGGCTAAAGGTCACAAGTACATTATTGTAGCAGTAGACTACTTTACGAAGAGGGTCGAGGCTATGCCTACTTTTGGGAATGATGGTGAGACTGCAGCTCTTTTCCTTTTCAACCAGGTTATTGCTCATTTTGGTATTCCTAGAGAGATTTTCACTGACCATGGTAGTCATTTTCAGAATAGTATGATGGCTGAGTTGGCTCTCAAATTGGGTTTCCGGCAGGAGCATTCATCTCCATATTATCCTCAAGCCAATGGGCAAGTGGAAGCCATGAATAAATCCTTGAAGACAATTCTTCAAAGGACAATCGATAAAGCTAGATCCAACTGGCATATTATGCTATATCCTGCACTTTGGGCATACAGGACGTCAGTGAAAACTGCAACTGGCTTTACTCCGTTTCAGCTAGTGCACGGGGTGGAATCCGTATTTCCTATTGAATGCGAGATTCCTTCTCTTAAGTTAGTTGTTGAACTTCTTCCTAACACTTCTAGTCTTAAAGAACGGCACCTTCATCTGGAACATCTCGATGAGCAGCGTCGGGATGCCGCCACGGTGAATGAAGCGCATAAAAACCGAGTTAAAATTTAGTATGATAAGGCGGTCAAACCCAGGGTTTTTTCAGAAGGTGACCTTGTTTTGGTCTACGCCCAAGAAAAAGATGCCCTGGGGGCAAGAAAGTTTAAATCTATGTGGTGTGGCCCCTTTATTGTCAAAAAATTCCTTAAGAAAGGAGCGTATACCTTGGTTGATTTCGAAGGGAACGAGTTGTCGGAGCCCCGAAATGGGCTCTATTTGAAGAAGTATTATGCCTAGGCTTTGGCCTGGCATGTTGCTTTTGTATATAGTAGTTTTTTGTTTTGTACATATCTGGTTGATTTTCGATCTTTGATTAGTTGGTGATGTTTTTGATCTGCTTTGGCAGGTTGTGTTGGATGTCATGAGTCATTTTGGTTTCGCCGATGGTGCTAGTAGACACACCCGGAACTTAGCTTCCGCGGCTTGGGTGCTTCATTATCCATCCGGTCAGCTGTTAGTATCAAGAGGGGTCTGCATTGGTCTTGCTTCCAATAATATAGCAGAATACACTGCAGTTGTTTATCTACTCTCGGAGGCAATATCTTTGGGTGTTGATTCATTGGTAGTTTTCTTGGACTCTCAGCTGGTGGTGTCGCAGTTGAACAATACTTATCGGGTTCGTGACCCATTTTTATTACGGTTGTTCTTGAGGGTACGTTTGTTACAAAGATCATTTCAATTTTTAACTTTCATTCATATTCCTCGAGTTGACAACTGGTTAGCAGACTCATTAGCTAATCAAGCGATTGATTGGCATATTAATCATTCCATACAATAAAATTTAATCATCAAAAACATCATACATTTGATACATTTATCACATCACATCAAATATCGCTGTATATATATCATCAAAGTGTTCAAAAACTTTACAAAAATTTGGATCCATAAGGTCATACAAAACTTGGGCTTATGCCCGATCATGTTCAATCTCAAAAAATAATATACAGTCATCTAATACATAATATCTATCTACTCCTGAGGTCCCTGCCCAGAAGTCGTGTTCCTATAGAACGTCACCGCGGTGGCAACTCGGCGGAATAATCGTACCCAGTCTCGGGGCACTCCTACCACCCGTCTCTGGATGGCTTTCGGCAGGTCTTCCACGGCAGCCATAGGTATTTGGCAGGTTAACCCCTCCAAATTCCTCTGCACAGCCTGGAGGGTCCTATCTGAATCCACTGTATCTGCTTCGCCCCTGCGGCGCTTGTGGCGCGGGAAACCCTCAGGTCGCACTGGTCCAATATCTGTATCATGATCATGTTTACATTGTCAGTCATTATGAATCCAATCAAAAACATGTTTATTTTCATTTTTTCATACATATTTGAAAAAATCCAAAAAAATTATATAAATCAAAAAAATTTGCAAACTTACCGACTGTGCCCCATGCTGTGCCTGGTGGAAGAACTAGATCTGGATCTCCACGAAAGTCCATCCCGGCATAGGGATAGTCGTCCACTGCGATGATTTTTTCTCCCCACCAAAGGAAGAACTCATCGTCCCAGGTAGTCTGGGGAACTTCACTTCTCCCTAATCTCTTCATCATGTCCGCCCAACGGGCAATTATTGGGTCCCGCGGGCTACTAATGGTAGAGATAACTCTGGGTCTCAATGATGGTATCTTCTCAAAGAAAAATGTCATCAGAATAATACCATACCCAAAGTGTTTGGTCTTTGCTTGGCGGATTGAGGTCAACTATTGTTTCATGTTTAGTAAAAGGGTTGTGCACCAATCATACACATGAGTCAAGCACTCTACTCCTATGCTCATTTGCGTCCTGGACGCCTGATGTAGGGAGGAAGATCCTGCCACTCTGCCAATGGTGAAAAGGAGGATTTTCATGTGCAAATCCCGTAAATCTTTAATAGAAATCTGAGTTCCAAATTTCTTGGAACCCTCTACGCAATACACGTGGACATAGTCTTCCACGGTTAGCCCTCCCAGGGGCTTCCCATGCAAGTCTACTGGTTCTCCCCTCCGGGACAGTCCAGTAATAAAGTATATGTCTTCCACTTCAATGCGTATTGGCATCTGATCTATCACAAAACAATCTTGGTCTAGTTCCCAGTAATTGACGAGCATTTCTAGCAACCGAGGATTTCTTTTCATATTTGGCATTTTGAAGAATTTGAACAATCCGCAATTCCGAAGGATATTTTGCAATGCTCGATCTTGCATGACCTCTTGATAAATTGCACTATGTTCACGCTCCCTCCATGAGATTTTCATCCTGTCAAATTTCAACAAATTATCCATTAGCCACGCATTTTTTGATTCGGACCTACGCATACGCGACTTTTTCTATGCATAGTCGCGTGTATACGTGACTTTCCTATTACCAACCCGCGTATGTGCAAGTCCGAGTTTTTTAGCAAGGGTTTTAATGGTGAAATTCACTAAATTTTAATTTCCAAACGGACAAAATGATTTGCAAAGATGATTGAGGAGCCTACCTGACAAATTCGGTGCGATTCAATGGTCGGTTGTTCCTGATTTGACGAAAGAAGTTTTTTGCTCCAGAGCACTTTTTTCCAAATCAGCAATGCAATAATGAACCAAATATGAGGTAATTTGTCTATTTATGCCTAAAAAGTTGAAATTTTTCGCAAAAATTTGTTATGCTCATTTTTTCGATCTATCTTAAGCTGCATAACTCGGATGCTTGGAAGTGCCCAGTTTGGTATGTTTTCAGGTACATTTTGACGAATTTGATATTTTTCCCGTTTTTGATCCATGATTACCGACTCGTCACGACAGGTATATGATCTTCACTGGCATATAGGTTAGGGAAATCACTTTCCGTTGCATCTTGCATACTAGCCTCCATACTGATCACTTGCCATGTAGAACAGTCCTTCAGGTCATGAGTATTACACCCATTTCACTCGCCGATTATTTAATCATGACTTGGTGGGTAAAGCCTTTTTTTATGGGCTTCCTAGTTGGTTCCTAGCTATCACTTGTTGCCCATCTTGGCATTTTATGTAGGCTCAAAGTCCCCAATCCATCATGACTTATGTGTTGAAGCTTCATTCTTCTTCTTCCTCACTATCATTTTTCTGGCTATTACCCTAGAGGCTCCCTGGTGTTGTTGAGTTGTATTACTGCATTGCATATTAGCTACTTGTTTATCCTGGCCTTTAGCCGACTTCATTTTGTACTCGATGTTTAAGCCAACTTTTGACCTTGACTATTTGTACAAGTTAACCATTGCATGCACTTAGCTATAGTGACTTGACACCCTTTTTACCCATGGATGGAATGCTCCTTTGAGTATCACTTACCAGTTTCTGCCACCTTGCATTGAGCATAGGATTGTTCCTATCCCAGGAACTAGTGCAACTATTTCCTGATACTCATTCTATCCATTGTACTATAGCATTATTTTATTATTTTCAGGGTTACTATATGAAAAAGACAAAAAAAAATAAAAAACAAATATATCAAAAAGAGCGGGAGACGAGATATATCTTCGTTATTTTGATAGCGTCTGATGAGTTTGTCGCCCTTAAAGCACATATACTTATATATATTTCCTACATTTTGGATGGTTTTAGTTTTGACCTAGGTTCAGCCTTTACCTTGTTTCACTTGTCAGTCCTCCCCCGGTTGGTTATCCCTTCCAATCATATGGAGAGTTTGTTCTGCCTCCTGCATAACAGACCTATACAGTGTCACTTTTTACTGCCATGGTCATCACGAGTCATGCTTTTTTTCAAGGGAAGTCTAACCAGAGTTGGCCATTCTGCAGTGTCTCTTGACTCATTATTCAGTTGGCCTTCCCGGTCTTGTCAGTATCTTGTTCTATCACATCAGATGTTTTGGTCTTGCCATCATCTTTGACAGGAGAAGGTCCCCATGACTTCTCCTGTCTTCTTCCCGAGCGGGTTGATGGGCATCGACTACGACATTGCTGCGAAAGCAAACCTAGAGCCGCACCCTGGAGCTATTTCCATCATTGATAGGTGACCTTGTGCTCGACATTTGATCATCGGTATGGGTCTTTGACTGAGGTTTCCACATGTTCGACATCGGCACACATTATAACACTTGGGATTAACGATGCCTTGATTTCCATTTGACCCTATCGATTAGTATCTCGCCTCTTTGTCGCTTTCATTATTGGTTGGTTCGAGGGTTTCTTCCGTGCGCTAGCTTCATCTTGTGCATGTCGGAAACGTACTTCGGTTTTGGTTCCATCACTCTACTTTGTCAGATTCCTTCCAAATCTTGGCACACGAGGTTACACTCGCGCTAGACTGATGTAGGATGCCTTAATGCCTTTCTTCCAGCAGATCTTTTCCCATCGACTCCGACTCATTTCTCTGGGAATAAGGTCTAGAGTCTTTTTGTCAGTACCTTAGGGTTTGCAGTCATCAGTGGCAGACTCTTCGCTATCGACAGTGGGGATTCATCATTGCCTCTTGGATTGGTAGATTCTTTAGTGTCGACTTCAACTCATTTCGTCGCACTTGTTAGATTGATACGGGCACCTTGACACTCATTTTCGTTACTCGTGGAATTAATACAGCGTTGGTTAACGATTATCGTCATTGGCCAGAGTAATCCAGCGATTTCTCATATTTAATATAATATTATTATTAATTATTATGATCGTCGTAGAGACGCAAGTTTGCTGTCGGCATTTCTCAAGTTCACTTTTGACAGTCCATTCAGTTTCTGCCAGTGATGTCTCCACTCTTATATGTTGCAGTTCAGTACAACAGCATCCTATATGTTGGCTCCTGAGTTGCGTGATAGTACCATTTGTTCCACCCTTTATGATCTGGTACTTGGAGATTCAGTTACTTATTTGATCAGACATCCACTTGCAGCATCTTTGATCAGCTTTTTATATGTGATACTTGGACATTGATTCATACTTACACCTCCGGGCCATGCTCAGATGATTCATTATGTAATTTTAGTTCAGTTATACTTGTACACATGTTGGATCTATTCAGTACTTTCTATATGAGGTATTTTTGACTGAGCATGGGTATGCCCGCCTCAGCATGGGTTGACTCTCTATTTTCTTTCATTGGTTTTTGGTAGGCTGAACTCTGGTGAAGTCCTCTCTTGTCCTTGCGAAGTTCTTTCTATGTGCATAATACATTTCGGCCATCTGTTGCCTTCGACCTCATGTATTAGGGGCATCCGGTATAGCATCATTTCTCACCTTCATATGATTCATGATTGCTTTTATGGCTTTAGACTTCATTCCTGAGCTTGGACAAATTCACTAAAAAGCAGTGTAAAAAATCTATGCAACGATTATGCAGACTTTTCCCAGGTATACGCGAGTCCATGCCTTTTCATGCCATTAAAATCATTAAAAAAATATATAAAATTCCCTATTTCGGGTTGGGTTGATTTTCGGGTAGTTCAACCATGACACAGTAATAGCCATTATTGACTACTTGGAGGGAGTATAAAAGCCCCTCATGTGCATGGCCTAAGGGAGAGAGAGAATTATTTATATTATACTCTGTTGGTATTCCCTATCCAAGTCTGAATTCCCATGCCTCCTGCACTTCCCAGTTCATTTCAAGAAACCTTTGTTTCTTGGAGATGCTCATTCCTTTATATGTCATCTCATATGCACCAGTTCGGAAGGAATCTTAGCGAGGCAAGGGTGGGACGGATCCGGACGACGGTCTACTCGAAGATCGTGGAAGGATTCAGGTGATCTCTCCACTCGTTATTTCTGTACATGCTATTTATAATATAGAAGTACCATCTTGCTCCCGAAATATACGTGTTAGTGTCTGCTTGTATACATGAGAATATTGTTATTTAAGCATTCATTATGGTTTATCTGATGTCTCATATGGATTTCACTAACATTTAGAGTAGATATATGCTGTAAAACCAATTCTTCGTGCTTGTTTCTTCTTGTCTTTCAGGTTAAGAAGGAAGAAGGGTTGTTGGGGGTTTGGACCCCGCGGGATCTGCTTCAACCATAGGACCTACGGGTAACTTCCTTGATCTACTCTATTCAGTTTTTCATGAACATGTATGGTTGTGTGAGTCCTTCTTAAGTAGCATGCCCCTGTTCTGTGGAGGTTTAAGCCCAACAAACCTCTAGGGTGGATTTTCCCGAAAACATATGTTGCTGGTTGGAAATGACAAAGAAATTATCCAGGATTTGAAGATCCAATTGTTCTCCAAATTCCACATGAAGGATCTTGGTGCTACAAACTATATTTTGGGCATGGAAATCAAACGAGACTGGGAAAATATGAAGCTCTGGTTAAACCAAAGGAGGTATTCCAAGACAATATTGTAGTGGTTAAATATGTAGGATACTAAACCGTTGAAGGTTCCTGTTCTTGTATGTGTAAAGCTATCTGTTGAAAAGTGTACCAAGAAACAAGAAGAAGAATAGGACATGTCCCGTGTTCCATATGAAAGTGTAGTGGGTAGCCATATGTATGCAATGGTCTGTACTAGACCAGAAATTGCACATGCAGTGGGAGTATTGAGCAGGTTTATGTCAAAACTAGGGAAGGAGCATTGGACAACAATAAAGCAGGTTTTCAAATATTTGCGTGGCACTAATGATTATGGTCTGTGCTACCAAGGAAGACCAGGATTGGACAAATTTTTGGACATTCGTGGCTTTGTTGATGTAGACTAGGCTAGAAATCTAGATCAATGAAGATCTACAAGTGGGTATGTGTTTAGCCTTTTTGGAGGTGCAGTAAGTTGGATGAGTAAAAGACAGTCTGTAGTGGCTCTTTCAACTACAGAGGAAGAATACATTGCAACCACTCATGAAAGAAAGGAAGAAATTTGGTTGCATATATTGTGTTCAAGTATGGGGTTGGTGCAATGAGTTAGAAGGATATAATATGATAGCCAAAGTGCAATTTTCTTGGCTAAGAACCCTACTTATCATTCAAAGACAAAGAAAATTGATGTTCAGTATCACTTTGTGAGAGATATGGTTGAGGATAAAAAGGTGTTGCTAGTAAACTTTGGAAAATTTGAAGAATGTTCCAGATGCATTGACAAAGTCTGTGAGCACTGAGAAGTTCTCTTGGTGTATATAAACAATAGGCATTGTAGGGTTGGACCAATGTCTAAGCTATCCTGTGTCCCCCTATGGAAAGAAAACAACAAGTAGGAGAATTTTGGGTTTGTGTTATATTATTTCCATGATTAGAAATAGGTGTGAAGTAGGGGGTGTTAGCCCCCCTGCACAGGGTCCGGGTAGTTCCCCGGGAATATTTTTTGGATCCTATATTAGGTGGGCGGACCTGCCTATGGTTTTTTGCATGCGTTTGCACATGGTTTTGGGCATGATGGTTTTCTGCTCATGGTATTTTGTAGATCCGGTCAAGGGAACTACGATTATGTTCTAATCCAGGGTTAATGGATTGGGGTTTATGAATGCTTCAACATGTATATATATATGTTGTATCACTAAAGGGAATATAATGAAAAATCAAGTTGGTAGTCCTGGTTTGGGATCTAGGGGAAAATATTTATATATATATGTTTTATGTTTTATGTTGTCGCTATTGTTTATTTTATGTTTTTTAAGAATTCTTTGCAGATAATTCATGTACAGGCTTAAAACCTACAACATGGTCATATGATCTCTGTTTGGCGTGTACCATACCTTGTTGGAAAGATCTATTTGACTAATAGACTATTTTTTGTAGGTCATTTCCTATGGATATGGGCCTATTTCGGACCTAAAAAAACACCCTTTAGGGGGTCATAACAACTGCTAAAAATAGTAAAGGCTTTTATAATTAAGAAAAGAAATGAAAACCAACTGGAGGTTTAGGTGGAATAGGTGGGTAGCCACAAATATCCACCTAGATCAAAGACGCCAACAACAGATATCTAGTCTGCTGAGAATGCAAGGCTAAATTCCATTTAGGTAAAGCTAATGGGCTCAATTGGCCCTAGAGGGAACTTCCCTCAACATTAATGTGTTTATTTCCATGTGGTACAACAACTTGTAACCTAGTAACAATGGATGTAAAAACGTACAGACCCTTCTGAGCAGAGGGTCTTCCATGTAACTATTTCACATTAATAAAATGGGCCTCTGAACCCATTGTTTTAAGATTTTATTTAATATTTTGCGGCGGCCTGAGTCATGTGGATAATGGTGACAATAAATATTGAAAATGGCATCAAAAGGGATTCTAATTTAATTTTCCCTTAATTAAATTAGAAGTAAATTGTAATTCCACATCACATGATAGCTTCTACATCTTAAAAGAGTCAGGAAGACTTTGTTAGTTCAGTTAATTTGATATGAGGGAAACAATATAGCCATGTAGGGTGTCTCCTATGTTTTAGGAGCCCAGGTTGAGTTTATTTTGAGTTGTAATTAGTTAACTCAATTATTTGAGTTAAAATAAATTTAACTAGTTCTAATTGAGAGATGAGATAGTGATAGGTCCAATGAATTAAATATGATTTAATTCACATGCAATGATTAATCAAATAACTAATAATTAGCCATAAATAGTTGTTACATGTTAGTTCTAAGGAAGGCCTAGTTGAGATTGGAGTTAAAGGGAAGCAGGCTATCAGTTGTATAATTAGAGATTGGTACAGGTCATGCATGAGGTAATCGAGATTCCTTGGATGTATTTCATAATCTATTAATGGGATTTTCCTAATTAATAGGGGCTCAATTAGCCCAGGAATGCGTGAGAAAGGATGGCCAGGAAGAGGAAAGGAAGTGGTTAAATATTGGAGTAAACTTGCTTAGATAAGTGTGATACAGTCAATAGAGTGAAGAGGTTTCTCCAGAAGGGAAATAACATTGTATTGTTTCATGTTCTTGAATTTATGCAATATAAAGGTAGTGGGTTTTTTAGCTGAGAATTTCCCCAGATACATATTTTTATTGTGAGATCGAAATTCTTTCTCTTACTTGTTTATGTGAATGTGCGATCAAAATTGGTTTCTACAATTTGCAGAATTGATTCAGTATTTTTTTTATTAAATTAAAATATTAGTTGAATCTATTTATATATTTATACATGGTATCAGAGCATGAATCATTATATAAGAGAAGAACCATAGTTTGTTTTGAACAGGTGAATCAAATTTGCATATTTATTCTTCATGACCAATAGTAGATCAGGATGTGTTTCTATGGATTGAGACTCAAATATGCCCTTGAGGGTAGTTAGAATTACATAGCATGGAAGGACGGGATGAAGGAAGTGTTGGAGGAAAATGGGTTTAAGGAATTCATAGACAATGATATTCCCAAGCCCGCAACAACAAATGCTCAAAATATTGATGCATGGAAGAATAATGTAGAAAAGGTGAGAAGGATTATGTTAGAAGGAGTTCAAGATCATATTGTTTGGAGCCGCCATGGAAAGGAAATTATATATGCTATGTGTAAGGCCTTAACATATATGTTTCAGAATAAAAACGACCACGGGAAGCTAGAGCTGAAGGACAAGTTCAAAAATACCATGATGGAGGAGGGCGAGACAATACCAAAATACTTGACGAAGTTCACTCAATGTTGATATGAGCTTAGAAGTGTTGTTGTTACCTTCCCAAGGATGATTTGGTGTGCCTATCACTTCTAGGCCTTCCCAAGAGCTGGAACAACTACCAGGATTTGGTAAATGGGAGGGAGAAGTTACGAGAGTAGGATTGATTGTGGTCTGAGTTGGTACAGGAAGAGATAAGGTAGAACACCAGATATAGGACCTCTTCCAAAGACAAAGAAGAAGATTTTTCATTAGTCAGAAATGGCAAGAAAGCCAAGGGAAATAAGTCCCAAGGAAAAGAGGGAAATAGAGACTTGTCCAAGATCAAGTGTTTTCACAATCATGAGTATGAGCACTATGCCACAAAATGTCCACAGAAGGTAAGAAAGAAGGATCCTGTAGTTGCAACAGTAGGTGAAGCTCTAGCTTCACAATTCAAGCTTGATTTTACTCCAATTGCATGCATGGACAACAGTGTAATGGAATGCAAGTGGTGTCTTGACAACAATTCCTTGTTCCATATGACGAGGAATAGAGTTATCTTCAGTGACTTGGCAGAGAAGGACCCCGATAGAAAATAGAATTTGGAGATGACGAGAGGTATAGCGTGACCAGAATAGGTACAATTACCTTTCAAAGGGAATTTGTCTCACCTCTCAAACTAATATGTTTATTGTTTGTTCCAATACTAAAGAATAATCTTATTTATGTAGCAGTATTGGAAGACCATGGATATGATGTGATATTTAGCAAAGGAAAGGTTTTCCTTAGACACATCGCCACATGAAAAGTTAAACAGATTAGTGTGAGAGTCAAGAAACTATATTCTATCGAGGTCGAAGATGCATGCAAAGCCTTGAGGATCAGGGAAAAGGTTAGAGACATGGTGGTTGAGAGGGGGCGTGAATTACCTCTCAACATGCAGCCTCAGAATAAGCTTCAACAAGTTGCGGAGAAACCACAATTACAGAAGTAGAGAGGAGACTGAGTGGAGGCATACACTCAGGAAGAGACCTCTATTAGGGGGGAATTTTGAGCCAGGTGGGTAGAGGGAGCACATGTAGCCATACCTCTCGGATATAGATGGGGTGACAGTGAAGTCATAATCCCAAGAGCATAAATTTGGGCAAGGTCTATTGAGATATCTTGTCTCATGGATCATTACCTTAATACGGGAGCCCATAGTACATAGTGGTAGGATGGAACAATGGTGTTTGATGTAGTCAAATGTCAGAGTGACAAATGTCAGATACTGGAGCGTAGACCAGAGTTGGAAATAGTGCAGATGGCACAGATGTAGAGTTAACAGTAGCACAAAGTTTTTAGTTGACAATGCAGTAGCTAGTAGCAACCAGAGACTCTGGTGACAGATGCATCGTACTGATTCAGGTTGGATTTTTTTTCAGTTTCAGAAGTTGCAGTGGCAACAAAACTAGAGAGATGTGTTTCATACATAACATTCCAAAGGTACAAGATTAGGATAGAGTTGAATTCCTTTATTTTTGAGAGGGAGCATTGAAAATGGCATCAAAAGGAATTCTAATTTAATTTTCCATTAATTAAATTAGAAGTAAAATGCAATTCCACATCACATGACAGCTTGTAAGTGTTAAATGAGTCAGGAAGAATTATTTAGTTCAGTTAATTAAAGTTGATGGTCAAACTAGAGGCATATAGGGTGCCTCCTACTTTTTAGGAGTCCTGGTTGAGTTTATTTTGAGTTGTAATTAGTTAACTCAATTATTTGAGTTAAAATTAGTTTAACTAGTTCTAACTGAGAAATGAGCTAGTGATAGGTCTAGTGAATTAAATATGATTTAATTCACATGCAGTGATCAATCAGATAACTGATAATTCGCTATAAATAGTTGTTGCATGTCATTTCTAAGGAAGGCCCGGTTGATATTGGAGTTAAAGGGAAGAATATTATTAGCTGTATAATTAGAAAATTGTAGAGGTCATGCATGAGGTCATCAGGATGCATTGGATGTATTACAAATTATATTGATGGGAATTTCCTAATTAATAGTGGCTCAATTATCTTAGGAATGTGTAAGAAAGGCTGGTCAGGAAGAGGCAAGAAAGTGGTTAAATATTGGACCAAACTTGCTTAGACCAGTGTGATACAATCAACAGAGTGTAGAGGTTTCTCAGGAAGGGAAATAACATTGTATTATTTCATGTTCTCGACTTTATGAAATATACATATAGAGAGGTTTTTAGTAGAGGCTTTCCCCAAATAAATCTGTGTTGTGCGATTGAAATTATTTCTCTTACTTGTTTATGTGATTTTGCTATCGAAATTAGTTCCCACAATTTGTAGAATTGATTTATTATTTTGTTTTAGTACATTAAAAGATCAATTGAATCTATTTAGATATTTCTACAAGTCAAGGCCTTATACTCCTTGGTTGCTTACTTATTTACTGCTTTCAATATAGTTAATAATTTATTCAAAGTAATATCCAACTCAATGATATAACATAGCCTTGATTATCATGTGGTTCGTTTGCACATTTATGCATAAGATGCTATGCATTTACCATGAAAAAATTATCACACAAAATTTTCCTTTCATATTCAACATATATATATATATATATATATATATATATATATAATTAACACATATATCAGTGACATACCCCCAAAAATATGCACCACGTATGCAAGAATTAACAACACAAATACAGTCCATGAATCTAGAACCATTACCAAAAACAATGCAACAGGGTTCATTAAAAGGTAAAAAAGAATACATGAATAATTATCTTTGAACTTCCAGGGAAACTGAGTCTCGGACAAGGAATCTCCCCCAAAAAATAGACAAATGCAACCAAACTTACTTGCAGTTGTCACCCCCGAGCCAGATAATAGAGTCTGGGGGGATGCTCTCTCAAGGGATTAAAACACTAGCTTCCAATTGAAACAAGGAATCCAAGGGACCTCCTTCCTCAATCCCACCAACTTTCCACTACTTCATTGGCACAAATGGAGTCTAGAGGCACTCTACCTCACTCCCAGGTGCACACACAATGGCTCAACCCCTTCTAGGGAGTCTAGAATCCACTATAACTATAATACAATAACCAAACGTCTTCAGTTCAGTCTTCCTTTGGTGTTGTTATAGGATGACCTCTTCCCAAGCTATTACATGGATCCAGAGTCTAATATCTCAACCCACAGCTAATTCCATGGGACCCAAGTTGCTACAGGGCTCTAGATATTCCATCCCAACCCATAACCTCTAGCGACCCAAGCTATTACAAGGCTCTAGATACCTTTGTATCAACACATAGCCTCCAGGGACCCAAGGTGCTATAGGGATCCAAGGATCCTATCTCAACCCACAACCTCCAGGGATCCCAAGCTGTTACAGGGATCCAAAGACTAGAAACTCAACCCACAACCTATAGGGATAAAGAAAACATCCCCTTCTCTTCTCTTCTCTTCCCTTCAACATTTCCTATTGAAATCTCTCCCTTAATTATCGATTCAGTCTCTTCTCTATTTTCCTCTAGTCTACATAGGTTCGAATGGGCATCTCTCCCCCTCTACCTATCACTCCCTTCGAATAAATCCCTACTTATTTTTTTTCCCCAAGATTCTCTCCTATGTGTTTTCTCTAATCAGGTTTTCCCTGACGTCCCCTCGAATGGTGCCTTCTCTCCTCTTTCATGCTTGCTTCCTAGGCCTGCATTTACTATCACATCCTTGTTTCTTGGAATTTTTTAGCCCCTTCATACTCTTATGTCATTTTTTTGTCATGGTTGCTTCTCAAGCAACATGGACTTCAACACTCTGTCTTACAACCAATTTAATTTCAAGAGCTAATTCATTAATTCATACACCAACCAACCTTTAATGGATGTCTTGCAATTCAAGTTTCTTCCTCTTCATGAGAAACCACAACATCCCAAGTAAGCAATCCTCCTCCCCAGCTCTAGAATCCGTGTCCCTTTGACTCAGTCCCTTTTTCTTGATTTCAAATATTGCATAATATTTACAATATATTTACAATGCGGCTTATGCAAGGACCTTAGGTGTGCTGTCACAAAAGTTTAAATATAGTAAATATAAATATTATATCTTACATTAATTTTTTTCTATCATAATGAAATAGTTTCATTGTATCTCAACATCCATTATTTTTTAAGCATTATATGTTTATATGAATTTGAGTCATTTACAAATGTTATGGAAATTTTTTTCAAGGGAAAATATACATAGATATAAAGGTTTTTGTAAAAATTATAATGTTTTATTTTTGTTATATATATAACATTGACATTTCTTGTATGGTTTTAACTTTTTCTAAAAGATATATATATATTAAATTGGTGATAGTCATATAAATATAATTTTAAGTGCATGTATAATTTATTTTAAAAGATATTTCTTGTAATTTTCTAACTTGATCAAAACGTAAGTCATATTATTGACATTTTTTAAATATATTTTTTAATTATTTATGAATTATAAAAAAATTAATCTAATCAAAATAAAATTATATTATTAGTATTTTTCTAAATTCATTTTTATATCACATGTCTTTTTAATTATAAAAATAATTAAATAAGTATGTGAAAATACATTTTTTTAACGGACGATATAATACAAAGAAAATTAGACAAGTCAATTTAGAAGATGACATTGAAACATATTTGGATATATAATTTTTTTTTTTAAATTGGAAAATCACTAAAAAAAAATTGAGATTGTTTAATTAATAGCTTAAATAAGAAAAATTACCCTACTAGGTGTTTTTCAAATTTATAAAATTATTAATTTGAAATTAGAAAATTAGTGAAACACTAGCTTCTTTGCTCAAAGTAGTGTGGATAATAATAATAATAATACCAAAATTAATAAAATAAATCACTAATATATATATTTTTTTGTAAGCTTGATAGATCTTTTTCATTCATATTCAACATAAATAGGTAGGTTCTACACCCATATCCATATGGCTAGGTGGTCTCAACTTGTCTATTAACACTGGAAAATCGTACAAGAAAACGACATCATAAAATGTCAAGCAAAAGGTACATATAAGGATTTACAGGGAATGAATACTTTACACTATCTGAAAATTTTAACTTTTACTAAGGTCAACCAGGCAAATTTATTAAACTATGCACAGTAAACACTGACCATAGGTAATCTTCGCGGACTTTTATTTGATAGTCGCGAATATCATTGTGGCTATCCCTCAAAGAACTGTGTAGTCTTGAGTATGTGAAAAGTCACCATCTGAGACCACTTGGCACACTTGAAGAAGAAGATTCTCACTCAAGCCAGCAAAGTAAAACCACCTTGGAGCCACCATGAGGCCTTAGTGTAGCACACAAAGGAATCATCCTTCCACTCTTGTGTCATGGGAAGAGAAATATGAGAACACATTTTTATGCTGGCCAAATTTCTTGAGAGAAAACCAACATTGTGTTGTCCAAGCAGTAAGAAGGATTGGAAGGATTCAGCTGTTGGCCACCCAACACCTCAATCCAAGAGAAGAAATTCACCAAGTGTCCATCATTCTACCATTCGTCGAGGGGAGAGAGAGGCTTGCAAGAATATTGAGGGAAAGAGACCCCCTTGCCTTGGATATTAGAGCTCCCTAGCTCTAAGGATTCATTGCAAGTGATTTAGAATCCTATTCTCTTATTCCGTAAGCCACTAATAAAGGAGAGAGTTCTCCATTTGAATTATTAGTGTGTTTGACTCGATTGAGCTTGTTATTATACATGATTATTTTATTTTATTTTCTTCATTGATGTAGCATGATATGTTCTTTACTTAGTTTAATACATGTTATTTTGCTCCACTAACAATCTAACAAACCAATTGACTTGTTACTTTCTTGTAGGAAAGCAACCTCCCTATCAAGAACATTGTATTTCGTTCGTCCATGCGTTTAATACACTACAACAAGAATGGCGACTCCACTTCTTTCTTTCTTTTAAGCTAGGGGTTGTTGATTACAGGTCCTCTCTCCTGCCCAGACTTGCTGCAAGATCATTCTTGCTTCCTCTAAGCACTTTTAAGTCACCCTCAGTGAGAAATTTGGCTTAAAAAAGGTGGAGTTTTCAGTCACTATAAATCCACATGCGTTCAGCCCAGAAAAATGTGCAAACCTTGTGCCTGTGTGAAAATAAGCTGCGCGATAGGAAATGAGCTCATTTTTCACTATTTTTTCTCTTTTCTTTGCAGTTGTAAGGTGTTGGCAACCAATAAGGAATTTTTCATCACTATGCTCTAGTATTTCATGACTGGTTAGGACACATTTTTTTGGAGTTTTTCTTAGCAAAAAGTTTGTTTTAATTTTAGTTTTTTATCATTGCAAATCACACATAGTTTAAGTAGGGGAAAGTAGGTGACCTTCAATCCACAAATGATATCTGAACAAACGATTTGCTGGTAAAAGATACCAAACACATATAATAATTAGCAGAAAAGTAAGTGGCCCATAATTTCATGTTTTTCAATTCTTCGCATTAGGTTAGTTTAACTTTTTGCATTAGGATTCAGGACTGAGACAAAAATATTGAAAAGCAAGAAAGTAGTATCTTCCACCCTTGCACCTCTCGGTGAGCCTGGGTATGCATATGAAAATTTCTTAAGATAATTTTCCATCTCTCTATAATGCAAAACTTGTCTAACTAGGCAAGGTGTAAGCGACCCATCATCCGCACATTGTTTATTTTTTGCAAGGAATAATCACACAGCATAATTAGGGAAGGATTGTAAAGGATCACCACATATCCATATCTCATAACACTTGTGATTGTACACTCCAAATCACACACGAAGCATCGGTAAGAATTGTACCAAAAGGCACCTACTGTGTTGGGAGCTTTGTCCTCTTCTTACAGTTACTTCACCAAGGCACACCTTAAGAAAATTAAGACTCTCTAAAACTAACCACTAGTTGAACTCACTAAATTCTCCCCATAGGGGCCATAAAAGAAATTATAGTTCAGGTTAGGACCATTGGGGATAAGCATCCAATAAACCACTATGGTCATTATACATTATAAAACATAGATGTTGACTTTTTAGGGAGCTTAAAATCCATCTATCCGCCCACGGAACAGAATACTTGAGCGTTATAGAGACCCGTTTCAAAGGGGGTTAAGCTTAGGCCCAGTGCATGCGGTACTCTTTGGGGATATATGACCCATCTAGTGCTCGATATTGGTATCGGAATACCAAGAGGCTCAGGACACGAATGCTCACGTGGGATGATGGTACTTTAGTGGCCAAATCTAGGGCATACTTCCCTATAGGTGACGGTGCATGCAACACTAGATCCTCATACCTTTACCTTGGTCGTCTCTTCGGCTACTGGAAGGTGTTGCCAGTTCTTTCGGGATGTTAGCCCCAATACCCATCATAAGACATCTTTGCAAGGCCTAGTTACATTTGAGAGTGTGAGGATGATTAAGTCTTTATAGGATTTTTGAGTATCATATGCAGAAAAACCAAACCATATTTTTTGCTTGCTTGATCACATAGCATTAATCTAAAGGAAAACTTAACTTTTATTTTTCGCCTTGTTTTATGTATGTGATCAAATTTTCTTTGGTAATAATATTCCTTCTCTCAGAAAACTAAAAATATTCCCAAAATTAAGCTATTCGACACTATAACGGACCCAACGAGACCTCGTTGAGCTAGAAATTTTTTGGACCTCCCCCCATTAGAGGGAGGAGTGCCAGGTATTTTGCTATTTAGGCATCAAAGACAACATGCCGCCACCATTATCGGTTCATACTTTACCAGGGCATATTTAGTTGGAAACCCCCAAGAGTCACTCAACACCACACAAGTGGAAACCACAGCAGGATCACCACACTCAACCCCATCCACAACCCCCAGAGGACAGAGGAGCGCTACCCCTTTGGGGAGTCAACAAAACACACAACAGGGTATGTCACAGGGTAATATTCCCAGGCGCCCCTATACATCATCACACTCATATAACTATGTTTCCACAGTACATAATGGCAATCAATACTCACTTACCCTTTTTAGCATCATTAAACCTTCCAGATCTATCAAAGCTAACTAATGACCCCATTGCACACAACCCCAATTGTCCCCCCATGCTCATGAAGCTCCCCTTGGACATATCAAAATTCGAAGGGAAGAAAGTAGAATACCCTAGAAATCATATTATGACTTTCCACCTATGATGTTCGTCCAATATTATTATTGATGATACTATTCGACTCAAACTGTTTCAATGCACCCTAACTATACTTGCTGTGAAATGGTATGTGGAGTAGCCTTCTGCTTCACATGAAACATTTAGTGCCCTTGCTACTGCGTTCCTCACTTATTTTCAGCTACCCATCCACCATGATTTGGGGATGGAATTGTTGACTCATTTTATGAAAACTCCAACTGTCCATATCTCAGACCATCTCCATGAATGGCGGTGACGTCACAATTTGTGCAAAGCCAAACTCGATGATAGAGTTTTACTGGACTCGATTTTGAAAACTCTCACAACAGAGATCTTAAAAGATGTGGCGACATAAGGACCTACATCCGAGGAGTACGCCATTTGCAAATCCCAGTAGCTCGAACTCATCTATACCTAGTCAAGATACATTTACAATGTCCTTGCCTAACGCCCCGTGCCTGTAAACTTTCAAAGAATTTCCAAGCACGTCGAATACTGTAGACGGCTTGATTAGGTCATTGACCCAAGGTCACCTAAGCAGCAATATCTAGTACCCATGTTACTCGTATGATTCTACCGAGAACATGACGCAACCTATATACCACCAAAGTCAATCTGCACCTTTGCAGAATATGACAAATAGGGTGTCATCATACCAACAATAGTAGGGAGGATCGTACCCTCCCTCGTAGGGGACCCAGTACTCAACTAGGAATGCTGATGGAAGAGATTCCCCCCAGCAACCATACACCAAACAGAGACATGGAAACCAATATTCCCCTTCTCTGCACAGAATCCACCACTGCAGAAAAATGCACCGGTGAAATTACTAAAACCTTCTTAGGCTCAGCTGCGCCAATATTATGACCAAGAGAACTGTAGTAATCCTCCTAATGCTACGAGAAAGAAGCCTAAGAATAAACAAAAGGGAGACTGTAGATAGGGGGGAAGTAATCAAGAATTTCTCCTCGCGATCCTTTAGTCTGGGGTTAACCCCAAACGAAATCACAACTAGGAGCCAAACACCAACTCCCAAGGGTAGAACGAGAGGTCCAGTCTAAGGACAAACCATTCTTGTGCCATATGTGGTGAGTATGACCATTACACCCACCACTTTCCTGAACTCCCTGAAATGAAAAAACTTCAGGGTAACCGTGGACAAGGGGGACCTACACAACAGACGGTCGTAATGCAGGAGCCCTTACCCCACCAAGGATTGGTTAATACTAAAAAACAACAACCACCCCAAAATGATTCCGGGAATGGAAGCCATGAAATTTACATGACGAGCGAAGAAATTTTCTTCCAGACAAGGAATCAGAACTATGACGCCCTAATAGACACTAACCCTTCAGGTGCCAGCATGAGTGCACCTACTGTAGTGTTGACCATATCCAAAGTACCTATTGAGCCCCTTCCAAAGATGGTTAAGGGGCTAACTAGGTGTGTAGGACACCACTCAAAATTTTCCCATAACTACAGCATCGTGGATGATTTATCACAATCACCTAATGCCATGTTAGCCTTAGAGGTCCTACAATCATGCCCAAAACAACAGAAAGCCTTACTTTCCGCATTAGGCACAATCGACCCTTTCGATTCATGCCTAATGGATTTTTACCTAGATAAATACACCCCTAGGCTTCATTCTCTGGTCACCTTCCAGATACTGGTGTCATTCCAAAATATCACCATACACCAATGTATCATTAACGAAGGTGCATCTACATGCATCATTCCCAAGTCCATTTGGCAGAAGTTGGGATCACTCGAACTGAAGCCATCCGACATCATGCTCAGAGCATACGATGGTCAACCTTAAGCTCCCATCAGTCTATATCAGAATGTCCCTATAAACTTGGCTAGAAAAATAGTACTCATAGACATTGAAGTCTTGGACACCTAGCTTGACTACAATATACTCCTTGGGCAGATTTATATGTATGACATGACTACCATAGCCTCCTTTGTTTTTCATGTGATGATGTTCCCCCATGAAGATCAAATCATCATCGTTTACCAACTTACATATTATGATAAGAAACCCATGACGAATCTCTATGTCATTCTACCTTATATAGACACAAATACAGAGTCGCTCATGTGGTACCAAGAATATGGCCTCGATCAATTCAAAACATCATCGATCCTAGGATAATTCCTAGGAGATCCCCCTATCATACCAGAGGCAGCCCCATAAGTCACAGGGGAACCAGTGTACATGATGCTATCATCAAACACTGAGACCATACCAGAGGTGGAGACCAGTAGTATGGAAACCGAAGCCGTTGACATGAATTTCCTACGCTATGCCATCCCCCAAACCCCATTTTTATACCCCCCACTTAGTTTTGTGTCAAAGCAAGTCTTAGAAACTGTAATTTTTCCAAACATGTCTTTCACAATACTTGTATGGTATTTGGTCCCGCCAGCCATGCTAGGAAGCCTTGGCATCACTTCTAAAGGGATAATCCCTATCACTCCTCAAGAGGCTACACCAATTAACAAAAATCCCGTAGTAGCGCTAGTTAGAGCGACCAAGAAAACCAGCAAAAAGGGGAAGAAAATAAAAAATCCCAACATACCTAGGGCATTGCAAACTTGTGCATTATGTGATATCGTAGGCCATCTTGCCAATATTTTCCTGGAATTAGATGAATTAAAACCTCTTATAAGCACCAACATAAATTCCGTGGCCTCAAGTTCCCATAAAAAGGAATAGGCCATGAAAAATCAAGGGAAAGAATTGTGCACCAACCACGCGTGCGCCATATGCAAACGTTATGGGCATTGCACTCATCACTTCCCAGAGATGCCACGATATAGGGATGCCCTACAAGCCCTAGAGAAATCATACCAACATGATCCCTAAAATCCACCCATGTAGACGGATGAAGGAAAACCTAGAACCATATTTTACCTACGAGAGTAGCCTACATCCTGCTCATAAAAATTCACCCCAATGGAAGAAATACGGCAAACAAAGGCCACCCAACCATCCTTGGTTTGCGCACTATGTGACAAGCCTGACCATTTAGTCACACAGTGTCTCGAATTAAGGGCGTTCACCCATTGGTACCAAATACCTCATGTTGCCCAAAGAAACTTAGCTCAACATCGACGACATATGTGTCAGATTTTCTGAAGAAACCATCATGTGCGCCGATGTCCACACATTCATCGATTCTGGTCCATGTTGGATTTCATGCGATGGTTCATCGATGAAAATTATGACCTAGCCAGCTTGGACATAAAATCTGCAAACAACGCCATCTTTCAAGGGAAAGAAACAGCAAGGACCATACTATATGTGGCCGAGGAGAGGCAACAACCTGAATGACCACCTCCCCCCCTGTTATCTCCCTCCAAATCCTATTTAACTATGCGCACTCTGTGATGAACACGATCACTTCATTGCTGACTTTGCAGCCCTAGAGTTGTTTCAGAGATGGTATCCTATTGACCCCGTATACTATGACAACTTATGAGCAGTCTAGTATTCATTTCAGGTGTGTTCTGGCGACCACCTGGTTCATTATTTCCCTTATATCCCCCAATTTCATTTGGCGTTAAACAATTTACGCCATGCCATAGTACGCCTTGCACACCTGTGGAAAGTTCAACAACGCAAGAAAACATGACAAGCAGTCCATTTTCTTCATGTTAACAGAAAAATGACCAATAAAGGGGCACATTGTCACCCCCAACCACCCTCCATGGATAAAACAAACCTGTGCATTATGCAACGCACGTAACCATTTGGTCGCCCAATAACCATATCTAAAATCACTCCACAAATGGTATCCAATCACTCCAACAACCCAAAGGAAAATGAGTACCGAGGGAAGACAATCTTGTTTGGTTTGTGAAGGCAACCATTAGACTTGACACTGTACTTACATATCCCAAGTACGCCCTTTAATAGACACCATATGCTCGTTGGATGCCCAATACTCGGATATAGTTGGTCTAGAACCAAGACAACCTAGCGCAAGGCAACCTGTCCCGAGGCAAATTGCCCCCCATTACCAAAACATTAGGAAGGCTATGAAAAACCGTCACCTTAGCAGGAATAAAAACTAGCCAAGGACATCATGCGGGCTATGTGATAAAATCGACCACCGAATCAATAAATTTAAGGAACTAAAGAACATTACTAAAAATATTAGCATGGTCACCTCCATCCCATAGATCAGTATCTCTAATCAAGAGAATATCACATGCTGCTATTGCAGGATTTTCTCACAATTCCACCATATGATGGATTGCGAGTACCTCCCAGGGCTACGAGCGACAAGAGAAACATTAGGCTTAAACTCCCCAAAGGAGGTATACCATCCAAAACCGAAAACTCAGAGATGGAAAAAGTGCAATCATGACCCAATTCCCAATCATCTCCAACTATCCACTTCAAGGACAAAAAGTAGCATTGGTTCTCATACCATCTACTCGATAGGCACCATGACATCGTGCACCATTTTCAAAAGTCGCAATCATATAACAAAGTCTTTCCCCTTAATGTAAACATCTAGGCATCTCTGCACTCAACACAACTTCCAAATGCAAGAAAGTAAAAGTACCCGTAGTACACCACGTGCAAAACATAAGCTTTCTCTCATGCAAGCCACCACAATGGAAATTCCTCCATCATCCAATGTCGATGACACACAACCCCACATACAATTCATCTCATCATGCATGAGAAATATGACTTGTGCTATCTTCTCATCTGTCATTGGTGTCGAGACCACTACAACTACAAAAGTAGTTGTACCATTGAGGGTTAAAACTCAATCCATCTGCACCTTGTCAACCTCATCTGGTTCCACAACAACAACTATGGAATCCTATTCGTGTCTCTCGAATAGCTCCATTAGGTCCAAACCATCTCCTCATGGCCTCACGTGAACTCACTCCCCCTTAGAAGCCTTGTTCCATTTATACGAGGATATTTTAGAGGCCATGACAGAACCAGATTGTTCATGGGATGCAATGCATCACCATTCGTTTTTTCTTCCTGAAAAAACATTTGACCCTAAAAACCCAAAAAACCAAGAGATATACACTATTGAATCAAAATACTTCCTCCCATTTGGGAAATTTTGCTGGTTCAAAAATCCCTTCTCGATGCCTGACGTGTTTGAAGAAGGGAAAATGTCCAATATTTCACCAACGATCAAGGTAAATTTCTCTAGAAAACTGGCAAAAATCAAAGAAATATCACTGGGGGTAGCATGCTCCCCAGATGAAGTAATATCTTACACAAACTTGTTGCAAGAGTACAAAGACATATTAGCATGGGATTATTCTAAAATTCCAGGGCTTACCCCCACCATCGTAGAGCACCATATCGACACCTGGCCCGACATACCACTAGTATGCTAGAAATAATATCAGTTGAACCCACCTAAGGAAGAAGCGATCAAGAGAGAAATCGACAAGCTTCACAAATCCAAGTTTATCTACCCAATAGCTTACACATCGTGGGTTTCCAAGCACGTTCCTATCATGAAAAAATAGGGCACCATTCGCGTCTGTACTAATTTCCAAGATTTGAACAAATCTTGTCCAAAAGAAAACTACCCTACCCAGTTCATCGACTAAGCCATTGATGCTTGTGCCAGTCACGAGGCCATGTCCTCCATGGACAGGTTCTCAGATTATAAACAAATTTAAATTCGACATACCAATAGATACAAGACATCATTCACCACCCCTTGGGGCATGTTCGCATACCAAGTTCTGCCATTCGGTCTTAAAAATGCTGGAGCCACCTTCCAACGGGCCATGAATTGTATCTTCCATGACCTAGCCCACCTTATCCTTTCTTATTTGGATGACCTCACCATTCGATCCAAGAAGTGAAGTAATCATCTGTAAGATTTACGGTTGGTATTCCAAAGATGCCGACACTACAACTTATGCTTTTGAACCCTCTCAAGTGTGTCTTTTGCATCAACGCAGGTTGACTATTAGGATTTATAGTATCTCAACAAGGGATCAGAGTGGACCCTCTCAAGGTCCAGGCCATCAAAGAGGTGCCACCACCAAGAACTCTCAAGCAACTCCAAAGCTTGTAGGGGAAATCCAATTTCCTGAGATGCTTTGTCCTAGATTACGCCACTTTTGCATAAGGATTCCTATGCCTTCTTCGTCAAGATATACCATTTAAATGGGACGATCAAGCCCAACTATCATTTAAGGCACTAAAAGATGCATTTTCTTCAACCCCATTGATCAACCCACCAAATTATGACAAATAGTACACCCTATATCTATCAGCCTCAGAAACCGCTTTAGTTGGGGTGTTAATTCAAGATGGACCCGATGGTAAACAACACAATTTATTATGTCAATAAGAACTTATTAGGTCCCACCTTAAGATATGAACCCGAATAAAAACCTCCCTATCCCTTATACACACAGTCCAAAATATTTGGCACTACATTATATTGCAGACCAAAACAGTAGTCGCAGTTATCAACTCCATGAGATACCTGCTGACCCACTGTTTGATGAACCAAAAATACGCTTGATGGGTAGTAATACTCCAAGATTTTGACTGATATTTTAGCTCCCCTAAGAGAAAAAAATATTTGATCTTCGTTGAGTTCATCAATGACCTCCCAATTCAGACTAAAGGATCCCAATCAATGAATCACTACCTGACGAACATCTATTTTTTGTGAAGACTAACGATCCTTGGTATGGTGATATCCTCTTATTTTTATGAACCCAAAAATTCAATCCAAAACTCACACATGAAAACCGAAGGTGCATACGCCACCAGGTCCCCTGATACATCCTCATGGGAGACATCCTTTATCGGCAAGGCATCGATACTATCCTACGCTGATGCCTCACCTACGACCAAGATGAGAAATCCCTCAATGACTGCCATAGTGGAGCTTGCGGTGGCCACCTCTCTAGATGGATACTGCCCAAAAATTTCTACGGGTAGATTATTTTTGGCCCACATTATTCTGCGATTGCATTACAGCAGTCAAAATATATGAGCGATGCCAATGCTTTGCCCACAAGGTAAGAGCACCTCCCGCTCCTCTACACCCATTCATTGTAGTAGGTCCCTTTTCCAAATGGGGAATAGAATTTATGAATTGCAACCCTGCGTCATCTAGAAACTATAAGTACATCATTTTCACCTTCAACTATTTCACCAAATGGGCATAAGCCATGCCCACATATGACAACACGGAAAAAACCGTTGCACAGTTTGTGTTCAACCATGTCATTGCACGATTTGGTGTGTCGAAAGAGTTAATCTATGATCACGGAAAGCATTTCAAAAATGAAATATTCCAAGAGTTGTTTCACCACCTGGGGTTCACACACGAATTTCCATCACCATACTATCCTTAGTGCAATGAACTGGTAGAAGTTGTGAACAAAGTGCTTAAAACAATGTTACAACCTATGGTGAATAACCATAAGAAAAATTGGCACCACATGTTTTTTTCTGCCCCATGGGCATACCGCATGACAGTTAAAAAATCAACAGGATTCACACCCTTCCAAATAGTGTACAGGGTAGAAGCTATGATTCCCACTGAACGTGAAATCCCCAAATTAAATGCCACCATATAACTTCCTTGATGATACCCATAATTTAGAACAACGATTGGTACAGTTAGAACTAGTTGATGAAAATCGACGAGAGTCACTCCAACATAATGAGGCACATAAAAACCGGGTAAAATCATTATTTGATCGCAACATCACCCCTTGCTCATTCAATGAGGGAGAGTTATTCCTCTGCTACGATGTTGTGAAAGAGGCTCTAGGACCTAGGAAGTTTGAAACATTATGGAAAGGTCCCTACATCATAAAAAATTGCCTCCTCAAGGGGGCATACATCCTGTTAGAGCCCGATGGTACATGCCTAGCTAACCCCGTTAATGGGCTCTACCTCAAAAAATTTCACCCATAAGGGTAGGATGTCTCAACCTTAGAGATAAGATGCATGTAACATAATATATTTTTGTAATGATTACAATCATAAAAGACTTGTTCTAAACAATACTCTGGATCATCCCCCCATCCACTATTTTGGATTCGTTGATGGAGCATCACGATGGTCTCAAAATCTAGCAATAGCTGCCTGGGCCATTTACTATCCTGACCAATCACCATTCTTAACCAAAAGAGTATGCATCGGATCAGCCACCAATAATGAGGCAGAATACGATGTAGTCATCGGGCTGATGAGTGATGCCTTCAACCAAGGAATTCGCCATATACATATCTACCTTGATTCCCAACTAGTGGTTTTGTAGTTAAACCAGGAATTCGAAGTATGGGATTCTCAACTATTTAGGAAGTATTTTCATGAACAAAGATTAAGTCATCAGTTTTATCGTATTACATTCACACATATACCAAGAAATCAAAACCAGACAACTAATCACATAGCTAATCACATTCTAGACTGGAATGCATATCGTATAAACCATCATCCATAGAAAATAAAAAAACATAACAAATAGATATCCATCATAGGTACATGACATCCATCAAATAAGATAACCATAGAAACATCATCAGAGCCACAAAAATGCATACCTAGCATATATACATCAAAAAATATGTGAGTCACAAAATACAAGTCATGTCCTCGACCAACAGGTCAGCCAAAAAATATGTCTACATGTCATAAAAAAATAGGGAAGCATCCTCATAATGGGCCCTTTCCATGAATATAAAAATCTCTAGGGCTGAGCCCTGCTAGGTGGCTCCTCTGGAACCACAGCTGCACCCATTGCTAGTACAGGTGCAACATCCAAAACAACAAGTGCCACACGGCTCAATTTCGAGCGATGCGCCCTCTCTCGAGCCATCAAAAGCTCAAGCCATGTTTCGTACAAATCATCCACAAAACCCTGGGTTATCATGCCTCGGGTCAAACTCTCCAACCGACCCCATGAGTCGTCTAAGTCTATTGCATGAGCCTCAGCAGTAGCTAGCTACTCCTCGACCATCACCACCCGTGCCTCAGCATGTGCGAGAAGGGAAACATCCCCAACAGTGACAGAACTGCTTCCCTCCCCTAAGGGGCCAACGCCACCACCTTGCCCCCCAACCTAGGGTTGATTAGCCCCACCTGGGTCCCTCCTCGGTGGCTAATGACCCACCAAGTAGGCACTTAGACACCCAACCACCCCCACATTTGTAAGAGAAACAAGGATAGTGTCAGTGTCACCACAAAAAACATATAAATATACACATCATAAAATACTCAAAAAATGAAGAAAAACATCAAAGGTCATACCTGTGGGACCCTACACATAACTAGCAGAAAAAACCATATCCAGATCCCCTCAAAAGTCCATCACTAAGTATGGATAATCCAAGAAAATATGTGGGTTTTCCTGGAACCCCACCTCAGTGGTCGCATCCCAATAACGACCTGCCTCCCCTCCTCTGCCACGAGGCATCATGGGCTCCCACCATCGCATCCGAGGATCCTTGGGAGGAACAGTGGGCATAGATGCAATCGGTCACAACATCACCACCCTCTCAAACATGATGATACAGAGGATGCTCACATATGTTAAAACTCTAGAAGATCCTCCTCGAACCTTCCTTAACTGCGATACCATGCCATCATATACATTGCGTGCTCAATCGTAAAAGTGACCATTTTAGAGCCGATGCAAGACACCAATATGAGGTCCTGATGCTCTATTGGGTGATGACGACCCCGTCAAGCGAACTATCATCTCCATGGAACACTAATCATCTAGGTCTATCACTGACTCGATGTGGACACACCCCTGGGTAAGTAGCGCACCGTCGCAATGCTACATAGCCCAACACTAGATACTCAGCCTCCCAAGAGGGAGTGGGTGTGGTAGTGCCTCACCCTGAGGTAGTAGGCCAATCAAAAAGTACACATCCATCTCTACACCGCAGGACCATCACTCTTCGTCTCCTGTTAAAACAACGGATCAGGAACTGCAGTAGACTATATTGTGATCTCAGGATATTGTTCTCTAGAAACTTTAACAAACCCCACTATGCTAAGAGACTCTGTGCATTGGAATCCTAAGCCATGACCATGCATAGGTCAAGCCAATCCCACTAATGCCAAAACATCCTCTTATCAGAGAAAAAACCAAATCAGTGACCAAAAAATTTTAAAAAATCAATTTTATTTTTCTTTTGGCCCATCATCGTGCTTATTTTCTACATAGGTGCAGTGTCTAGTGCATTTTTATAGAGAACAGACACATAGTTCATTGTGTAAAAGCGCGAAAAACTTGCGGGAAAGTTTCCTTCTCTGCTAGGTTCGTGCAACTTTGCCTCGATTGCTCATGAAATCGAGGCAAAAAATAGGTAGGTAATCTGTACAAATCAGATTTGTAAGGATCCCCCCCAGGAAAAACTAAGAAAATTTAAAAAAAATATGTATAGGGCCCTACCTGGCACTAACGGCATGAATCCCGAGTACTCAGGCTGATCGCAATGGTAAGAAAAGCTTGGCAGCATGGGCTCAGGTCTGACCTCAAAATATCAAACAACACAAATGAACTCAAATGAGCCATATTGACCCATATATTTCCCTTTTCTCATTATTCGATAGTCCATAATGGGAGCTCGGAATGCCTAGTTGCAAAACTGCAAGAAACAAAGTGATCAGCACCTCATTATGTCCAAAGTAGGCTTCACACATCCAGGCCTTAGAAAATATAATTTTTCAGTTACAACAGGTATGCCCTCTCTTATCACTTTCCATTCAATGTTATTTTCGATATGTTTGAATAGAAAATATGCTTTCACTTTGGGTATTGGTTGCAGGTGTTACAAGCACAAAAAATCACCAATTACACTAGCCACCGAAGGTACAAGAGTAGGTATCATTCTATCCCTAACATGATACGCTCCCCAAAGAAGATTTGCATATCATGACATAATTTCTCCACAGAAATCAAATAGGTTCCAGTCTCCAGACCATGTTTATTATCATCTCACCTTGCACATGATAAAAAATCTTGCAAGTCAGTAGAGCCTCACCCTCCATGGCATCCATCACTAAAGTAGAATATACATCAAAAAACTGGAGCCATGGCCATAACATCCAAGTCCGAGAAGAACTTAATGTTCATTCATCCATCATACATCAATTCAAGTTTTACCCATGTCACGATAAAGCCCCTTTCCCAGACTACCATTCTCACAAGAAAATCGAATATGCACCACCACGTCTCACACTTGGCCTACCACACCCCCAATGACATAGCCCATCTGTGACGCTTTTCATCTTCTTCACCACCCTCACACCGAGACCAACCAATGGGCACCCCACCCTCAGAAAAAAACCCTCCTCACACTGCGGTGACAGATTATTTTCATGTTTATTGGGGTACCCGTCTCTGTGCTTGTACCTCCAAACCCATTATATATTATTTTGGCAAGTGTATATAGATTTTTTTTAGGAGATCGCTCCCACCCATCCATCCACCTTTCTCACCTAGTAGCAGTCTCTAATCACCCTTGGTTGGAGCTTCGTATTCTTTACCCAACCCCACCATGACACTCATAACGACCACATACCCACCTTGGACGTCCTACCTACTCCAGGGATTTCCTCATCAGAAATTATTATGACTGTCGTTGCTTGCATTTACAAGCTCTAACCTTGGGCCACTAAAATTCCATCATTAATTACAACCATTTCTCATCATCATGCCTAAGTTAACCCATCACACCCTACCCTATTACATCAGAGATCCCAGTCCCTTGCATAAGTAATCCTCTTGGTCGGTTGAGGCTTCCTTCGTGTCGACTTCAACAACCATCTTCCAAGAAGGAGGCAGTACCTTGGATGGCTCCTCACCTCAATAGGGGCATCCTTAGATGGAAATATGGGAGTCATCATTGCCCATTGATGTCATCTATCCTTTTGACATTTGAATTCAACATAAGATTTCATGTCAATATGGTATCATACTTCTAACCGTTGCACTTTTCCAGAATTCGTCGAAGACCCGTGCCATCATAAGCATCTCTTTCAATAATGCTTACACGGGAAGGTCCCCAGTCAGAGAACCATGCATAAAATGAGAATTTTATAAACATGCCATACCAAGATTATGCATATGAGCACCACATTCAACCTACTATCAAAGAAAAACGCCCTTGAGGGCGTCATTAACCATTGTCATCAACCAATAGCAGGTCACTACCACACAAGTGACACAGACAAAACCTCTATCTATCAGATAAGCTTAACTAGTCAAAAAATCACAAGCATGGTACATGCCTGCTTCGTAGAAATATTGTATTTATGTTATCTCTTGCAGGTTTCTAACAGAGCACGATACCTCTTTTACTCATGGCAAGGGGTCTCCAACCTCAATTTTCACGCAAGTTAGTCTCTCTCTCTCTCTCTCTCTTAAACGATTTACATAGAAAAGGAAACTACAATTTATTTCATCTATACAGTCCTTCCTAGACCTCATACATTAGGGGGAAACTGTTAACACTCGAAAATAGTACAAGTAAAAGACATTAGGAAATGTCAAGCAGAAGGTACAAATAAGGATTTACAGGGAAGGAATGAATTACAGGAGCTGAAAATTTTAATTTTTCCTAAGGTCAAGTAGGAAAATTTATTAAATTGCGCACATAAATAACTAACCCTAGGTGATCGTTGCGGATTTTTCTTCGATAGCCATGAATATCACTGTGGCTGTCCGTTAAAGAGCTGCGCGGTCCTGAGTATGTGGAAAGTCGCCATCAGGGACCACTTGGCATACTTGAAGAAGAAGATTACTACTCAAGCCAGCCAAGTACAACCACCTTGGAGCCACCTTGAGGTTTTAGTGCATCATACAAATGAATCATCCTCCCACCCTTGTGTCAACATCCCTCTTGTACCAAGAGAGAAAGGGAAAATTTGAAATTTGTCTATAAAAGACTGCCATGGGAAGAGAAACATGAGAAAACATTGTTATGTTGGCCAAATTGCTTGAGAGAAAACCAGCTTGTGTTGTCCAAGAAGCAAGAGGATTGGAAGGATTCAACTAAAGGCCACCCAACACCTCAATCCAAGAGAAGAAGTTCACCAAATGTTCGTCATTCTACCATCCGTCGAGGGGAGAGAGAGGCTTGTAGAAAGTTTGAAGGGAAGAGACCCCCTTGTCTTGGATATTAGAGCTCCATAGCTCTAAGGATCCATTGCAAGTGATTTAGCATCCTATCTCTTATACCACCAACACCTAATAAAGGGACAGAGTTCTCCATTTGAATTATTAATGTGTTTGACTCAATTGAGCTTGTTATTGTACATGAGTATTTTGTTTCTGGCTTCTTCTTTAATGTAGCATGATATGTTCTTTACTTAGTTTTCTACATGTTATTTTGTTCCACTAACAATATAACAAACCAATTGAATTGTTAATTTCTTTTAAGAAAGCAACCTCTCTATTAAGAATAGTGTATTTCCTCCACCCATGCGTCAAATACAATACAACAACGCATTGAGAAGCAAAGGGTGACCCAGCCACCTTACACGTATAAATCCATCCAAAAACAAAAGAGTTTTAGAATCTATCATAGATATATAGGTCTCATTTTCCTTAATTTATCCTTGAGATGAGATAACTAGAGAAAATATCAAAGTATGCAAAACATACATATACATAGAAAAATAATCGAACTATTCCGTCCTTTTCACCACTAGTCGGACGAGTCTATAGGTGTTGGGTATTTTTCACTAGAACCTAAAAATTTAGTGTGAGGGAGGCATGGAATGTGCTTCTCTATGCGGGTGAGGAGGGAATTCTGTTGCTGAACATGGAATTGAATGAGCTGAAATTCCTTGTGAATTTATTGGAATTTTGTTTTAGTCTTGGAAGGTCTAGTAGAAGGAGCTGCCAAGGCTCTAGCTACAATATTCTTCATCAACCAGTAAATATGAACAATATATTTATATTGAGAATACTGGTCTCTAGAATGTCGAGGGTGTAACACAAGATACCACCATTCCTCCATATCCATATCTGTTCTTGTTTCCTTATTGATTTAAGTCCGCTTCCCATATAGAAATTAACTAACAAATTTGAGGCTGAGTATCAGCTTGGTAGGCCTAAGAAGCTTCCTGAATTAGGCCCGAGGTGGATTCACAACCCCATCCCCTAGCTAGACGTGGTTGGGGTTGGCTTCCACCTCTCCTCTGACCACTACCCTGATTCCTCCTGCGACCTTCCCTTGTCGAGTTATCTCTTCCAGAGGATGGACGTGCCATTATGTAGTTCCACATCTACCATCCACTGGGAAGAGGGTGAGGTTGTTTACACATGGATGGAAAACCTATTGAGATACCATCGCAAGCGGACTCGAGATTGAAAGAAAACCTGGAACAATACCAAAAATAATACCTCGAGACTGAGCTAGGCTAGTTGCATAAGACTCGGCGATGAGATGTATCGTTGATCTCTCCACTCACAATTAATGTATATCACACGCTTTTCTACCTCGCACCTAAAGGTGAGTGTGTGAGGGCCATCAGTCAGTCACCCAATGTCCTTTCTCATTAATCGTTTTTCCATGATATAGATCCCATTAGTTACAAGTTATCGTCTCTCACCCTGATAGAGGAGAATCAGTAATATTATTACTATGAGGAATACATATTTTTTTTTTCTAAATACAATGCAATGAAATGAAATGGAACAAGTGAATTTATTAAGAAAAATATAGAATCATGTGTTACTATAATTTTGCATCAAAACCCATTTAATTTTTTTTACATCAAAATCCATTTAAAAACATTCCAGCACTGGTAAAAGATATATATAGGTGAGAAAACCTAGCATTGAATTCTAAACGAATTGATCTAAATTGTACCATAAAACATAGTCAATCTACCTTTACAAATAGAAGCGAAGGAATCACCCCCACTTCATCTCCACCAACAAATTATCTATATAAATAATTATATTTTTTTATTCCATGCATAAACTTATGAAATGTGATAATGTTTTGTAAAAAAGGTTTAATTATTATTATTTTGATCTATACATGTTTTTTTATTATATTTTTAATTCTATACACAAACTTTTACTAGAAAACTACAATAGAATGTTTCTAAGCAGTGAGGAAAACTAGTATCCACAACCTATTTTGCAGAAATTTTTAAGATATAGGATTTATAATATATATCTTAATCATTAATAAAATTTTAACGAAACATCTAAAATTGTTACACTCAATAAAAACACAAAGGTGGATGTAAAAGAAAAGTAATTTAGAGATTGTTATTTCTGATGGTGATTTCAAACCTTTAAAGCTGCATGAAAATGAGTTAATGTGAATCTCAACGTGTAGAAACTAACTATTTTGTAACCATTTTAAAAATGATATGGTAATTAAAAGGGAGACATTACAAGTTATCAATTTTTATATCGGAATTAGAATATACCTCCACCACCCTCATTGCCATAATTTATAGCTAATTGAATTAGAAAGGAGAGATTTCTCCAGCTATGAGAATAATCACCCTTTCATGATACATTGTGGATCAAGCTCATTGAATGTCCCAGAGTGTCCATGTTAAAGGAATTTATGAAATCCCACAAAAATATTTGCTAGACTATTATTTTATTGATTCCTGAACAATTTTGATAGTTTCGATGGTGAATGTAGTGACGTCTATAGTTAACTCTATCCTACAACCACAATATTTTAGGTTTATAAAATTGGCTCTCTCTTTCATATAGAGGGTTAAGTGATTTAGTAGATGAAACAAAATTTCAATCTAGACATATAAAAATTATAGAGAGATGGTACATCCTCTACTATTTATATACAACTTTATTGATAGTCTCTACTATTATCATAAGAAAAAGTTATAATAGTTTAACTAGGTAAAAAATAAATTAAAAAGTAAAATTTTAATAATCATATTCATATTTTTATGCAAGATATTTTCTTCATTTGAACATTTAAAGAACACAAATGTTGGTGAATGCTAATTTGAACATTTAAAGAACATGAATGTGGGTGAATGCTTACCAAATTAAAACACATATAGTCGAATAACTATGTTCGCTAGATGTCAAATCAATATGGAAGAATTGAAAAATTTATCTCTCCATTGAAATGGTTGTTTAAATGGATTTCATATAAACCCCCAATTCATATAAACCCATGATTCCACTTTCCATAAAGTGCAGGAAACATTTTAGTGGAAAAAAATCAAATTCAAACAATTTTAGGTTAATAGAAAAATATAATAAAGTGAAAATAAATTCCACGAGGAGAAACAAATCCAAATGATTGGTATTCTCATAAAAATAGGGTGAAATATATCTTAATACTTGGCATTACCACAAAATAAAAAATAAGGCGAATGGGAGAATGTAGTTTGAATTTTATTTGAAAAAAAAACAAATTCCAACAATTTTGGGTTAAAATAAAAATATAATAGAGTGAAAATAAATTCCATGAGGTGAAACAAATCCAAATAATTGGTATTTCAATAAAAATTGGGTGAAATATATTGCAATTACCATAAAAATAGTGCGAATGGGAGAATGTAGTTTGAATTTTGCAAGGAGAAATAAAATTTTAAACTCTCCCCATCAAATTCCCATGGCTAATGGTTTACAACTAATATTTTTTTTAAATAAATATTGGGAAATACATATTCAAACCCCTATTTGTAAAATAATTTCCAAACCAAAATAAATAACCCCCTAATTTTTCACATGGGTGAAATTTCACTCCTAAAATTTTATAAGTTGTGACACTTTAGACTCCTATATATTCCAAGGAGGTATTGTCATTTATATCATCCAAGAATTGTTCATTTATGTGATGTAAAAGGAGGCTTCCCTCTCGAAGAGGCTTATTTCAAAATGGTTTATTGATCCGGTAACATAAAAAAATGGTAGTAGTATCACTAATATTATTAAAAAATTCTTAATAATATTTATAATCTTAAATTTAATATTAATCTTACTTAAATATTTATATTATTAATATTAATTTTAATACTCATATTGGAGTTGATTATGACTCCTAAATTGATATGGACAATGAATGAGACATGCAACAGAGGCAACTAACTAGGAGAATCAACCCTAAGACCTTTGACATGAATATCAAAGCACTAAACCACTCGAACTTTCACACTAGACTCAAATGTTTGTGTGTGGCCCCAAGTGTTAATTTAATCACTTGTTGCAATGGAATTGGTAGAGATATGATGCATTGTGTATATTATTGGTTTTATTCCCATAGGATTAGTAAAACTAAATATTTCTTTCCCACTTAACACTTCTTAACATCCTTGAAATGAGGGGAAGTAACTAGGAGCTTCGTAAGGAGTTATTTTCAAGGTAAATGTGTGTTTGTGCACACGCACATGTGTTGGGTGTGTTATATTCTTTGGATGAATAAATCTATGTGTTGTATGTGTTTTTGAGTGCAATGGGGTGTTGCAGAGGGTGTGAAAGCCACTCTTGTAGAGGTTTTAGCTGTAGAGGGTGTGGAAGCCACTCTTGTAGAGGTTTGGGGGAAATTCCCTCGAAAAAAAGGATGGTTTTTTGCTTTTGGTTTTGCTGATTTTCAACACATGATTTTTTCCTTTAGTGATTTTGTGGTGCATGATGGTTTATCACATGGTTTTTTATTTTGGATCAAGGAAGTACACACACACACACACACACACATATATTTTGTAATACTTCAATGAAGAATATACTAAAAAATTATGTTTGGTTTTCTCGGTTTGGGCTTATAGGGTAAAGAAATTGCATTAATGTGTGTGTTTTCCATTACATCTTTTCTATTTCATTAAGATTTTTTTTGCAACAATTAATTGTACAAGGTTAAAACCTGCATTTGGTATCATAGTATTTTTTGCTTCAAGGGGATGAATTTGTGGCTAAGGGGTTTATCTTAGGCTCATGATAGACTCTATTACAATGCTAGATTCGCAGAATTGATTCTTGTGGTTAAAGGAAATGATGTGGAGTTCAGAGATATAGATCGAGAAATTCAATTGGAAAATTTTTGAGCCATAGAGGATTTGTTGGTGACAAAAATCAATGGATCATTGTGGATCCAAGTACCACACCAAAGGATGTTAATAAAATACAGAACCAAGTTGGATCAAAAGGAAAATAACACAATACAATTACGTCTCTTAGATTCAATATTAATAAATGTTTCAGGAGAAGATACAATGAAGGATTTGAGTAACAATTTAGGGATTTTGTGTCAGTTTAAGTCCCTTTTAAACAAATTGTTCCTACAAAAAATGTTATATAACCTAAGAATAAAGGATGGAGAATCGGTGAAAGATCATCTAACCACCTTCAATACTGTGGTTAGTTAGATATTATCTTTTGATATTAATATTTTATATGAAGATAAATATATCATTTTTTTTCTTCTTTACCATTCTCATGCGATAATTTTGTTCTTTCCATAGGTGGTAATGCAACTACTTTAATTTTTGACAATATAGTCTCATCATTTTTGTTAGAAGAGATGAGACAAAATAATATGGAAAGTTAGAACACAAATTACTTGTATGTAAGATGATGATATTGGAATAGAAATAAAAATAAGTCCTCCAGTGAGAGATCAAAATCTGGAGGAAGATCTAAATCTTTAGGAACATTTATAAAGGCATGTTGGAGACGCATAAAATAAGGGCATGATAAGAAAGACTACAAATCCAAAATTGTAGAGAAAGATAAGGGATATGATGATACTCCTTATACATAAGCAAAAACTTCCTCGGATGGAGTGGATGTGTATTTGGATTCTTCAATTACACATGCAGATCATGAGGCATGATTGGTCGACTCAGGAAGATCCTTTCGTATCAATTCTCATAGGGATTAGTTTTGTGAGTCTAACGGATATGATGGTGGTGATGTTTTCTTAGGATATGACTCAATGGATAGAATCATAGGAGCAAATAATGTCAAGTTTATGCTCATGGGAGGAATGATTATAACACTCCCTAATTTTCTATACATTCAAGGAGTGGCTGAAAATTTTATTTCTATAAGAAAGGTGAGTGATGTAGGTAAATAGTGTTTGATAAGGATACATGCAATATGGTTCAAACATAAATGGTATTACTAAAGGGAGTTTGGGTTAGGAATTTTTATAGTCTATTGGTAAGCACTACTAGTGATGTGTGAAATAGTTCTATTATTCCTGAGAGTGGAGAAAAATAAGGAAAATTTCCTACAACATTTAGAGAAAAGACTATGTCGTGGCATCAAAGACTATGACATATAAGAGAGAATGACCTTAGAGTACTACTTGGTAATGGTATGATATAATATATGCCTAATTAATTTTTATATTTTGATTCCTGTTAAAAGTATTTATATGGGAAGCATAATCAAATAAAATTATTCTCTTGTTCTACAAGGTTAGAGGGAATTACAATTGGTGCACATTGATGTGTTTTGACCCATGTCATTTCCAACACTGGGTAAAATTGTGTCCCGTGTCTCATTTATAAATGACTCCTCAAGAACTACATGGATTTACTTCCTCAAAAATAAATATGATGGTGTTAACACATTCAAAAAGTTTAAGTCTCCTGTGGAAAATCAATCAAAAAAAAAATTAAGGTGTTTAGGATAGGTAAAAATGGATAATTTTGCGATAATGAATTCAAATAATTTTGTAAGAAGTGTGGTATAGCAAGGTAGAAGAATACTCCATACATAAATAAAAAAAATGGATTTATGTTGGCTCGAGGGGTCCTGACCTGGTTCGGAGGTGAAGGTTTGCCAACAAACCCCTATACTACTGGCCCTTTCAGTAGTGGCCCACTTGCACAGGTCAAAGTCTCACCTGAAGCAGTATGGGAGGGTGCTGGAACCAGGTTTCCACACCCTGAGAGAGAGTAGGTAATAATGAAGACCCTTAATTATAAGATCTACACAGAAGGGTGATTCGCAGGGTTCCAGAACGTAACCAGACTATAGTTCTTATCAGATCTGCTCTAGCAGGTTCACATCCACGTGCGTATCATCAATTACAACTATAAAAAAGCATAACCACAACCAATCTTGTCAACACGGATAGTTCACGTTCATTAACAGAGATCCAATTAGTAAGTGAAACAAAAGTCACATCATAGTAATATACTAAGTGCAGATACTTTCATACCACAGAGATAAAAAAAACGAGTTCACAACTTAATTAGACAATCTTAGTTTGCATCCATCATAACAGAATATATCCAGACAACATCATATGTTTCAGAAATACTTCACATATAGTACTTATCAAAATCCTCTTACATTCCCCGAATACCACCTACGCACACAGCCAGCAGGGTACGCACACAGCAGGATAGAGGATCTTTTCACACACAACCAGTAGGACTCCTAACCCAAACAACCCAACCCAAGATCTAGCAATTTGTACTCCGCATTAATCTCTATTCATTCTCTACCTATCGACTCAAAAAGGTTCAACTATTTATACTACTTTAGCCTATGCATCCAATGGTCTGCAAACCATGGTCTGTGGACTCTTGGTCTACCCTTGACCCGCTTAAAATGCATTAGGGGCTTTGACCCACCCCAAAACCCCTGCATTAGACTAAATATAATAAAAAATATACAAAATGGACCAGATTCGCAGCTTTGTAGGAGACCCTATTCCAACAGTCCCCCAACACAATCTTGTGACTCATCCTGAGTCACTGAGACGATGGGGTCTCCACCTACACTTGCAACAGTTTGATTGCTTCAGCCAATGGGGGTAGCACGACTTCACTTTGGGCAGCAGCATTGTGGGAGATTTCAACAAATTTCTGTGAAATCGGGCCTTCCGTTGCAGTGGTGACACTTTCCAGGGTCTGGTTGAGTTGCTTCATGGCTACATCAGCATCCTACAATAGTTTAAGGGCGTCATTAGCCCAAGGCTTCAGGCAGTCATTGAGGCCTTCTTCTTCTGTCAAAGCTCTTCTATCTCTACTTGGAGGTATTGGCTGGTTCATAGTCATGCCAAGCACTGAGCAGGAACCAACGTGGGCAAGGTGGCTTCCAATGTTTCAAACGTCTCCTCTTTCTGTCACAGGGCCTGGGTTATTTCACGTAGGAGAAGATGCATTGGACCTTGGTCCATAGCTGCATGGCAGTTTCCAGTAATTGAGAAACCTGAGCGATCTGCCCTGTGATGACGTTCGTAGCTGCGGTGACCAGTGCAGATCGCTGGGCCCGCATCTCTGGAGGTGTTTCAGGCTGCAATTTAGCCTGCAGATCAACAATCTGTTACTCTATCTGTGACCTAACCCCCACAACCTTTGTTCGAGATGCCTTCAATGCGGTGACCAAAACCTCAACCTTTGCCTAGGGTGTAGTGGTAGCAAACATATCTACTGGAACTTCTGCACAGAGCTGGTGAATGAAGCTTTCGAGCTCCTTCTACTGCGTGGTGGCAAGGGTGATTGCAGCGTTGCTTTCAATGATCGTTTGCTCAACCAAGCTTAGCCGTTGGTGAATCTGCAGGTCCCAGTGTTGAATCTCCTGAAATATACCCATGTGGAGTCCCTACAAAGCATCTTTGGGTAGTCTGGCTAAGTCTAGCTATACCTCCCAGCAACTATGGACCCGCGTGCTCAAGTTGGGTGGACTGATCATAAGGACAGAGGTGGCTTTCTTTCGTTGTGAGCGTAGAATTGCTGGTGGTTTGCGGCGTCCGTACCAAAGTCACACTGGTGTGCAGTGTGTCTGTCTTTATTTGCAGCTCGCAGAGCTCGCCCTGTAATGTGTCGAGCGCAGCCTTCTTCTATTATTAAAGGGCTTCCCATCAATCTTTCATGGCTAGAGAGACTACACCAGTAATATGTTCAAGGTCACTGCCGGTCAAGGTGATAGTTTCATCGTGTTCTGTCCGCTGAGCGCGCTGCTTCTTCCAAGGTCCTTTAACAGGCTCGCTATGAGCTTCATCCCACGAGGGGATGCAGTTCCTCCTACATCCCCTCCTTCTATCCCTAAGTTGGGCTACAAATTTTTTTGTGTTGCTACTTCGGCGTCCTTCTCATCAGTCCGCTTCTGCTGCACATCTTTCATTGCAGCCGATTTTGTGTCCTTCCCGGTACTTTTGCTGGAGCCTCCAATATCCTTAATAGTGACAGGGGGAATTACTTATGTTGTGCTGGCATCTTTAGGGCCCTATGCCCCAGTCTTGAAGCCAATATTCCACTGCAGGGGCCAAAGTGCAATAACATTTTCAATTTCTTTGTCTACGACCATATAAGGGAGCGACATCCAAGATTTTTCCTTCCAGCTCCGAATTTGTATGTTGTGCATGGTCCACACGAAAGGTCGCGATGCGCTTGTACCTGTCGTAGACTGTGGGTGATAAGCATGGTCGAGAGTTGATGGAAACTACCACATTGCTCTGGAAGAGGACCTAGAAGATTTGATTGTCCTCTATGTGCCATGCATCCTTGGAGTCCCACAAGTGCGCATAACGGGCTACTTCACACATATCCGGGGTAAACTCAGGGAAGATAGACTCCGTAGGAGCTTCCCAGGCGACCAATGCTATGAGGAATAATAGCCACGAGTAACAAAAGGTGTTCCCTAAGTCCTAGGATTCTCGGACGTTGGCCAAAAATTCATCACATAAGTATTGAGCCCAATTTAAACAGACCCCCTTCCCACATTGGCCTGCTAGCTGGATCACATAGGCGGGGACGGTGGTGACTTGGAATTTTTGCATTAACTTGCACGCCAGCAACATCGTGCCCAACTATGTAGTGGGATCATTGATGGATTTGATGATAAAGCCTCGGGTATTCCGCTCCACCTTGTATTTTTGGTGCACAAATTCAGCAATCTCGGCTTTGTACTTCTTACCCACTTGCTCCAGAGGGCTTGGTCTGTTCATCGGGAGAACAGTAATCCTATGAATTAGTGTAGCATCAATAGGAGTCCTATCCTGGATCCACAGGCAGCCTTCGTGAATTAGGGCAAGTAGTTGCCGTGCGAATCGGTCCGTAATATTTTAATGACCAAAATGGGGCATCCTGAGTAAGTTCAGGAGCCCACACCCTGCCAAACCACACACCTAGCACTGGGAGATGATTGTAACTCCATTTTCATCATGAATCGAGTCGAGGTATAATGCAGGTGCTAGTTCAAAGAATGCTTCGAAGTTGGCTAGGTCGTGATCATCAAACTTGACCTCGTGAAGCTTACCAAAAGGTTCATTAATGATGGGGACCTCGCCTAGGGTCAGTGGCAACTACAGGTAACTGACCAGGCCATCAATATTCTTTGGCATGCGCATCGATGTCCTGTGTGGTTGAACAAAGGGAGGTAACCAGTGAATTGGCTCGATGGGTTGTGCTTCCTCTCGAGCTACCTGTGGGAATTTTTTGGTTCGCATGGAAGTTCATGACTTTCCTGTAGCCCATTTTGTGGGCTTCGGGGGCTTTTCGGAGCTCTATAACTTTTCTTTTCCTTTCCTCGTGGTTGGGCTCGGCGTGGAGAGAATCTCTTCCACCTCAAACTCAATTTCCACCACTTCCTCAGTCCCCTGTTCTACCAAAGTCATTGGCTGAGAAGGCTCAGTAGGTTTCGTAGCCGTCATCCTGGCGCAAAAAACAAACTCCAGGTTGCTACTTTCCAAGGGGGTAGGTTGCCCAGACATGAAGGAGACACTATAAACACATAGCATCTTGCAGCACCAAATCGTCACAGTAAGATATGCCAAGTACAAGCTATACAACTGATACAGAACCCTTGTCTAATCTGTTCGACCCATTTTTTAGCTAACGCAAGCGGTCAGTAGTCGGGCAGGATACACTTGGAACTGACCATCATGTAAATGGTAAAAAATCTCCCGCAATCGCCTCATTAAATTCCAGCCGCCCGCTCCATTCAACAGTAGATTTTGAATTTTACTCGATTTGACTATCCCAACGGCTATTTTTAGCAGCTCTGGTGCACTCAATGCACACCTGTGCTCGTGGCACGCCTGTGTGAATTTAGCAGGCCTCCTGTGCACACAGTGGTCTAGCCAATGTTCCATCTATGTTCTGAGAGGGCCTATTGTTTTATTTACTAGTTTGAAGCTCCCTTGACATTCAATGTCCCTGCGAATTGGAATGGCCTTGCGAAGTAGCTCTTTCTGAGGCGCTGTGATCAATGCGTACTCTTGCCTAGTTTTTCTTTAGTAGCATGTGACGTGGAGGAGCGAGCGAAGTTATTTCATAGCTATAGGTGCTACCATATCCGCAACTTCCATAGTATCCACCATCTTGAGAGAGTTTATGTAGGAGTTGCACCTATCATTCGCGCACCCTTTCCCGCCAGCGGTAGTTATCTTGTGCAAGGTATGCACAGGTTCGAATTACCAGTCTAGGTTGTTCCCTGTGTAAGTGAACCAGAGGGTCGAAGCATAGGAGTAACATAGTCCAACATACCCCCCATTCCTAGAATTCCGCCTTACGGTCATCCCACCACTTCGTAGGTGCTATGCATAGGGTGAGATTGAGGGCCCATAACCTTCGTTCCTTTGGAAATTCAACTTATAATGCTTGCAAAAATTCCTTAATGCTACCAAAACCATCAAAGTAGGGCAGATCTCTTACCTCTGAGGATATACATCGGAAGTCCCTTGAAATTCTGAGACATTGCAGTGCGGATATGTCGTGCAATCAATTTTTCCAATTTTCTAGTTCTCTATCAGAGTCAGAAAAATAGTCGCTATCCCTTTCCCAGTAGAGCATACTATCAGCCATAGGGTTGATCCAATATTCATCCTACATAGTTAACTGGTAGATGTGATATACCTCCTTGTCAATACGCACCGTATCCATATACCTTTCTCCTTCTGCGGGGTCTAAAGGGACTATCACTCGTATCCCTTCGTTCTCAAATACCATGCTTCTCTCCTTCAAGTTGATAATACCTCCCATGTCGATTGCCCAATATAACCCTAGGAGTGCAGGGTAAGGGTCTGCATCTTCCACAATTTGAATGACCTCAATGTCGGCCCAGACCTTAACTCCTACAATATACACTACAATCTATGATAACCTTCCTAACGGTATGATATTCTGCTAATTGGCCATGCAAAATTGGATAGTGGACCATTCCAACTTGGGTTCTCCCATGTGCTGCCAAGTTTTATTGGGCAGCACGTTCACGTCCGACCCTAGATCCAAAATAACTTGATCCATTTCGTAATCCCCGATTTGTGTTGTGAGCCACATTTCCCTACCAGTGCATTTCTTGTACTTGTATAGTGTGTTTACATCCTTAACTTCTAGGGTTGGGTTGGTTTTATCTGCACAGTTGTTTAATAGTGCCTAGAGGTTCTCAACGGCCTACTGGTTGCGCAGCAGTTTCATGCATGCTTGTAAAAATGGTCGAACCCCCTCTCCTTCTTTGGTGGCCGCAGGGACTTGCAAAGTAGATGCTTCTATGAAGTCCTGCTGAGCTATGATAAAGGTTTACCTTTCCTTTTGTAGGTCCAGGCCCTCTAATTCGATGACTGCTTTCCTGATTAAAGGCTCAGCCACAACTTTTTCTTCTACCCCCCCAGTGGCTAGGCCGCTACGGGTTATGATATTAATACCTGGTTCTGAGGCTCTGTCGTAACCCTTTGCACATTATGCATAATTTTTTTTTTGTTTCTCCTGCACCTTAGACATAAAAATCAGGCAGTCCTCTATCACATGGTCCAGCTGCCTGCAATACCTGCAGCATTGCCTTGTAGGGTTCGGGTAGTCCCTTGCAAGGTGACCTATCTCCCCATAGTTATAACAGATTAGTTGGCCTCTTCCCCTACCTGTGCTTCTGCCTTAGCTCCCTCCCCTGCCCCTAACGGGGGAGCCCACGATACTGGAGGGGGTCCTTGGTGACAATGGATCTGTCTGTACTCTATAAATGTTTCCTCAGTCTATTAGCAGATCATAAGTTCGACAGTTCTGCTCATCATGCCCCACAAACCTACAAAACCTACACCATTGTTGTTCAACCTCTGAATACAAGCAACAAGGCAAGGGCATTGGTTGGTGTCGTGCAACCCGGAAATGCGAAAATCATCACACCATAGTGCTGGCCTACTTGGCCCTACAGCTTCTCTAGGGCGCAGCAGGCTAGGTCATCCAGTCTGCATGTAGTCTACTAATAGCAGACAGTTATCCTTGGTGTGGCCATTCACCCTGCATCGTATGCACCACCTATCCTTCACTCCTCATTTCTTTCGCAAATTCTGGATCTCCATGTGCATTGCTTCCAGCTGGTCTTGTATCTGCTGTACACCCAATTGGGTTTCATCTTGTGGCGCAACCTCTGAATTCATTTATATCTCCAAGGCCTTCTCCTGTGACTCAATTTCTTGGCGGCCCATTGGTATGTGTTGGTGGGGCAGCAACATAGCAATGAACCACTCTGCATGCTGCCTGTCATCATATTGGAATCCTCCTTCTCTGATTACCTTTTTTAGTCATTGATCAGCTTCCCATACAGACTCAGATGGACCTTGTTTGAAATATTTCAGGTCATTCACTATCTGGGATTAGGCATTAGGCTTCTTGAACTGTTTCTTCAAGGCATTCTTAATGTCCTCAATGCTCGCATTCGCATGCTGGTCGAGGTATCCCATGTACCAGTCCATGGCCCTTCCTTCAAAAGAAATGGATAGTTGTGCTCTTTTCACAACATCACTCACTACATTCTGCGCATTCCATATAGATCCTACGACAAACCAGAATCGATCCATATCTTCATCCTCCACACCCTTGAAGGTGGGTAACTTCATCTATGAAGCTATATCATCTTCCGGTGGTGGCGGAGTTGAGTTCTTTCACTTATGAGGATTCGAAGGTGGTGTTGATGGGGGGCTATGCGTAGAAAAATTGGTCTCTGGACTGTAGATAGATCGAGCTCCCTCTTTATTAGTTCTGTAGTACTTACCACTACGTGTTGTACCCTCACTTTGATCAGAGCTCATTCACTTGGTATGGCTGCACAGGATACTTTTCTCACACAATAAGATCTTCATTAGTAACAACAAATTTTTTAGGAACTTACCCCAGAAACCCTTGAAGAAACTCTACTCCGCTTCTGAGTAGGACAAAAATTGATCGATTACAAATTCAGTCACAAATCCTCCCATCACACTGTCCACCCAATGATATACCATGCGAGTAATGGTATTATCAGTTTTTTCCAACTTTCGGGTCAGTTCTGGAGTCCACTGCGTGACCCGTTCGTCTTTCCAACACTTTTGAAAATCAACTAGTCTTGCGAGCCACTCCTATAGCCTAATTGCAAAATTTACGAAGAAAATATCATAGATTTCCAAGAAAATATACTTATTTTTCCACTCCTCCGTAGTTAAGTTCGCACTGCGATTTTATTTTACAACAAATTCCTGAACTTTCTTTTCAAACCACCCATCGATTTCTTTCTTTTCAAGCTTCCAATATGGCCTTGGCATTACCAAATCTCTCCCTCAAAATTCTCCCAGTCCTGGAAATGGAAACATTTTTTGGCTTGAGGGGTCCTGACCCAGGTTCGCAGGTGAAAATTTGCCAACAAACCCCTATACTACTCGCCCTTTCGGCAGTGACCCGCTTGCGCAAGTCAAAGTCTCACCCGAAGTAGTATGGGAGGGTGCTAGAATCAGGTTTCCACACCCTGAGAGAGAGTAGGTAATAACGCAAGCCCTTTATTATTAGATATACACAGAAGGGTGATTCACAGGGTTACAAAAAATAACTAGACTATAGTTCTTATCAGATCTGCTCTAGCAGGCTCGTATCCATGTGCATATCATCAATTACAACCATAAAATAGCATAATCACAACCAATATTGTCAACACAGATAGTTCGTGTTCATTAACAGAGATGCAATCAGTAAGTGCAACAACAGTCACATCACAATAATATACTAAGTGCAGATACTTTCATACCACAGAGATAAAAAATACGAGTTCGCAGCTTAATCAGACAATCTTAGTTCACATCCATCATAACATAATAGATCCAGACAACATCATATGTTTCAGCAATAATTCACATATATTACTTATCAAAATCCTCTTACATTCCCCGAATACCACCTGCACACACAACCAGCAGGGTCCGCACACAGTAGGACAGAGAATCTCTGTGCACATAGCTAGCAGGAGTCCTAACCCAAAAAACCCAACCCAAGATCTAGAAATTCGTACTTCACATTAATCTCTATTCATTCTCTACCTATCGACTCAAAAAGGTTCAACTATTTATACTACTTTAGCCTACGCATCCAATGGTCTGCAAACCATGGTTTGCGGACTCTTGGTCTACCCTTGACCCACTTACAATGCATTAGGGGCTTTGACCCACCCCAAAACCCCTGTGTTAGACTAAATATAATAAAAAATATACAAAATGGACTAGATTCACAACTTTGTAGGAGACCCTGTTCCAACAATTTGCATAAAGGATGAACATGAAAATGATTAGAAAGTAAGGAGCATGTTTAGTTGTGCCACGTTAGGAAATTTTTTTTGGGCATAAGCAATATATACTCCATGTTATTGGTAACTATATCACCATCATCAATGTTGGATGGAAAAACTCCACATGAGGTATACACTATTTTAAGTGTTGACTTTCATCATTTTTGTTACCTCCTTTCCACAAATATTTCCCCACAAGTTCCTATTTTATCATGAATTTTACCTCATATTTCACTTCATATATGCCACAAATCTACCACTTCAAGATTATAAATCAAGAAGGAATTTTTAGGTAATTTGTCTAATTTATGCATTTTTTTAATCTTTGTGAATTAGTAATTTTGATTATAATCTATCTCCTAATATGTCTCTACGAGAATATTTGATTTTATAGCAACCATAAAACATGTATCTAAATTTTGGAAGAGCTATTGATCTTAGAGGTTGTAGTGAGTTGGGGAATGAACTGTGAGTTGTATAAGGAAAAAAACACCATGAGGATGGCTATATGTTCATCAAATGAGCCAGATGTGAAGGAAGAAAAATGGCAAGGGAAAATCAATGATTGAGTCAACGATGGCATATCAAATTCATGGAAACACATATTGGTAGTAATTTTATTTGATTCAATAGAGGGTCATCATGAATCATCCTAAGTAAACCCTTAGACCAAATGTAAATGGAATTAAAGTGTTGGTAGGCTAAATTGCTTCATTTTTAACCCCTATCCTACTCTAAGCACACGACCTAAGACCTTTGTTTTAACCTCAGAACCTCTTCATTCCTACACTATTTCAAGAATCGTGTCCATTCCTACACTCTCTTTATCTTTTCATATTTAAGGCTTGTCATGGAATTAATTATTTATTTATGGATTTAATACCTCTAAATTATCTTTGCAACTATTATTTTCTTTCCTAAAGTATTTGTTGAACAACGTATTTATCATTATGGTAGAATGGTCGAGTGCAGGTAGGATTCCTGTACTAGCTAGAAGTTTCTACACTCTCGTAACAGCACACTACCTACGCGTATATCTCGTTAAGGATCAGTCATCTCGAGTTGGGCTCGGAGCATGAGAGAAAAAAGAAGATATTAGAGATTAGGACTCTGGATAAATTCTTAGATTAGTATCTTGTAACAGCGAAAAGACTTAGCTTGTAATGATGTTATATTTTTGTTACGGCCATGGGCCTAAGGGTTGTATATCATGTATAATTCAGATAGGAAGTAGCTAGTGATGCTACTATAATTTTGGTGAATTTTAATTTTACTGGTATCGCCCTCTCTCTCGGCTGGATTCAACCTCATGATGTACAATTTCTTATTCGAAATATAATACAAAGGGGTTGTGCCATGTTGTTTCATTTCCATGTTTCAATTGTATAGTGATGCGTTGCTGAAAGGTTGAGTTTCTAGGTTTCTTAATAGGGAAATGAGTTGGTTGGCCAGGGCCCAACCAACCCAGCTCGTTCTCCCTCTTTTTAAAGGTGTGTTAATTTAATTTGAATGAAAAGCGTAAATCAAATAATTATTTCATTTCTTTCACAAGTACAGGCTCGATTTCATTTGCAGTTGTTGTGTGAAAGATCTGTTGTGTGCAGGCTTAACTAAGTGTCATTTTAACTCGTATAATTTTCCTTCTCGGAGCTTATTTTATTTCTGTAAGAATCGTGCAAGCACGTTTCCTATACTAGTGCATTTTTAGTTCTGCAAGTCAATTACTTTGGTTCATTCCAGCAAAGTCTTTTTGTTTCTTTTTCTTTATAATATCTTGATGTGTTTCTGCAAGTGAGTGTTTATTTCTAAGAAAGAGGCATTTTTAATATTAAGATTTTAAACATAAGACTTAATGATGCTTTGATGAATACAAAATAAACATTGTTATAACGTAAAGATCTGTACTTGCACTTTACACTTTCGAGGAAAGGATTGAATTTCATATTAAATTATAGAGTGAACCTTTTGAATTAAAAATATTAAAAAGGCATATCTAAACTACATGAAAAACCATCACAGGAACAAGCCTGACATCATAATCAAATGATTTCTTAATTTCATGAAATATTTCCTCGTTTGAAGAAAGGCTTGCTTTGACTTTTAAAGTTAATTCTTGTTTTGAGATTAAGTTTGGTTGAAGAATATTTATGCTTGTGGAAGTTATTTTCAGATTTCTATTCACCTTTGCAAATTATTTCCTTAGTTAGCACGCTTTTTATTTTCTGAAAGTAATTTGAAAACTTGGTGCAGGAACCTCTGTTCCGATATAGGAATCAATATCCTGATATAGGAACAAAGTGCTCTAGTCCCGAGACTTAGAGCTCCTACATGAAGATTAAAATATTCAGTATAAGTACAGAACATACTTCCAGCATATAAACTTCATTCCATTACAGGCACAACATTCTAGTGCAAGAACATTGTTGAAGTACATGAATGACAATTTAGTGCAGGAAGGAATATCTTTAAAGGAGACAGATACCTTTAATAGTCCAACTATCAATCTGTCATACAATTTTACTGAATATAAACATAAATATTCATTTAATAAAGCAGGATTATTTTCAGAATCTTGTGAATTCATTTTATTTTATTTCCTTGCAAAGCACTTTCTTTCATATTCCAGCACTAGAATTTCTTTGATATTATTTGTCGTGCAATAATTTTTTTTTATCCTGCAAGATTGTAATTAAATAAGTAGGAATAGAACTAGGAAAGACTCATATCATTGATGGCATTTCCTACACCCAAACCCCCAAGTTGAAAATTAAGTGTTGAAGGAGTCTACTGAACCGCAATTCCTACACCCAACATAAAGCTAAAATAATTATCAGAAATTATTGTTCCTCATATACTATATTTTGTAATTTTGTTCAAATCCACAATCACAGCTATAGTGATTTCAATTTGATAAAAAATCTAGAAGTTATATAAAAGGACGCTTGAAAATGTATTGTGATAACCCTAAATATTGAAATATACATATGGTCTGATTGTAAATTAATTTCATATTTTGTACTATGTTCCTTTGAATTAATACAAAGAAGAAACTCATCTTTTCCACGTGATTTCAATTTGAAGTTGGGGAAGTATAAGATAGCTTATATGTGAAGTGCATTAGTAAAAAACACTTGAGGTAAGAAAGACGACTACATAGGGTATTCATTGCCTGTTATTTTAGTTTAGAATTTGGTTTACAATAATTTCCTATTGTTTTCAATTTGAATTTAGTTATATTTTTTTTCAAAATTTTTGTTCAGTTGGTTTAAAATCATAATTTAATTTCATAGGCATAAAGTATAAACTCATTCTATATTTTATGTTTGCAGTTAAAATCTATAGGAAACTAAAACTTGGTTCTTGACTTGGAAATTGTTTCATTATAATTGTAAAAGCTATCATTCCTATGCATAGTTGGAAAACTGTAACTAGGATAGATAAGAGTAATTTGTAGATAATAGACCAGATTAGTTTCTATAACAAGTTTAGTTAGTGTCATTTACTAGTTTTCATATGACTTATTCTTGCACATACAATGATTATTCTTTATAAGATTATGAACCTATAATGATAATTGAATTAAGGAATTTATACACAATTAAATTACCTAATATTTTTGGTGCAGTTGTTGCAAAAGAATTAAAAAGAATTAGTACTTTAAAAATTTTCCATATGTGTTTGTGATATCATTTATGAATTTTAGGAGAAGAAGTGTTGAGATGCAAATATAGCCTCATCACAATGTAATAGTCTGATGCATTCACTTTTATGAATTTATCCAAGAAGTTGTCATGTTAGTGCAATATGTTTTCCTAGAATATTAGTATAGATGCATAATTTCATCAAATACCATAACTTGTATACTGATAAATAAAATGCATGAACATGAATATATATTCTAGAGGTAGAATCACTCCAACCACTTGACCACCTATCACCCCATCCATTTTAAATTGTTGTGCATTAAGAACCACACCATCTACATCCATAATTTCCACACCATTTGTATGAAGAAGAGGACACTCAAAGGAGGTTCCATGTTACAGAGGAGACGATAAGGAAGAATAATAATAATAAATTATAGATAGTTTATAACTAGAAATTATATTATACTCTCATCAAATTGGAGAATAATTAAGTGGTGAAGAGTTAGAGGTACCACCTATTGAAAATCCAATGGAAGAACTAGAATATTCTTCTTCATCAATAGAATATGTACTTGGAGATATGAATGAAACTGAGGGATATGAAGAAATATGATAAAGAAAAAGAGAAAGAGGAACAATAGTTGATGAAAATGATGTAGAGGAATTTGGTTTCCCTATTCATGATACAATAACAAATGTCAACATGGAAAATATTTCACCATCAATGTTACCTAACTTTCATGGTATGAGAATAGAATATTATGAAAACTTTCTCTTTGAATCTGAAGTATTATGTCATAATTATGATTACTCCCTTGATTCCCAAAAACTAAATTTGTTTCCATCTACTCTTAAGGATGGATCCTTGTGATAGTTTATGGGGTTAGGAACAGATTGTGTCAGAACCTGCGACAACTTGTATTTCTTGATAAATATAATATTACTTTGTCAATCATGACTTGTGAGAAGAAGTCTTTAAAATTTCACAAAGGGAGGATTTACTTCTTGACGATTATGTAGAAATATTTCGTTATAATTAAAAATATCTAAGCATCAAAATTTGAGTTTGGACACTCCAAAAATTCTTCTACTTCAAGGAACTATAGATGAATGGCTAGATATGTTGAATCTTATGGGTAAGTGTGATATGTCTCAATTAAGTTTTCTATAAATTTGTGAATTATGCAAACACATTGCTTGACAAAAGGCTATGTATGGTAAGGGACCTAGATATGCTATCTCTAGAATCAACAAATCAACATCCAATGGGATAAGTAGAGCTAAAATAAAAAATTTGTTGGAAATTAAAAAATATGTATATTCTTTATAATCTTAGTGAAGAAATATATAAATTTTAAGATTAAACAAAAACAAAAATCAAAGAATCCAACATCGTAATTTTTTTTTCCAGAATGTAGAAATAAACATCCTTTGCATGAATGTCTAAATAATGTTGAAATTTGTACTATTTGTGCATAAAATCATATAACAATGAATTTCCAATACTATTAGGATCAAAGGAAATTTTTCAAGGAGATAATGAAGTGGCATAACAACCCTGTTACATTGCACCGAGAAGACATTAGAAACAATGACAAATAGGTATTTCTTAAAACCCCACAAATCAATTAAATCCTTATCAACAATATCCACATCATAATTGGAACATACCCATCCATTGGAAAACATGGCCACCACAATTGAATCAAACCCGACCTCAAAAACAAAGTTGGGGAGGGTCAATTTATTGATGTGTCAAATTTCCCACAATATCCTTAATTTCCACAATTTTTTTAAAAGATTTTCCTAAAATACAACAACCTTATCCTAATAGACCTCCACAAACACAAGTTCCTCAATCATAATAGATATAATTTCCTTCAACTCAATCTCCTCCCCTTCCTACTCAATTACTTTAAAAACCCATTCAAAATACTAATAATAAAATAACTTAGCTTGCTTACAATACTGAGCTACAAAATTCTCCAACTTATATGATTACTCCTCTTGATTTAAATGATTCAATAATACAATAATAAAACAACCTTATTCATTCCTCCAGTAGATCAACTATTAACATCTCGAGTTCGTCCTTTCCCAAAAAGGTTTAATATAGGTAAGCTAGTAATACAACCTTAATATGATCTATTATATGATATTAATATTGCATGTATTAGAATTCCCTTATTACAAGAAATTAAGGATAGTCCTATTTAAGCAAAAATAGTAAGGGAGTTATGGTTAAAAAAATTAAGAATAAAGAAAAAGGATCCAAAAACAATTAATCTTAATCTTATTGGTGAATTGGTAGATATAATGATAGGAAACATTTATGTTGAAAAACATCTTGATCTAGCTAGACTCATTGGAAAAATTCACTTCAATAATATTGGAACTCCAAGTACTTCAATAAATTTAGGAGAAAAAATAAATGTTATTACAAAAAGAATAATGGAAGATCTCAAATTAAGTAATCTTCATTACAGACCCACGATTTTAAAATCAACAATAAAACCATAAGGGACGTTATAAGATATTTTGGTTTCTTTATATTCTTTGAAGTATTGTGTTGATTTTATGGTTTTAACATCTAAAAAATTTGGGATGAAACTCACAATTTTTTTTTTCTGAGTAAGTTTAATACATTAATATACAAAAAAATAATTACATGGAGGCCGAGACCTCAGAGGTTCTGGCCCAAGAGATGGGAATTCTAGTGCAGCCATGATGGTTTTCCATAATAACGACATACAGTGCCGATTGACAGATACAACAATAAAACACAGATAGACATCTAAGCACAAAAAATCCGCCCTCATAGGGGAAACTGGCTGGAGAATCCAAATAGTATATCAACCTATAGCATATAGCTTCAGAGATGTGAACATGAACATTCTTATACAAAATGATTCGCCGCCCCCGAAGAGGAAACCGGCAATCAAAAGAGCAGTAGAAGTAAAGCCAGCTGAACAACGTCATCATACGAAAACCAGAGCTGAGCACAAAGAGCAGCCAAAAAATAGGCCTGAATGAATAAAGGCAATTAATTACCTTGTGAAGAAGGAGGCGACTCGACCACAGGGCAAGCGTGAGCGTCGGGGTCATCCTCGTCCTGCCCAGCAACAATATCATCTGGAGCAACCTGTTTGGAAGTGTTCGCCAGAGTCTCGACAACCAAAGCAGTAGAGCATCCTCCCTTGAGAACGCCCGCAACAGAATCCACGAAGGGGTCTTGCAAGGAACCGCCTTCATCCATCTTACGCTTCTGACCAGCTTTAGGAGGAGAACAGGGCCTTTCGGACGCCAATTGCATCGGAGGTGAGTCGGAAAGTTTGGAAATTGAATCAGGTGGCTCTTCTTTGAAATCAATAGTGATAGTGGCCGTGACAGTGGGCATGTTGAGCAAGCAGGGGAAGCAGAATTGAGCTTTGTGCTGCTGACCTGGGAGAAAACTGGAGAGGTTTCGAGCCTGCATAGAACTCCCACGCCCCGCCAAAATGTCTATGCCGCTACGAGTCTTAGGATATCTTCCTCTCAAGGAATCAGAAGGCGGAGAGGAGGATCTAGGCGAGGAGGGAGAAGGGCGAAGAGAGGGACCGCCATGGCACGAGCCCCTCCTGCTTCTCAGCCTATGTCGCAAACGAGGCATTGAATTTAGATGCAAAGTTCTAAAATTGAAAGAGCAGGAAGTGCCCAAACTGAGGGTAGAATATTGGCCAGTATCAATCTCCACAGGGAGAGAGACAGAGTGGATTTTAGAACTCTGAGAGTAGAAGGAGCTGTGTGAATAGTGCAATCCAGGAGTAAGGTCAACACAGCAGGAGAGGGAACACCTGTGCCCAGTGTTAGTCCGAAATCTCGGCGCAGAGGCGACAAAAGCACAACAGGAACGAAGGGGAAACAAATGAGGTCTGTAGCATCCCGGAGAAGCCATATCTCTATGGATTGAGTGCAAGTATGGATGAGTGTGCCGCATAAATTTCCCAGACAAAAGAATTTTAATGCCATTAATGGCGCAGAGGACGCAAAGAAGGTTGGCAGTGGTAGAACCCCACGCACCCGCCCACCACCCTTGCCACCTATCATGCATGTTGGCCACCCGCATCCGGGTATGAAACTCACTAATTTTAGGAATACCATGGTTAGCTATTGTTAATGCATTCATTAGCTGCATATATAGTGATATGAAAATATCAAAGGTATTCAATTAATAAATTCACTTTTTACCCCATACAAACTTAATAATTGAATTGGAAAATTCATAATGGATCGATGATATGAATGGTGATGGAGAAATAAGACAACCAATATTAACAATAACACAAGATATGTTTTTTGAGGAAAATATTTATGAAAATCAAATTACTAATTTCATCAACAATTCTAAACTTTTTCAATATATTGGGGTGCATTATTATTATGATCATATATCGGATAAAGTTTTTCAAGAAAGTTGTACAATTGAAAATATTTCATTATTATTTGATTATATGACTTTTATTAATTCAATATCAGAATATTGTAGCATGCTATAAAGATTAAGTAAAAACTTTGAATATTAACTCTAAGCTTGATGAATCTCAAAAATCACAGTTAATTGAATTTTTTTTAAATGGTTATGATAATATTGTGTTAAATAAAAATCCACTTCTAGATCGCGACATGTACAAGTGAGTACAGTGAAAATATTTCAAGTATAGCTATACCTATAACCTCAAGATGATCTTTATGTCAACATCTATTATCCATTTCACTATCCTAGAGGACATAGGGTCTTTGGAGTTGTAGATTCTCCAAAAGAAATGTCGAACAGAAAAAATTTACATTACATATCATACCACTATTAAGGAACAATTGTGAGGGAAGGAATACCATTTCTCATTAGGACTCATGCATCTAATTTTACACGTTTATTGGGCAGATCATCTACAACAAAATTCTTCACTCTCAACACATGAAAGAAGCTAATAGTAGAGACTGATAGTTTCAAATTCCTGATTCAATCAATAATGCCACACAACTTACAATCCATAGGAAAATATCCATGAACAAGGTGACAGATAACTAGTTTTGAATCTCCCAACACCACCAAGTTTTCGATGTTTTCTTATTTGACCAGAAGGTGCCCTTACAGTAATTCATATGCCTCTAGCACATTATTTTCACAATTTACCAACCCCCAACTATACTCAATTTCAATTTTCCCATTGAGGCTGAGAATAACCCTTCTCACTCATGCCACCCCCAACTTATGCTTTGAAGCACCATCAAAACTCAACAAAAATGATTTTTGAGATTTCCTCCATTTCTTCATTTCATCTTGATCTAGCCTCAACTTCCACCATTTTTCTAGACTTGAATGAGTTTTCTTGCTCCTTTCCAAACTAGTAAGGAGGTTAATAATCCATTCATTTTCTTGGGAATCCACATTTCCCATATCAACAGGGAGGATATAATTCTACCAATATTCAACACATAGGAATCGATTTCTTAAGGCTACAAAGTGAGGTTGATACCACTTGTCACTGAAATGCTAAGCTATCCAATCTTCCCAATAGAATTTTTTTGGAAATGCCAAATAGATTTGCTTGAAAGAGCTCTTTCCTTTTAAGTTTCCAAATTAGCATCCCTCCCAATAAGGGAAGAGGGAGGTGAGATGGTTATGCCATAAAATTATAGAGAAGGGAGGAGTAAGAACAAACATCATACTTCATGAAGAAAGGAACAAATGAGAAATATCTAAGAAATTGTTTCTTCTTACCTTAGGCAGAAAGGATAGCATGAGGGGCTAGATATTCCTCTTTTCCAAAGATCCTACATTGTCAATATTTTACCATGCATTAATAACCATCAAAAGGAGTTGCGTTTTGATGGATAGTTGGGAGTCCAAACTCATGACAAAACGTGAGACATTAGATGAATTCTTGCTTGAAACAATAAAATAGAGTATCGTTCTTGAATCATAAATTTTTAGTTCTACCATACCCAATGATCAACAAAGGCTCAATTATTAAGGGAGCAACCAAACAATAATGATATCAACAAGATAGATTGAGTCAAGAGTTGGTGTGGAATGTATCCCAGGGCCCAAAAAATCCATGAACTAGATATATCCCACTTTGAAATATATGAGATCATGAATTTTCTTTTAGAGATTAGCAAATCTGTGAAGGGGATTAGCTCCTCATGAATTTCCAAATCCTTATTATTAAGGATTCGATCTAAACATAGATTTATTGACTTCCCATTCCTTGGAAATCTATAAGGATGCTCTTTAATCAGGTCCATAGATGAATATAATAACTTCCAAATGGATGAGCCTCCTTTTGGAGTCAGGGAAGATTTGAGGTTAAAATCTCGACTTTGTTGAAAATATTTGCACCACTGAATTTATTTCCACCAAGAAGAATGGTTTGAAATGTATCTCCACACCAACTTGGCACCTAATGCAATATTCATAAGTTAGGGATCTTGAATACCTAGGCCACCATGAGAATTTCGGGATTTTACCACAACCATTTGATGAGATGAAACTTTTTATGGCTCTGCTTACCACCCTCCCATAAAAATTTCCTCATAATTTTAGCTAGTTTGAAAATAGTTCGAGCTAGTGATAGGAGAGTTGTGAATTGGTGAAGAAGAAAATTTGATAATACCACTTTAATAAGAACTTCATTCCCAACTAAGTTCGACCAAATCACTCCATAGTGTTGTAAATTAGACTTGAATTTTGTAATAATTCCTAAACAAGATTGGGAACAATGGGATTTTAAGCAAATCAAAATCCCCAAATATTTAAAATATTTCCAAGAGGCTACAATATGAAACCCAAGAAGGATACCTAACTATTTTTGAAGAAGGGGGATAATATTCCAATAATAGATTTTTGATTTTCTATGATTAATAAGACCTCCAAAATCCAGTAGATAGTGATCTAGTACTGGCTTAAAGTGCTTTGTAATAATTAATGAGTCTCCTCCCAATAGGAGGGTATCATCCACAAAATGGGAGTGATTTATACTCTTGATGCTTAAGACATATCTTATACCTACAAGGTTTCCATACCTTCGTTCATATTCAAGATGTTTTCTTGATGAATCTGCCATCAAAGGTGGCAAGGGGAACCCTTCTTAAGGTTTTAAAAAAGCCTGAGAAGTGACCATTCACCAAAGGAGAGTTCCAAGGGGAGGAGATACAAACCTCCACGAATTTTATAAATTTCCCATCGAAGCCAAATTGGGATAAAACTTTTAATACTGTGGACATAATTGAATGCATTTTCCAAATAAAGTTTGATGAGCATACCTTTATCTTTCCTTTTTGCTACTCAAATGTACTACTTAAACCAAGACGATATTATTTATTACATGCATCTATCCCATGAATCCCCCTTTATTCTCATATATGAGCTTGGGAAGGAGAGGAGTTATGTGCTATGCTAAAATTTTAGAAATTAGGTTATATGAAACATTGCATAATGAGATCACCTGACGAAGGAGGCTAGATTGGTATCTTTGTGAATCAAGGAAATGAAGGATGAGTTAATCCTTCCTTCCATATATTCATGCTTGAAGACGTAATCCATTAAATGAACTAGATCAAAATTAATGACATCCAAATAACCCTGATAGAAGTAGGATGAAAAGAAATCTAGACCTTGAGCTTTGTCCGAGCTTAAAGAAAATAACGTTTTATGAATCTCCTCTTCTATAAGGCTTCATAGTAGGTATGAATTGTCATCTGCAGACACCAATTTTTGGATTTTATCTAACATGTAATGGATAATATATTAGTTGGATATAGGTTTGGTAGAGTATAAAGAATTGAGGTAATCAAAAAATACACTTTGCATTCCCTTAAAGTCCTCAATATACACTCCCTAGATACTAACATATTTAATTTTCTTCCTCCAAACCCATGCCTTAACCTGGTTATGGAAGAACTTAGTGTTGTGATCTCTAGCTAACAACCTTAGGCTACGAGACTTGAGGCACAATTATTCCTCTTATAATATGAGTGCATGATGGAAGGCCTCAAATTCTTCTTTCTCATATTGCATGAACTCCTTTGTGATGGGTCCCTCTCTATTTTTCTTTGGGATTCTTCTCAATTTGATTTGTGCATGTTTATTTTGGCCCCACTGTCTTCATTATTTTTTTGTATCCACTACTTAATGGCTAACTTCATATTTTTTTTAGATGGTATTCAAATGTTAGTTTTGTAGCATTAGATGTTGTTCTAGTATCAAACTTTGTGGAGAGGCCAAAACCTAGAAATGGTTTTTGGAAATTCCACCTAGAGACAACTCAATTAAATTAATTGATCAATAATTAAAAAATGCCTAAGTCTAACTTATGGAAATCAATTAATTAATGAGAATTGATTTAGAAAGGTGATAATTCTATAGAAACTCACATAGATAAACTCATAGATGATCTTAACTATTAATGAGGTTTTAATCATGGTCGTTGGTGAGCCAACAAGAGATTATAAGAGGAGATCTATGGGTTTGGAGAAGAACACACTTGAGGTTGACTTCATTGGAACATATTGAGTTTCCCAGTTATAGTGATTCAACAGAGAGAAGTTTTATCCAGAGAGGGGATGCAACATTAGAGAAATTTTGAGGTCTAAAATAGGCCTTAAAACAAAAATGTACAACCAAAATCAAATATATAAGAACCGATAGGATTCAAGGTGATGATGTTAACCATGGGGGATGATTCACCATTTTTGGAGTTAAAAAGTAAAAATATTAAAAGAAAATATAAATAAAAAAAACTACTTTTTCAATGAGTATTTTCAACTTATCTCCCTACAATTTTACTCAAATTTCAAGTGGGAGCACTCATTGGATGTGAAATTTAATTCCTCATCTAAGGAGTACCCATGTTACATACTGTCAAAGTACACTACTACATGAAAATTGATAAATACATGAAAATCATTATTGCAATCACGTTTTTTCATGTATTTCTCCTTTTTCTTGTAGTAGGGTCCATCAAAAGTATGCAACATGGTTACTCCTTGGATGAGGAATTAAATTTCGCATCCAACGAGTATTTCTGCTTGAAATTTGATTAAAACTGTAGGGAGATAATTTGAAAATATGAGTTGAAAAAGTAGTTTTTTCTTTTTTCCATATAAAATTTGATGATGTAATTTAATCCTATTTTATTATTTCCATTATTATTTTATAATATCCTTATGAGGCCCATTTTAGACCTCAATTTTTTTCTAATGAGATAGTGAGGGCAGAGATATTTATTCTAGAGGATATTCCAGTTTTAGAGAGTCAGTTACTGGAGGGCCAAGTTTTCCTTGGCGAGGCTGTGTAAGGACTATGCAGGAAACTTCATAGGAATAATTTGATTTAGCTAGATTGAGGTCAAATTCACTTGTTGGAGGCGAGGATAATTTCCAAAGGGGCTAGCAATTCATTCTCAGAGATTGAATTGGGAAGGACGACTTGATCATAGCAGCTTCTAGGAAGTGCATGTGAGGGCTCATGTAACATATGTACAAAAGGATGATGCAGGGATTTGAGTAGCCCAATTTGTGCCACTATTTGAAGCTAGATCATTGTTGGGTGAGGCAAGAATTGTATCGCTAATTTTTGTGGAAAATTTATCTTGTAGAGGATTGCTAGTTTTGGGCATTGAATTTGTACTCAGAATTTCATTGTTGCATAATAATAAAACCCTCATTTGTTGCACTGATTTTCCCACATTGGGTTTTTCCAAGGACAATTGTCCAAAAATAACTATGTAAAATTTTTATGGTTGTGTGCATATTATTTATCGGTTTCTAGTTTATTTTCTGCAGTGTTTTTATGGTGAAAATTTTAGTTGTGATTTTATATGTTATTTGTCATAGAAAATAATTTTCTTAGTAATTAACCAATTAGAAGAATAATTTTCAGTTGCTGCAAAATTTTAAATTTTCACATGGTATCAGAGAAATTTTGACAAACGGGAGGCTCATAAATGAACAGGGAGAAACTCATAACTTAGAGGGAGCGACAACATGATTTATTTTTGGGTTGCGCAATGCCTAAACAAGCATTGCAAAAAGCTGGAAAATGGGTCAAATTTCCAGTTTCACAGTGCAAAAAGGGTTGATTTCTTCAGGAATTAATTCCAAAAGGAAGTAAGGTGAGCAACACAGTATTTTATAGAGTAGATTCCTTGTCTGGGCATAGTTTTTTTCGCAACAATTTGCAGTAGCAGAATCAACACGTGGTGGAAGAGGAAGAGCACACACTGAGGGTTTTCTCAAAGGGTTTCCTATTCTAGGAAATTCATGATTTCTAGTTGCAGAGGTAGAACTAGCTAGCAGGATTGTGCATTCCAAAAGGGAGTGTGAATTTTAGAGAAGATAGGCAACCAGGAGAGATGGTGATTCCTATTTATAGCCCAGTTGTGAGTTTGAAGAGATGGACTCAACAATAATTTGCGATCAAGATAGATTGGATGGTGCTTCCAACTATTTCATTTGGAATTCCAGGAGGTCCCTTCTACTATATGAGCAATTTTTGAAGGATTACATAGAGATAGCTATATTTGTACCTACAAACCCACAACAACTAGAGAAATACAAAAAGGAAATGTCAAAGACGAAGAGGTTTATCCTTGAAGACATTCAGGATCATATTGTATCACACTTAATGGAAAATAATATGGCCAAATAAATGTGGGACGAACTCACAAAACTATATCAGAATCCTTCCGAGAATCATAAGCTATTGCTGAAGGAGAAGCTAGGAACCACTAGAATGCAGAAGGGAGAAGGATTTACTCCCTACTTTACCAAGGTTCAAGATATCCCGAATGAGTTTTCTACCGTAGGTGAGATGCCACAAGAATTTGAACTTATTCGTGTAGTGATCAATGGTTTCTCCGAGGATTGGAATAACTTTTTCCAAGGCATTACTGAACCAAATAATCGACTTGGATGGGACCGTTTATGGTCATATTCCACGCAAGAGGAGATGTAACTTTCTCTAGTCAAAAGTAGTCTGGTAGTAGCAGAGGATTGAATACTATGAAGGAGGATGAGAAAATAGTTGTTGCATAAAAGGGAAAGGAAATGAAGGGTCCTAGTCAAGGACAAGGCTCAGAAGGAGGAGAGAAGAAAGAATAAGAACTTGTCAAAGGTCAAGTGCTTCAGGTGCAGTGAGTTCAGTCACTAGAACAATTAGTGTCCTCAAAGGAAGAAGGAAAAGAAGGAGAAGTAGGAGCAGACAAATTGTTCGACATATATAGATCAGTTGTCCTCCAGGTTGGAGAAATATTTCACACTGTATGAAACTATACCTCTATGAGAGAGATGGGGAGACATTGAGCTATAAACTCTAGAGTTGTGCAAAGCTGGGAAGGGTACATAAAGGAGAAACAGTTGCAGTTTAATCATCATATGGATCAATACCTTTTCTAGAGGGGCCCATAATATTCAGTAGTATATGGATCAACGTCAGATGGTTCAGTTAGTTCTTGAGGGATAGTTTCAGTACTAGTTGCAGTCAGATGCTAAGGATCACAATGCAATTGTAATGTAGACAGACTCAATAGAAAATGCAGAAACAGGTATCTGTTAGTTACTAAAGAGACAATTGCAATCCATATATATAGTTGATTCAGTATTTTTGGATTTTAGTTGTAGAAGTTGTAACAACAACAACAACATGAGATCAGATGTAGTGCAATGATAGATTTAGTAACAGTACAATTGTACAGTGTAGTGTCAGCAACAACAAAGATGCAAAATTATTAGATTTGCATAGTATTTGGTGGGCAGTGGCAGGTTGTCACAGTTGTCAAACATCAACAACATATATGGAGGATGTTATGGGAGATAACACCTTCCTCGCTAAGAGTAGTGTAATTTTTTGTAGCATTGGATGGTGTTCTTGTCTCAAACTTTTTGGAGAGGCTAAAACATATGAGATCTCTAGAACCTATAAATCTTTTCTGAAACTTTAACCTAAAGAAAACTCAATTAAATTAATTAATCGATAATTAAAAAATGTCTATCTCTAACTGAGGGAGATCGATTAATTAATGGGAATTAATTGAGAAAGGTGAGAATTATCTAGAAACTCACATGGATTAACTCAGACATGATCTTAGTTGTTTATGAGATTTTAATCATGGTAGTTGGTGAGCCAACAAGAGATTATAAGAGGAGATCAATGGAGTTGGATAAGAACACACCTGAGGTCGAGTTCCTTAGTAGAGATCAAGTTTCCCAACTGTAGTGATTCAACATATAGAATTTTGAGCCAAAGAGGGGACACAAAGATAATGATTCCAGAGGATATTCTAGTTCCAGAGAGTTAATTACAGGAGAGTTGAGTTTTCCTTAGTGAGGTTGCACAAATATTGTTTAGGCAGCTTCAGAGGAAGTATTCAATTTAGCTGGATTGTGGGTCGATTCATTTCCTCGAGGCGGAGAGAAATTTCAGAGGGGCTAGTGAGTCATTCTCAGAGGCTAAATTGTGCACGACGACTCGATCATAGCACCTTCCAAGTAGTGTATGTGAGGTCCTGTGCAACATCTACACAAAAGGATGATGCAAGGGTTCAAGCAACCCAGTTTGTGCTAGTATTTGGAGCTAGTTCAGTGTCGGGTGAGGAAATAATTGTCTCACTAATTTTTGTGGCCATTTTATCTTGTAGAGTATTTCTAGTTCTGGGCATACAGATTGTACTTGGAATTTCACTATTGCATAATAATAAAAAACTCATATGTTGCACTAATTTTCCTGCATTGGGTTTTTCTGGGGACATTTGTCCAAAAATAACAATGTCAAAATTTTAATGTTTGTTTACATATTATTTCTCAATTTACATATTATTTTCCACATCATTTTTATGGTGAACATTGCAGTTGTGATTTTATTCGTTACTTGTCATAGAAAATAAATAGCTTAATAATTAACAAGTTAGAAGAATAGTTTCTAATTGCTAAAATGGTTGAAATTTTCACATCAAAAAACCAATTTTCCGCCTCCATGTTTCCTTTACAAATCCAAGAAACCTTTTCTTTGGATCCAAATAGGAGAGATGATAAAGGGAAATGACCCATATTCCATTGTCTACGAAACTTCAAGAGAAAATGGTTGATGATCTGAAATCACCTAGGGAAGAATCTAAGAGGATACTTGAAAGTATTGAGATAAAATGGAACAAGAAACTAAAAATATGTCTAGGTGGGTTGTAGTATGCCCAAGGCCAGTTCCGCGATTATTCCATGTATTTTTTTTGGAAACCAATCTAATATCCATTAGATCCAATGAAGTAATTAGATCTAAACTTTCTTGAAACTAATCTCGAATGGGGAGCCTCCTTTTTTTCCCAAGGATGGAGGGTTGTATTAAAATCCTCTGCCATAATACAATATTGGCCCCAAGGAGAGAATTTGAGGTCTGGAAGAGATACCTAGTAATTGATATTTTTTGTGTATTGAACATGCACATATACATTAAAAAAATTACACACCTTGTTTGATGGGAGATGAAGAAAACAAACCATCGACCAATGAGGAGTTGAATATGAGTCAATCAACTTGACAAAAAAGGTAGATCAAATCAAACAAAACCCCACTAGAATCTCTGCAAGATCCAATAACTCTAAGCTCATAATTCTTCCATAATTTTGAAAACTTTTGGAGGGACTCACATTCCCCCAACTTCATCTAGTATACTATGAGGATGGCATTTGTTTCATTTTTTATTAGATATTTAACTCCAAACATCCATTTATCATAGCCCAAGCTCCTGTAATTATGTAGATGAGAAAAAATGACCTTCATCAACATTTGGGAGACCTTCCAGTCAAATTAGACTCTTTTCCTTTTGGGCTGGTGGTTATGATTGGTTTTAAATGGGTCCAGTTACCATTATCCTAAAACTAGCCTAATATGATGTTAACCTAATCTAAACTAATCTATATGTACAAACCTAATTCTAAAAATGTCCTCTTCTTGCTAATGTATGATATTTCTTGTTGTTATCAGTGGTCAAAAGGTGTTGAAAAATGGAAACAAGAAAATGCTGATATAATTTTTCCTTGAATTAAATTAGGATAAAATCGAAATTCCACATCACAAGACAACTTGAATGAGTTAACTAAGTTAGTTTAACTTAGTTGGATCAGTTAATTCAATTTGAGGGCCTAACTTGAGTTTTTTTAGAGTGATTCCTAAATTTTAGGAGTTTAGGTTGAGTTAAATTTATTTGTAACAAATTAATTTAGTTAAATTGAGTTAAAGTTGGTTAAACTAGCTCCAACTGTTAGAGGAACTAGTAGGAGTTCTAACAGTGGGCTGCAACTTTAGTGTTCAACCAGTTAACTGATAAATCAGCCATAATTAACTCATGCATGCATGAAACACGAGTTACCCAGTTGAGATTGGATTTCAAGGGAAGTGTGCTATCAATTGTATAATTATTCAAGTTGTACAAGTGGTGCATGCAGTCAGAGAAGGACCTATAAGGATTGTACAATTCAGGATGGGGATTTCCCTAATCAATAGCGGGATAATTCCTTGAGAAACAATGCAAGGAAACATGAGCTTGGTAGGAAGAAAAATTAGCTAAGCATTGGCCAAAGTCAACTTATGAGGAAATAAGATAGATTATACTTATGTAGAGGTTTCTCAAGCTTGATAAAACATTGTATTTCTTCTCAATTTTTTTATTAATGAAATACAGATAGGAAGGGGTTTTGAGTAGTTTCTTTCCCCTAGATATATCCTCATGTATGTGTATTGATTCATGTCGTGTTCTTTTGATATTAATTCTCAATCATGAACTAATTTCTAAAAATGAGTAGAGTAGATTTGAGACTTATGTTTTAGAACATTACATGAGCATTATTGAATATACAATTAATTTCTACATGGTATCAAAGCTAGATTCACAGTAGAGAAGATAAGTCAAAGTTATTGCAGGAGGTTCAAATTTCAAGATCAGTGTTGCAGGCTTTCTCCAGGACTGAGAGGATGACTTCCACTGGACTTAGGCTCGAGTGTGCTTTGGAAGGAATGACACATTTTGTGGCATGGAAGATCTTTTTGGAGGCAGTATTATATGAAAAAAGGATACTAGATTACATCAAGACAAATGTAGTAAAACCTCCAACAGTCGATGGCTAGGATCTCGCTAAGTGTAAGAAGGATGTAGCTAAATCGAAGAGAATCATATGGGAGGGAATTAAAGATCATATTTTCTCAAATCTCCATGGAAAATAAGCTCCATTCACGATATGGAAAATAGTGAAAAATTTGTTTGAGAACAACAGTGACCACAGGAAGCTGGCATTGAAGGAAAAGCTTTAGAGCATATAAATGCAAAAGGATGAATCAATTCTGAAATACCTGAGAAAATTCACACAGTGTCGTGATGAACTTGGTAGTGTCGGTGTTACTGTTCTAGAAGAATATTTGGCAGCTCTAACTATGTTGGGTCTTCTCATGAGCTAGCAAAGTTATCGAGATTCTTTGAATGGTAGAGACAAACTACCAAGTTGGGAGTGATTATGGTTCAATCTCATGGAGGAAGAGATCAGGAGGAGAAAAAGAGATGATACTTAATCCAAGGTTGAGGATGAGGAGAATTGTGCCTTGGCTAGAAAGGAAAATAAATTGAAAGGGAAGAAATCCCATTCCAAAGAATAATCTAGTGAGGTGGGAAAGAAGAAATACTTGTCGAAAATCAAGTGATTTCACTGTCATGAGCTCGGGCACTATTCCATGAAGTGTCCACACAATAAGGCTGGAAATAATCCCTCAGGAGGAGCAGCAGGTGAAGCTATAACTTCACAATTCAAGATGGATTTCACCCTCATTGCATGCATGGTGACATTAGCGATGGGTAGTGTGTGGTATCTGGATAATGGAGCCTCATTCCATATGAAGGGAAACAAAGAAATTTTTAGTGACTTGGAGGAGAAGGACCTCGAGATCCACATCGAGATGGGAGATGATGGAAGTTATAGTGCGACCGATACTAGAAAAATTACTTTTCAGAGGGAGTCTGTCTCTCCTCTCACATTAAAAGATGTCATCTATTTTTTGGGTTTGAAGAAGACTTTAGTTTCAGTTTATATATTGAAATACCATGGATATGATGTGATATTTAGCAAAGGAAAGGCCTTCCTTAGGCACATCGCCATGGTACAGGTGAAGCGGGTCAAGGTTTGAGTGAAGAACCTCTACAAATTGGATGTAGAATATTGTGTTTCTTTGAGCACAAAAGCAGATAAGGTACAGATCCGAGACATTGATGAATTATGGTATATGGTATTTGGCTATTTTCACCATGGAGCTTCGAAGATCATGCAACATATTTCTATGAGACTTCCCAAGGGTGCATTAGAGCAGCGAGATACATGTAAAGGGTGTACATTGGGGAAGTACACCAAATCCACCTTTCATGATAAGGAAAATAGAGCACAAACAGCCCTCGAAAGAGTTCACTCAGATGTGTGTGGACCTATATCGATAGCCTCCATGACCAAGAACAAGTATTATGTTATATTTTTAGATGATATCTCACGTAATTTCTAGATTTTCTTCATGTAGAAGAAAGACCAAACATTCTCAAATTTTTGTGAATTTAAAGCACTTATTGAGAAATAAATTGTTAGAAAAGTGAAGGCTCTCATCAGTGATAATGGTGGAGAATATGTCTCGAAAGAGTTTAAGAAATTATATGCAAAGGAAGGCATTCGATGGGAGTTAATAGCACCCCATAACCCATAACAGAATGTGGTGGCTGAGAGGAAGAACAAAATTATTTCGGGAGTTGCATGAATGATTTTGGATGATTAGGGCTTATTGTCTCACTTGTGGGCTGAAGCATGAAACACAATGGTATATGTGAAAAAAAGGAGTCCTCATCAAATCCTTGGGATGAGTAAACCAAAAGAAGCTTTTTCAGGGAAGAAAACAAATGTGTCACACTTTGGGATCTTTGTTTCATCAGCCAACGATATATTGCAGAAGTTCTACATGGATAGTAGCAAACACATTGGACACTCCTCTAGTATGAAGTTGGAGGAAGGAGGATGCCACTTCAGGTGAGGAAGTGGAGGCCACTATTTACAGGAATTTGTGGGTGCACTCTTGTATTTGGTGAACACATGAAAAAACATGTGTTATGTAGTTAACCAACTTAGTAAAGAAATGGTTAAGCCAACCAAACTGTATTAGAAGGCATCCAAACATGTGTTGAGATACCTCAGAGGCAATACTCAGTATGATATATGGTACAAACATACAGAGGGAGTGAAGCTTTAAGGATTCATAGATGCAGATTGTGCACATATTCCATTAGATCAGAAGAGCACTTTAGGAGGAGTCTTCAGTATCGAGCCAACAACAGTTGCTTGGTACAAATGGAAGTAGATATCAGTTGCACTCATTTCAATATAAGCAAAGTACATGGATGCTAGTCAAGAAACTTGTAAAGTTATAAGGATGAGGAAGATTCTTGTTGGGCTATTTGGTCAAATGATGTAGGCTACTGTGATTTAATGTGAAATTCAGATTTGTATCAAACTCTCTAAAAATGTAAAATTTTCATGATCGATCCAAGCATATCGACATCCAATGTCACCATCTAAAAGATTGTGTGCAAAGGCGGATTATGTTTTTGGAATATTTCTACCGAGGAACTTGATGTAGATATTTTGAAAAAGGCATTTTCAAGAGGAAAATTTGAGTTCCATAGAGGCAAGATTGGGGTATCTGATAATTCCTTTCTTCTTGAGAGGGAGTGTTGAAAAATGGTAATAAGTAAATCCTGATTTAATTTTCCGCTGAATTAAATTAGGAGAAAATCGAAATTCCACATCAGAAGACAACTTGAATGAGTTAACTAAGTTAGTTTCACTTAGTTGACTTAGTTAATTCGAGTTGAGGGCGTAACTTGAATTGTGTAGAGTGATTCCTAAATTTTAGGAGCCTAGGTTGAGTTAATTTCAATTGTAACAATTTAATTCAATTAAATTGAGTTAAAGTCAATTAAACTAGTTCCAAATGTTGGAGGAACTAGAAGGAGGTCTAAGAGTGGGGCACAACTTCAGTTTTCAAAAATTTAACTGATAAATCAACCACAATTAACTCATGCATGCATGAGATACGAGTTACCTAGTTGAGATTAGAGTTCAAGGGAAGTGTACTATCAGTTTTATAATTATCCAAGTTGTAAAGGTGGTGCATGCAGTCAAAGAAGTACCTATAGGGATTGCACAATTCAGGATGGCTATTTCCCTAATTAGTAAGGGGAAAATTCCTTGAGAAACAGTGCAAGTAAATAGGAGCTTGGTAGGTAGCAGAATTGGGTAAGTGGTGGCCAGAGTCAGCTTGTGAGGTAGTGAGATATATTATACTTGTGCATATTTTTCTTAGGCTTGAGGAATAATTTTATTTCTTCTCTATTTTATGATTAATTCAATACAAATAGGAAGGGGTTTTTAGCAATTTCTTTCCCCTAGATATATCCTCGTGTATGTTTATTGATTCATGTTGCATGATTTTGATATTTCTTCTTAATCGTGAATTGATTTCCGCAAATGAGTAGAGTAGATTTGAGTCTTATGTTTTAGAACATTACATGAGAAGTATTGAATCTACAATTAATTTCTACAAAAGGAAAGACTTAAATTTTTTGTGGCCACTTGAAAAAGGTAGCCTTTTAGGTTAGCTGAAACAAGGGCTCAACCAAGCCATGCAGATATTTTCCTCTTCGAAAGAGGACTTTTAGAAATGAATGAAATTAATATAAAATGAAATGAAAACTAATCTATAATGCAAACAGTAAAAGAAAACCTAATATATCTTGATGAAAAGGGAATAATCATCATTTTCATCAAGAGTAAGATGCAAAGGGGAAAACATTGTTTATTAATTAGCTATATTCGATATTAATTGTTCCATGATATTAAAGAAATAATTCATTCAAAGAAATAAAGATCAAAACATAATAGGTTTACAAATTTACTCATAAATAATCATCAGTAATCACAAACAAGTCTCCTCAAATCCAACATCCAATCCATATTTAAATCTTGTTCAGTCCTACAAAGAGAACTTTAGTAGAATCACGAAATGATATTAAATGACAGAAGATAACAATAGTACCAATCAATCTATAATTTAGTCTTAATTCAAAATGAATTTAATCCAAATTGAAATATAAAATTAAACATTTCTTCAAATCTTACAATAGTGCATGGAAATGAACACTTGTAATTAGTTCCAATTTCTTCCATTACAACGCAGTATTCAAAAGTATAAACATATCTCTGTAATTAATTTTACAATAGTGTAAAATCGATTTCATGACATAAAATTTATCAACTCTCACAATTTTACAAAATTACCTCACCACTACACTAATGCAAGAAACAAGTATATCTCTTCAAAATTTCCCTTGTAGTATCCTGATATGGGAATCCCTTTCTCTACTACAGAGCCTCTATTAATATTAAATTTTACAAAATTACAAATTACAAAAATGAAATCTCCCTAAAGGAGTTTGCTCCAAAGAAGTTCAGATCCAAGGAAGCCTTTAAGGAAATATATTAAATTTTAATAAATTAAAAAAAAAAATCAAATTAAAAGTAAAAAAATTAAAAATTAATTAAAAATAAAATACAATGAAAATATTAAATTTAAAGCAATATATATTAAGAAAACAAATAAACTATAAAAAATAGATTAAATTTAAATTATAAAAAATAATATATATATATATATATATGAACTTAAATTAAAATATGTATATATATCAGATTTTATTAAATTTAAAAAAGAAGAAGTTAATATTAAAATAACAAATTAAATTTAAAAACAAAAATATTAAATTTTAATAAATAAATGAATAAACAAAAAAATTTTGAAAGAAAAAATAAATTTTAAATATAAAAGAAAAAAAACAATGTTAAAAGAAAAACTTTAAAAACTTTAAAAATCAATTAAAAATGGAAAATTGAAAAAAAAAATAAAAAAAAAATTAATTAAAAAAAATTAACTTTAATTAAAAAAAAATCTAATTTTAAATACACAATTTTAATTGAAATAAAAAAATATAAAAATTTTATGTAATTAACAAAAAAAATTAATAAAAAAGTAAAACATTTAAAAAACAATATTAAATCCAAATAAATTTTAAAAAAATATATAAAATTTATTAAATTTTATAAAATTATATTAAAAAACTAAACGTAAAACTTAATAATAAAGAAAAATTATGAAATTTAAAAAAAAAAAATCAATTAAATTATTAAAAAAAAAAGCAAAATTTAATAAAAATTATTAACCAAAAAAAAAAAATTAAAACAAAAAAAATAATAAAATTAAAAAACAAAACAAAACAAATTTTATTTTAAATAAAAAAATTAAATTAACAAAAAAATTTAATTTTTTGAAAAAAAAAAAAAAAACAGGGGTGGTGGTGGTGGCGGCGGTGTGCGGGCTGTGTTATTATTTTATTTTATTTTTTTAATTTTTAATATATATATATATATATATATATATATATATATATATATATATATATATATATATATATATATATATATATATATATATATATATATATATATATATATATATATATATATATATATATATATATATATATATATAATTTTTATTTTTATTTTTTATTTTTTTTAATTTCAAAAAATTTAAAATTATTTTTTTATTCAATTTTTTTATTTTAAATTCAATTTGTTTAATTTTTTTTTTTATATTTAATATTATAGATTAATTATTTTTTTAAATTTAAAATTTAAAATTTATTTATTAAATTTATTAAATTTTAATTTAATTTAATTGTTTTTTTTAATTTTTTTGTTTATTTAGTTTTTCATTTTTAAAATCTATAAATTGTTTCATTAAAAAAAAAAAAAAAAAAACTAAATTTATGAATATTTGTTTTTTAATTATTTGCACATGGTTTTTTTCATTTTTTTTGTTTTTTAATGATAGTTTTTTTTATTTTAATTTTGTTTTTCAATTTTAATTGTTTTTTTTTATAATTTGTTTCTTTTGTTAATTTTAAAATTTGTATTTTTTTTCTTATTATTATTATTATTTTTAATTTAAATTTTTAAATTTAATTTTTTTTATCTAAATTTTAATTTTGTAATTTTAATTATTTTTAATATATATATATATATATATATATATATATATATATATATATATATATATATATATATGGTTTTTAATAAGTTAGAAAAAAATGTTTTTGATGTTTTTTTTTTTTTTTTTGGGTGAATTTTTGTTTTTTTTTTCTTTAAATTATGTGTTTCTTTTTTCAAATTTTGTCATTTCCTTTGATATAATTTTCAAATAATTTTGTTTTTTTAATTTATTTTTGTTTAAATTTTTTATTTTTACGAGCTATTTTTGTTTTTTTTTTACATTTTTATTGGTTTTTTTTATTGTTTTTATATATTTTTTTTATCTAAGTTTTTTGTTTTATTACCAACATGAAAATCACCACTCTAAAAAAAAAGGTTGATGCAGCATTAATACGTTTCAAAATTAGCATGAAAATCACCGCTCTAAAAAAAAAAAAGTTGATGCTGCATCAATACACTTCAAAATTAGCATGAAAATCACTAACATTTTAAAACAAATATTCATACTTCATAAATAAAAATATTAGAGTGTCAAAAATGCGCACAAAAAAAAATGGTGATTCTGCATCACCACTTTTCAAAATCGGGTGCTTTTTATGCTACCAAAAAAAAGTAGGTAACATTGTGGTTACCTATTTCATCGGTAACATTGTTTATTCCCTATGGATATTTATCTAGAAAAAATGATAATATGAAATGAATTTGCAAGACTAAGATATTCGGGGCCAAATAAATTTCCAAATCAAACTCATAAAATTGATTTTTTTTTGTAAATTTGAAGCTATATTGTCTGCTAATTTTTTGGACTGCTTAATTACTAGCATTATGATTTATGTGTTGTCCTTGATGGCAACCCACTTGTGGTAGGGTAAGTATGTGTTGACAGGATGAGTACACAGGTCAATTCATATGTGACACAATGATGGAACAAAGTGACATAATGATGGGACAGAGGTTTGCAGGTCAGAGACAAAAGAATTATGAAGGTAAATATATGAAGAAATAGACGTGGGTTATATGAGGCAAAGTCACGTATACACGTGCATATGAAGAAGAAAAGGCACGTACATTTGGAGCACTATGATTCATTAAATACCAAGGGTCTTCACCATGGTATTAGCCCACAATATTGAATATAGTAACAACTATTTGATCCCGTCAAGGAATACCGCTTGCACTAGTGTGGTTTTGGCTCATGATATTGACTAAGGCTCAAGCTATATAAGGAGGAGAAGATCAAAGTGTTAATGTGTGCATATGTGAGAGTGATTGATGACTATTTTTTATCTGAAGTTTTATTGCATGGTATGGGCTATTAATAAATAGTTAATCTGAAATAAGTATGCAGCTGATAATACAATCATGGATCATGATCATTAGACCTGAAATTACTGTGGATTGTATGATATTCTTATGGACCAATTAGATCTGGGTTTTTGACGTGTGTTTATTGATGTGTATGACGTGATCTGGTATGTCTGAAGTTTTGATGAGCTGCACAAGTGTGAGTTGAAAATTACATATTTGTATGCCGGTTTGACATAGGTAAGGCATGTACACACATAGGTTTTATTTTGAGAAGTAGCCTATATTTTATGCAGTATGTTGAGATCTATACGCGGGTTTATTTCATGAAAAGTGCGTATACACACAGAATTGCTTTATGGAAAGCCCTTATGAAAACCAGGGTTTTTGCAAAAGAATATGTCTGATATGTCTATACAGTATTGTTGTATTTCTATTGTCTGTCGATGAAGTCTTCATGTTGATCTGGGCTTAATAGTGATGTCTAAAGGTGAATGGATTGAGAATTTATTTGTTGAAGTGTTAGGTCCCTATATTACAAGTTTAGTCCCTCATTCTTATTAGTATAGCCCCCTTATTATTATTGTTGTACCCCTGTAACTCCAATATTGTTATTATTATGCCCTTAAATTATTATTGTTAGGTCGGCTAGGATTATATTGTGGCCCCATGGACTCCTATATATAGAAGGAGGTTTGGTCGTTTGTAACATCCAAGAATTGTTCATTTATGTAATGTATTGGAGGTTCCCCCCTCGAAGTGGCTGATTTCTAAGGCATTGATCTCTCTTTTCTTCTATTTTTAGAGCTGATTTCACAACATTTGGTATCAGAGCTTTGGATTCTAGGGTTTCGCTGCTCCAAATAGGTCATCGTGGTATTTTCTCTATAAAGTGTTTTCTACGAAGGTTCAGAAGCTGAAATTTGTAGAGCACGAAGAAAAAATCCTTAGGAACATCATCACAAAATTTCAGAGCTTGGTTCACAATATTTTCGGACATATGATCTGTGGAAGTTAGGGCTTTTTGCAGGCTCCTGAATTTAACCTAAATAGGTCACCGCGGCATTTTCACTATAACATTTTTTCCTACGAGGTTTCAGAAGTTGAAATTTTCACAGAGCAAAGCCGAAATCCTGAAGAACTTCATGGAAAATTTTTAGAGATTGATTCACATTATTTTGTGAGGTAGGATCTGTGGAAGTTAGGACTTTTTCAGGCTCCCGAATTTCATCTCAAAGAGGTGGTCGTGGGAAAATCTTCATAATTCTCTCTCTGAGCATCAGATTGAAATTCCGTAAAGAGTGGCCGCAATTAAACGGACTATAGTTTCGTTTCTATCAATTTAAAAGCCAAAAGGAGGAAATAGTGACACGTGGAAATTCATACAAGTTCACTCTACTGAACCAGTCCATAATTAGGTCATTGTGGGAGATTGGACATAATTTTGTCTTGAAGATCCCAAATCAGGTCAGACCTGTGGCATTCGAAAGAGGATTCAGAGGGTTACCTCAAGGAAACATTTTAGATATTGAAGATCCGAAATCACAAAGATAATTCAATTTCAATATCGATATCCTCAAAAGCAAGAAAAAGGTTTGTATTTTTTTTCCGAATTGCATAAGTCTTGTGTAAAAAATCAATTTGAAGTGATTCCAAGGGCCTATTGAGCATATATTTCAGTACTGGGTTCTAAAATGCCTCCTAAAAATAATTCAACACCCATTAAGCCCTTAGAATACTCTACTATGACTAATGAAGATGAATAATTGCAACATGATCTATCAAAATTACAAGAGCAAGTGCACCAAATTTCGCTCTCGCAAAGAGAAACAAAAAATGAAATGGAAATTTTTAAGAAAGGCATGGAAGTGAAGGTGGATGGTTTGAAGAAAGGTGTGGAAGCTAATATGGAGGACATGGAAGAAAAAATGAAAGACAACATGGAAAACATGAAGAATGATCTAAAAGCAGACATGGAAGGTTTGAAAAATTTGATAAAAGAAATGATTCCTAATGGCTAAAAGATAGTAGAAGAAACTCATGATGAGAAAAAAATAGATGTTAATTGTGATTTCATAAACTCTAATGTTGGATGGAAGAACCACCATATTCCAAAGATGGATATGAGGAAGTTTGATGGCAAGGATCTCGTAACATGGATACTATAGACGAAGCAATATTTTGATCTCAATAATGTGCAAAACACATAAAATGTACGCATTTCAACTTTACATTTAGAACATAATAAATTTGTATGGTATCGATGGCTTTGCTCCCGTAAAACAATTTTTCACTTGGTCAATTTTTACGGAGGAAATGATAGCACATTATGAGGATACAAAGAGCACCACCCTCTTTAGCCAATTGATAAATCTAAAATAAAAGGGTTCAGTGGTGAAGCACATTTAGGACTTCCAAAAATTGAATATAAGGGTAACTGATATTCCAGAGGATAATGGGTATAATGGGATTGATGTCTTCATAGGTGTACGAAGATAACATTCAGACATGAAGTTCTATTTGGGAATCATCTATTGGAGAAGGTATTTAAGGTATGAAAATTGAATGTAAAATTATGGCTATTGAAGAACTGCAATGAATTACCATAAAGATGGAAGTGTTCTACCTTAGACTTCCACAAATCACAAGGTTGACACCACAGAACAATAGTAAAAAGGAGAAAAGGGATTTGCTACAGCCAGCATGATAGAAAATACACTAAAGGTCATAAGTGTGTTGAGAAGAAATTATTTTACATATATTGTGAAGAGGAAGAATAAAATGAACAAGAATCTTCAAAAGAAGTGGATATACATCAGGAACCAACCCTAGAAGAGGAAGAAATGAGTCTGACCATATCGTGTAATGCATTGGAAAGAATTACCACTCTTCAAACTCTCAAGATAGAAGGACATATCAAGAAGAAAAAGGTAATAGTGTTGATTGATTCGGGTAGTACCCATAATTTTATTCATTGTAAGGTAGTCAAGGAATTGAATTGTTTCCTATACCCGCACCAGAATGTCAAGTGATGGTTGCAAATGGAGGAACTATAAATTTCTCTGGAAAATGCCATAATATCAAGCTAACCATGGGGGAATATTTATTTAATATTCCAATGCTTTCCATTCCAATGGGAGGCACTGATGTTGTACTAGGAGTAAAATGGTTACAATCTTTGGGGACGATAACTTTTAATTTTCAAGAACTTTTCTTGAATTTTTTTTCAGAAGGAAAGGAATTCGAATTACAAGGTATCGCAGGAAAGCCGGGAAAGATAATAAGCTCTAATTTCATGGCAACGCTTCTGAAGAAATAACAACAAGACGTAATTGCACAATTATGCTCACTAGAAGTTCCAACATCAAAATCATCTATTTCTGCAGATCTCCAAAAAGTCTTGGACAATCACTCCAAGGTGTTTGAAACTCCCAAAGGACTCCCACCTATTTGTGATCATGATCATGCTATTCATTTGATTCTAAGAAGTGTTCCTCCAAACATCAGGGCTTATAGATATCCTTATGTCCAAAAGAGAAAAATTGAACGTATGATTGCAAAAATGTTATAGGTTGGTATAATTCAACCTAGTCAAAGTTATTTCTCTGCTCTAGTAGTATTGGTGCATAAGAAGGATGGATCATGGCGCATGTGTCCAGATTATTGGGAGCTCAATAAGCTCACTATTAAAGATAAATTTCCCATTCCTGTGATTAATGAATTATTGGATGAATTACATGGAGCAATTTATTTTACCAAGTTGGATCTTCATTCAGGATATCATCACCAGAATGACCTAAGATGTTCTCAAAACACGTTTTAACTCATGAGGGTCATTATGAATTTTTGGTCATGCCTTGGCCTAACCAATGCACCTTCTACATTTCCAAGGGTTGATGAATTCCATTTTCAAACCTTCCTGAAATTTGTTATTTTTCAGCGATATCAACTGTGTCTTGGAAGGAACATGTTCAACATGTTGACAGGGTGCTCAAAATATTGCAGGAGAAACAATTATATGCAAAAGCATCCAAATGTTTCTTTGGAGTACAAGAGGTGGAATATCTGGTTCATATTGTATCTCATGAGGGTGTTAAGGTAGACCCTAACAAAATTAAATCCATTAAGGAATGGAAAGTCCCCACAACCATAAAGCAGTTGCGAGGATTTCTAGGGTTAACAGGGTATTATCGCAAGTTTGTTAAAAATTATGGGAGAATAGCAGCACCTCTAACAACATTATTGAATAAAGATGCATTTTCATGGAATCCTGAAGCAACTAAGGCCTTTGAACATCTTAAAGAGGCAATGTGCCTAGCACCGGTCTTATTTATGCCAGACTTCACTAAAACCTTTATTGTGGAACGTGATGCCTCAGGAAATGGAATTGGTGTTGTTTTAATACAATAAGGAAGACCCATTGCTTTTAAAAGTTGTCCAATCAAAAGAAAGTATTTACAGAAAGCTATTTATGAGAAGGAAATGTTAGAAATACTACATGCACTAAAGAAATGGCGACCTTACCTAATGGGAAGGCACTTCAAGGTAAAAACTAATCATGGTAGTCTTAAACACTTTTTGGAACAAAGACTATCTTCAGAAGAGTAGCAAAAATGGGCCACAAAGATGTTGGGTTATGACTTTTAAATAATCTACAAAAAAGGGAAGCTAAATGTTGTTGCAGATGCACTCTCAAGAAAGAATGAAGAGGTTGAAGCATTGCTTTGTGCCATTTCTATTATCCAACCGGATTGGATAATCGAAGAAAGGGATGAATGGAAGAAGGACGAAGAAGTGTGGACACTCATTCAAAAGTTGCAGCAAGATCCTAGTACATCTGATACATTTAGTTGGAAAAATGATTCCTTATGGTACAAAGATAACTTATAACTTTGTAAGAGTTCCAAACTAAAACAAAAGATTCTTTTGGAATTGCATAATTCTCCTTTAGGAGGTCACTCAAGAATTTTAAAAACTTACCGCAGGGTGAAGAAAGAATTTTTTTGGGATGGCCTTAAATCTGATATTCAAAAGTTTGTATTGGAATGTTTGGTTTTCCAACAAAATAAAGTTGAGACAATTAAGACCCCGGGTCTTCTACAACCTTTATCCATTCCAAGTCAACATTGGGAGGAGATTTCAATGGATTTTATCACAAGTTTACTGTTTAGGTTAGAAGAGAGTTTCATCATGGTGGTAGTTGATAGACTTACCAAGTATGCACACTTTTGTGCATTATCTCATCCATTTAAAGCAAGTACAGTTTCTACTGCATTTATGGAAACAATTCAAAAGCTACATGGAAACCAAAATATTATTGTAAGTGATAGAGATCCCACTTTTATTGGAAATTTTTGGAAGTAATTATTTTCTTGTTTGGTACTCAACTAGCTCATAGTTCATCTTATCATCCTCAAACTCATAGGAAAACTAATATAGTGAACAAATTTATGGAAGGATATCTTCGTTGTTTTGTATCTGATAAACAAACACAATGGGTCAAGTGGTTACCTCTGGCCGAATGGTGGTATAACACTTCCTTCCATACTACAACAAAAATGACCCCATTTATGGCACTTTATGGATATCATCCACCGTCCATCACATCATATTTAAGAGAAAATTCTAAGGTTCAAGCAGTGGAAGATCACATCGAGCATCAACAAGAAGTTCTCAAACTCTTAAAGGATAACCTAAATTTGGCACAAAATAGAATGAAACAACAGGCAGATCAACATCGCAGCAAGAGAAGTTGTGATGTAGGATACTGGGAATTTTTATGGCTACAACCATGCAAACAAATGTCCCTCAAGCAAGCTAAGAAAGATAATAAATTATCGCCAAAGTATTATGGTCCTTACAAGGTGTTACAAAAGATTGGTACTATGGCATACAAATTAGAGCTTCCTGCTTCTTCGCGAGTGCATCCATTTTTCCTTGTTTCATGCTTAAAGAAGGTTATAGGTGAAAATATTTCAGTTCAAACAATATTTCCAGAACTTTATGAGGAAGGAGAAATCATATTGAAACCTGAAGTGGTCATGGAAACAAGAACTCGACAACTACAAAATCGATCAATTTCAGAGTATCTCATCAAGTGGAAGAACTTACCCATTGAAGATTCTACATGGGAGGATGAGAATTTTATACAAAAGCACCCAGAGCTACTCAAGCGTTGAGGACAACACTTTTTTGAAGGAGAGGGGCATGTTAGGTCCCTACATTACTAGTTTAGTCGCTTATTGTTATTACCCCTATAACCCCAATATTGTTATTATTGTGCCCTTAAATTATTATTGTTAGGTTGGCTAGGATTATATTGTGGCCTCATGGACTCCCATATATAGAAGGAGGTTTTGGTCATTTGTAGCATCCAAGAATTGTTCATTTATGTTGGAGGCTTACCCCTCGAAGTGGCTGATTTCTAAGACGTTGATATCTCTTTTCTTCTATTTTTGGAGATGGTTTCACAACATGAAGAATGTCCATAATGCAACTAAATTTTTGAGGTTCAGAGATCTGTGATCTGATAGAATGTTTCATTATGTATGTGTGCAAGTCATGGTCTAGTTCAGATTTCAGTATGCTGAGATCCATACGCAAGTTTCATTCATTAAAAGCTCATATATACTCAGGTTTGTTTAAGAAAATTAGCATACATATTATTTCATATGATTGATCATGATTTCAGTTGATTCAATATGTTGATGCAGTGGTTTTGGGTTTAGTTCTGATATTCTAGTTACAATGATCTCACTCTTTAGGTTGATTTGGTTCAGTGATTGTTTGGTTCAACGATTGATTGGTTCAATGATTGATCGGTTCTGTGATTTATTGGTTCAGTGGTTGTGTGATTTAGTGATTCAGTGATTGGTTGAATGATTTGGTACATTGATCAGTTTCAGTTTTGATTTGGGCTTAAATGATGTTAGTGGGTTTTGTCTGAAAATTTGATGAAAATTGGCCTACAGGTTGTAATGTGTTGAAGTAGAAGGATCTAGTGTGAAATTTTTTGAAATTTGGTCCACGATGGTGCTGAGGGTTGGAGCCTTCAGTGATGAATTCAAATATTCCTACCAATAGTAGCTGGTGAATATATCATGGTGTTGGAGCTCCCTTCTAGAGGGTGTCAGTAAAAGAGATCACCGGGTTGGAGCTCCCTTCCAATAAGAGCTGGAGAATGAGTGAAAGTTGTAGCCATCTGCAAGTGGGCGCCTGCGTGCTAGTATGAGTATGTGTCAGTACAAGATTGTAAGTAGGGTTATTTATAATAAATATTGAAGACAGAGAGGACAGTAGTGGTGGTTTTCTCCCACATTGAGTTTCCACCCTAAATCTTGGTGTTCATGTGTGTTTCTTATGTGTGATGATTTACTCTGTTCTTACAACATATGTTTACTACTTATTAAATGTCTGATGAATCATTGATTCACTAGTTTAAGTTAAACAGATGAATATTTATCTAAATTATAATTTTACTAGATATACGCTAGTTTCCTACATAACAATCATGTACATATGCTAGTTTTCTTCAATAAAGTCACATACAGAAATCATAAAATAAAATTAAAAGTTTAAGTGAGTTTTAAAATACTGATTCACCCCCCTCACCTCTCAGTATTTTTCCCAACAATTAGTATCAGAGCAAGTCCTTCAGAAGAGGCTTGATTTCTTGAAGGAAGATTCACCAATATGAGAAATGAAGAAGGGAAAACATCTATCAGGCCACCACCCTTCAACGAAATTAATCTACTTTTATGGAAGACAATAACAAGATCCTATCTACAGTCTCTTGGAGCATATGCATTGGAAATTGTTGAAGGATGTTATCAGTATCCAGCCACAATTCCCATAGATGAGGGAGGAAAGAAGAGATATGAAACCAATGCAAAAGTTGTCAATGCCTTGTTGGGAAGCTTGACAGAATCAGAATTTTTCAAGGTCATGCAGCTAAATTCAGCAAAGGCTATATGGGACAAAATAATCTATACTTATGAAGGTGATGATAAGATAAAAAGTGCTAAACTTCAAACTCTTAGAATTGAATATGAAACTCTCAAAATGCATAATGATGAAATTATTGCAAACTTATTTCTAAGAGTAGATGAGATTGTGAATCGTATGAGAAATCTAGGTGAAAATATAAAATACTTAACCTTAGTAAAAAATATTTTGAGATCTCTAACTCCAAAATTCGAGTCAAAAGTGTCTGCCATTGAAGAAAAGCAGGATATCCAGACCCTTACTGTTGTTCAACTCCATGGGATTTTAACAGTCTTTGAAATGAGAAAAGGAGGTCCCTTATAAATCAAAGAAGTTGCATTCAAAGAAACTTCAAGAGGAAAAGAAAAGGAAGAGCACACATAATAAGCTTATATACCAAAAGAAGATGAGGAAAACTTTGTAAAGAAACTCCAACTAGGCATTGAAAGGTTCAAAGGTAAGCTTCCCTTTAAGTGTATTGCTTGTGGTAGAGTTGGCCATTATGCTGCTAAGTGTCCTTATAAAGAAAACCATGAAAAGGGGAAAGGAATTGGAAAAGGAAATAGGAAATGATTTGAAAACAAGAAAATTTATTATACTCATGAAGATAGTGATGGTTGGTCAAATAGTGAAGACGGAGAGTCTAACCAAGATTTTCGATTACTCATGGAATTTAAAAAAAGTAATAATGAGTCTGATGAAAAAATCATGGATGCTTTAGAAGAAAACGATTTTTTCATTGAAGAAATCACTCAGCTTAAAGTATGTTTAGAATAAGATAAAATAGCTATAGATACTTTAAATAAACATACCATAGAAAAGGAGAAGCATAATGAGAAGTTAGAATGTGAAATAGTAAGTCTAACAAAGGAACTTGAGAAGATAAAAACTGTAAATCTTAGATTTTGAAACCTTAGATGAAATCATCAAGGTACAATGCTCTCCCCTTATGAAGACAGGTGTTGGAAAAAATGGAGAAACATCAAAGACAAAAGAGTCCTATGCAAAAACATGAAGCTATCTAAATGCAGCAAAAACCAGTCAGCAAAACACCAAAATTCAACAAAATAATAAAGATACTTCACAGGTAAATCATGTCCACTCTAATCTAAGGATAAACAAAAACATAAGCCTCAATCAAAAGGTAAACAACACCAAACGATATTATGATCACAAAAATTTATACTTTAATGAACAATGTTTCTCATGTCATAATTTTAGTCACAAGGTTGCTTAATGTGTTTCATACAAAACCATCTTGTCTAGAGAAGCAAGAAAACAAAGGAATGAAGCAGGAATCAAGAAAAACACCTATAATAATTTCTCTCTTCTTTAAGACAAAATTGAATGCTCATTTTGCAATAACTTTGGACATGAGGAATATGAATGCAAGAGAAAAATACATTCAACATAAAAAAATATCAAATAACAACAACTTCTAAAGTATGGAAAAGGAAAGAATTATAATATGAAATTTGTGGTATAGCATTATATTTGGAAGATCAAGAAAATAAATGGTACATTGACATAGGTTTCTCAAAACACATGATAGGTGATAAAGATAAACTCATTTCATATAATGAATTAGAGAAAGAAAATAATGTTACTTTTGGAAATGACTCACCTATTGTCATTAAAGGTAAATGATATTTTTTCTAAAAGAAAAGGTTAAATTTGGTAATGTTATGTTTGTTGATGGATTAAAGCATAACTTGTTAAGTGTTATTCAAATGTGTGACCAAGAAAATGAGGTTTTTTTTTCAGATCAAAAGAATGTATGGTTCGTGAACTTGACATAGGAAAGACTATAATAAAGGGAACAAGAACTTTGAGTAATCTTTATGTATTGAAAGGTAGTCAAGAAAAATTTTACCTAGGAAAAGTAGAGGAAATATGGCTATGACACAGAAGGTTGGGACATCTAAGTTTCTTTCAACTACACAAATCAAGCAAGCTTAAAGCCTTTCGTGATTTTCCCAACAACACCCTGCCAGAAAGTACCATATGCAAGTCATGTCAATTCGGTAAGAAAACTATGGTAAAATTCAATGCCAAAGAAGGATCCGCAAGTAAGCCTCTTGAACTTATTCATACTAATTTGTGTGGGCCAGTAAGGAAAAATTCACCTCGAGGAGAACAATACTATATCTTATTTATTGATGAATTGTTTAGAATGTGATGGATCGATTTATTAAAATACAAAGATGAAGCATTTGATAAATTCAAAGACTTTAAATCATTAGTATAAAATGAGTTAGATCTAAAAATCAAATGTCTCAAATCTGATATAGGAGAAAAATTCATAAAAGATGAATTTTTTTGTTTCTGTGAACAACATAGCATCAAAAGGAATTTTTATGTAGCCAGAACTCCTCAACAAAATGGGGTGGCAGAAAGGATGAATAGAACAATCTAGAAAATGGCTCGAGCTATGCTTGATGAGTCTGGAACACCTAACACATTTTGGGGTGAAGCAATACATACTACAGTAAATATTCTCAACAAATCCCACGTTCAAATAAACAATGATAAAATTCCTTATGAACTTTGGTATGGTAAGCCTCCTACTGTAAAGTATTTTAGAGTCTTTGGAATTAAACGTTTCATCAAAAATAATGATGAAAAACTTGGTAAATTTGAAGATAGGGATGATGAAGGAATTCTTCTTGGTTACTCATCTAGAAGTAAAGGATACAAATGTTACAATAAGAGACTTTGAAATACTATTGAATGTATTGATGTTGTAATTAATGAAGCATGCACATGTTCCAAAAAGGTAACAACAACAACAACAGAAGGTGATGATGATGAATGCTTTCCCTCATCAAATCAAAGTGATGTAGAAGATGGAACTAATGAATAATCATAAGAAGGCACAACTGATAGGGAAAAGACTCCATCTAGGTATGTTTAAAAGAATCACCCAGAAACTCAAATTCCAGGAGAAAAGAAAATTGGGATACAAACAAGAAGAACCCTTGTAGGATATCCTAGTTATCCAGCTTTATTATCCACCATTGAACCCCAAAATGTAAATCAATCCAGAAAAGATGAATGTTGGGTCAAGGCCATGGATGAAGAACTTAATCAAATTGAAAATAATAATACATGGGAATTAGTTACAAGGCCTCATGATAAAAATGTTATTGGGACTAAATGGATATTCAAAATTAAATTGAATAAAAATGGAGAAGTCATTAGAAATAAAGCTAGACTCGTTTGCAAAGGTTATGCTCAACAAGAAGGTATATACTTTGAAGAAACATTTTCACCTATAGCCAGACTTGAATCCATAAGAATGTTTCTTTCATTTTCAAGCTTCTATAATTTCAAAGTTTATCAAATGGACGTAAAATCTGCATTCCTTAATGGAGATCTAGAAGAAGAAGTATATATTGAACAACCAGAAGGGTTCATTCTAAGAAATGATTAAATTTTTTTTTGCAAACTCAAAAAGGCATTATATGGGATAAAACAAGCACCTCGTGCATGTTATTATCGTCTTGAAAAATATCTTCAATAACAAGGTTTCACAAAAGGGTCCACAGATAGAAACCTGTACACAAAAATAGATGATGATAAATTGCTAATTATTATTGTTTATGTAGATGATATCTTTGGTAGCAATGAATAATCTGAGTCAAAATTTTGCTTCTGCCATGCAACAAGAATTTGAAACATCTTTACTTGGGGAACTAACATTTTTTATTGGTTTACAAGTACAACAAGCAAAGGATGGCATCTTTCTCTCACAAATAAAATATCTCAAGCAGATTCCGAAGAAATATCGAATGGAAGACTGCAAACCAGTATGTACTCTAATCATGACAGGATGTAGCCTCAACTCACATAATTAATCCCCTGTAGTGAGTCAACCAAAATACAGGTGTATGATTGGAAGTTTACTTTATCTAATAGGTACTAGACCAGATATCATGCATGTAGTTGGGATTGTTGGACGCATCCAAGAAAATCCAAATGAAACACGTCTTCAGGAAGTTAAGAAAATATTTAAATGTCTACAAGGAACTCAAGAATTTGGCTTATGGTATCCTATAGATGCAGATCTTACTCTTAATTCTTATATAGATGCAGACTAGGTTGGAAATGTTGATGATCAGAAAAGCACTAGTGAAGGTGCATTTTACTTGGGGCCCCGATTGGTATCATGGTTCAACAAGAAACAAAGTTCAATTTCTTTATCTACTGCAGAAGAAAAATGTGTTGCAGAAACATCTTACTGCACAAAACTTCTTTGGATGATGAAAACATTACAGGATATTCAAATCAAGTTTTCTCCACCCATTTCCATCCTATGTGATAATACAAGTTCTATTAGTATTTCTAAAAATCCTGTCATGCACTCCAAAACCAAGCACATTCCAATTAAGTACCATTTTCTAAGGGAAAAAGTGCTTGAAAAAAAGGTCAAATTGGAGTATGTTCCCTCAAAAGAACAAGTTGTTGATATATTTACAAAACCTCTTCCACGAGAAGTATTTGAATATCTCAGACAAAAACTGGGAATAGTCTCTACTTCATCTCTCTGTTGATCAATTTGCTTATATTTTCCAGCACAAGTAATATCTCAGAAATTTTCTTTCTGCACATGGATTTTATAAAAGACAATCATGTATATATGTGAGTTCCTATACAGATAGTCATGTATATCTTTCACACTCAAGAATAGATTCTGATATGCTTTAGTCAATTATTATTTATCCTTCTTGTTTTGTTCTTGATGATTACAGTCTATTGTTGATTACTTATAATTGGTTTCAAGTACTAATGATCTATAGGTTGAAATTTATGCTTTTCTATTTGATGTATGAGTTGATATGGTCAGATATGACTATGAACATGTAGCACTAGTTCAAGGGGAGAATTAGCCTAACAGTTAATGATGCATTGTTCGCATTATTTTTATAGTATTGCTGAAGAAACTTATGTAGTTGGTTGAAGGATGCTATGCTGCAGTATTATGGTCTTGGTCATAAAATTCATAAAACTCATTTGATGTAAAGGTCATGTAAAGACCCATAAAATAATTATTTTAATACTTAGTCATTTTTGGACTATTGAAGGTCATGTCATTTATGTATGTAATCCCATGATGGGAAGATGATGTTATGTAACCCCAATTGTTTGGGTGGTTGATGTAAGTTTGAGTCCTTGGTGATAGGAAAGGTCATATTTAGTTGAGTCATAGAGTCATGTACTTCATTGAAAATATTTTAGAAGATTCAACATGTTCTCAGGGGGAGCATGATCTATAATTAATGCATATCAGATCTACAGTGCTCATGTATCTACAAAAGAGAAGCCTTCATTCAGCATTGGTCAACCCTTTTCCCTTGTTATCAAAGGGGGAGAATGTCTTGGTGTTTGAATTGAAAATATTGATGTCACTTTCAGGTATCTACAGGTTGTGGTGATCAAACACCAACGTGGTTGCCATCAAGTCCAATGGGGGAGATTATTGGCATTATGATATATGTGTTGTCCTTGTTGGAAACCCACTTGTAGCAGGGTAAGTATGTGTTGACAAGATGAGTAGACAGGTTAGTTCCAAGGTGACACAATGATAGAAAAAAGTGATAGAATGATGGGATAGAGGTTTGCAAGTCAGAGACAAAAAAATTATGAAGGTAAATATTTGAAGATATATATGTAGTAATGACTATTTGAGCCTATCAAGGATTACCATCGACACTAGTGTTTTTTTTCTCATGGTATCGGCTAAGGCTCAAGCTATATAAGGAGGACAAGGTAAAAGTGCTAATGTGTGCATATGTGACAGTGATTGATTATTATTTTTTATCTGAAGTTTTACTGCATGGTATGGGCTATTAATGAATAGCTAATCTGAAATAAGTATGCACCTGGTAATACAATCATGGATGAGGATCATTAGACCTGAAATGACTATGGATTGTATGATCTGCTTATGGATTGATTAGATCTAGGTTTTTGATGTGTGTTTATTGCTGCATATGATGTGATGTGGTATGTCTAAAGTTTTTTGATGAGCTGCGCAAGTGTGAGTTGGAAATTCCAGATCTATACGCCAGTTTCACACACGTAAGGCATGTACACACACATGCTTAATTATGAGAAGTAGAGTATATTTTATGCATTATGTTGAGATATTTACGATGGATTATTTCGTGACAAGTGCATATATACACGGAACTGCTTTATGGAAAGTGCATATGAAATCCAGGGTTTCTGCAAAAGAACATGTTTGATTTGTCTATATAGTATTATTGAATTTATGTTGTTTGTCAATGAAGTCTTGATGTTGATCTAGGCTTAATAGTGATGTATGAAGGTGAATTGATTGAGTATTTATTTGTTGAGGAATGTTCATAATGAAGATAATTGTTTGAGGTTTAGAGATCTATGATCTGATAGAATGTTTCAGTATGTCTGTGTGCAAGTCATTGTCTAGTTCAGATTGACAATAGTTTAGAATTTATTATGTTGAGATTTGTACACAGGTTGATTTCATGAAAAACACGTATATACGTAGGTTTTTTTAAGAAAAGTAGCATACATATTTTTTCATATGATTGATAAGGTTACAGTTGATTCAGTATGTTGATGCATTTTTTTTGGGTTTAGTTTGGATATTCTAGTTATAGTGATCCCGTTGTTTAGGTTGATTTGGTTCAGTGATTGATTGGTCTAGTGATTGATTGGTTCAGTGGTTGTGTGATTCAATGGTTCAGTGATTGGTTGAATGATTTGGTACAATGATCATTTTCAGACTTGATTCAGGCTTAAATTATTTAAGTGGGCTTAGTTTGAAAATTTGATGAAAAATGGCCTACATGTTGTAATGTGTTGAAGCAGGTGGATCCACTGTGAAAGATTTTGAAATGTGGTCCACGATGGTGCTGAGGGTTGGAGCCTTTAGTGAGGAATTCGAATCTTCCTACCAATAGTAGATGGTGAACAGATCAGGGGGTTGGATCTCCCTTCCAGAGGGTCCTGGTAAAATATATCAGGGGGTTGTAGCTCCCTTCCAGTAGGAGTTGGAGAATGAGTGAAGGTTGTAGCTTTCTGCAGGTGGGTGCCTACGTGCTGGTATGGCCTGTGCCAGTAAAATATTGTAAACAGTGTTATTTATAATAAATATTAAAGACAAAGAGAACCACAGTGGTGATTTTCTCCCACATTGGGGTTCCACTTTAAATCATGGTGTTCATGTGTGTTGCTTATGTGTGATGATTTACTCTATTCTCACTGCACATGTTTACTTCTTATTAAATGTCTGATTAACCAATGATGCACCCATTTAATTTAAACAAATGAATATTTATCTGAATTATAATTTTACTGGATATTCGGTATTTTCTTGAGTAACAGTCGCGTACATATTCTATTTTTCTTAAGTAAAATCACGTACAAAAATTAGAAAAGAAAAGTAAAAGTTTAAGTGACTTTTCAAATATTGATTCACCCCCTCCCCCCCTCTCAATATTTTTCCCAACATTAATGACCAAATCTAGTCATGCAATCACTTCCAAATTATTCTCCACAAAATCAACTTCCCAACGAGCTCTCATTTGCTTAATTTCATTGAGTAAAAATCCAATATTAATAGTCAAATTTTAGCCATCAAAACTAATTATTTGCTGGAAATTACACAGTCTTGGGAAATTTATTTATTAAATCTTTTTTTAATATATATTTTTAAATCTATTTTATATTTTAATGAATTTAAAAATTAAAAATAATAGATTATAATTAAATTAAATAATGTTTAAAAAAAAAAAAAACAAATTAAATATAATAAGGGTCAAACAAAATATATATAAAAAAATCTATAAGATTAAAATTAATATTAGGAGGATCTTTAATTTTTTTTAGTGTAAGTATATTGTGAAGGGAGAGGAATGTATGGATTAGTGCGTGGGAGGAGGCCCATGTGGATGGGAGTGGGACCTCTTTCCCACCAATATTAAAAATTTAACCAAAAAATTTGTGCCCTTTTCATGTTACACTATGAAAGCTCCCCCTTAGCCCTTCGAGGCCTCCCGCATCACCTCAAGCCTAGTCATCCCAAGTGATTTTGAACAAGTGAAAATGAAAAATCTAAAACCAGGGAACCAGAAGAACTTTGGGATAATATTATTCTATTTTTTTAATGTATTTTTATATTATTTTTCATATTAATATGTTTCATTTTATTACGAAATATACAAGTGCTTGAATCTGGTGGTTTTTAATAATTTTTTTTTTTTTTTGTAAATTGGTATTCTCTTCAACTAGCATAAAGGATATACATCTAGAGTTTCAAAAAATAGGTGATCTCACCTCGGAAAATTTGTTTACCATTGTATGCATAAGATGACAAAATACAAAAAGGAAGCTAAAGACATAGTCCCAACCTAGGAGGGCCAATGACTCCAAAAGACAAGTAATACCAAGAGGGAAACTGTGATCATGCTATTCATCAGGAGTGATGGAATTTGGGTTATCTAAGGGTGTTCCTAGAGGAGGAAGTGGACGAAAGGCACATTGAACATGCCCTACGAACTGAGCCATCCATGACTCCAGCTTTTCCACCTTTTCTGAGAGGAGTTTCTGGCCACACCAAACCACCGTCACTTGTTCGCGAACCTGGCACTAAAAGTAGAGAATTATTTCCATGGTGGCTACTAGCTTTGCATGTTCCTCCCTTCTGATTCTCTCAGTTATGTCCATCCTTTCTATTAGGGACTAGATTAATTCTCTGTAATTCTCTAGACAACAATGTTGAATTTCCTGCGGCCCGGTTTCCAAACACCCGCTAGACCCACAACTTCTCTTCCCACCACGCCTCGTTCCTTCTCACCTATGGGCCTACAGAGATCTCCCACCTTTCCTCGTCACTTTCCTACTACCTCTGCATCCCCCTCGCACACCAGCTCTTAGTTGTTCTGAATGACCTGCAACTTTTCCACCTCGACGCGTCCCAGCAACCTCCTACCCCAAATTCACTAGTGGGATGACCAATGTCGGATCTTGTCATCCCCCAAGACTAAGCTTCACAAAAAGAGAAGACCATCCATCCTGTGAGGATGGCCTCACCCTAAAGGGGCCTGTAATACCGCAACAATTACTAAAAATAAGAATTTTAGAGTGGAAACCCACTTACCAGGTGAGCTCATCCACAAACCACCATAGCCCCCTCTCCGAAATCTAAAAAATATAGGTTCCTGAGATGGATTGTGAACCGTCGATACCTCTCCAAAAACAACACCTTTCTGCCCACCACTGTTTTCCACTCCACCAAATGATTCCATCACAAAAGTGGCTTGACAGAGCACCAAGGTGGTAAAATTTCAAGCTTAGAGTGGTCCATATAAGCCCCACTCCTTCCAAAGCACACCAAAAAACTTTGTCGCAGAGTACTTCAACACTCAAACACTATGAATTACAGGAGAGTGGATCTCCTTACCCCGGTATGTCCCAAAAACCATGAAAAAAACACGTTGAGACTCAAATAGACCCTTGTCATAATACAACTGTCAGTGAAGGAGCTTCCTGCATGAAGCTGCCACTGCCACCAGAGACTTCGCCTACGAACCCACTTCCAACACCCATCAAAGAACTAGAATCCTGCACCTTCCAAATTTAAATTGGGACAAAAAATATAAATGGCTATCATTACCTTAATCCGCGTTGCACAAGAACAAAAAATCCTGGGGAACCCTTCCAAGAAAAGACGCAGGACAAAAAACCCTTACTCAAACCCAGAGAGATAACACTTCAAGTGCCGCCAAATCCAAAAGGCCAGACGCAAATGCCCTTGCTACTGCACATAAAACCACTCAGCCACATGAAACTGAACCACCATCTCAATGCAAATTCCATTCCAATTTCCCATCCGACGCCTTAGAACTACACCTCCCACAGTCGCCATTACTTACCTATGAGAACCTAATAAAGTGAGAGGATTGGGGGGCCAGTCTCCTGTCCACTTGTCATATACCTACTAACATGGGCCACAAGGAGCCATGCATTCCTGGGATCTCACCCCCATCGGGGAGGTTTTTAATATTTATATTAAATTAAAAATTAATTTAATTAATAAAAAATAATTAAATGAAAAAATGATATTTACAAACTAATTAAGTTAATTAACACAAATAATCAATTTTAAATTAATCGCAATATATTAAAATATTAAATTAATTTTATTTACAATTACAAATCATAAAACCATAGTAAAATACATACTATTTACATATTTTATGCCTATGTAGCGAAATTGACCAAACTTTAACCCAAGATATTTTCCAAATTGTAAGTCGATATGAGATGAAACTTGAACCATTGGAAAGTTCAAAAAATGAAAAAATAAAGAACTCAAAATGAAAATCCCAAAAAAGTGAAAATATTGCAAAATTAAGAAAATTAAATCATTAAAGAAGTAATTTGACCAACACTTACACGGACGGTCCCCAAATTTTTTGAAAAATTATGGGGGGAGTTGTGAGCACAAAAAATTCTAGGACAGGAATTACATTATTTACTTGTGATTTTACCTAGGCAATGTAGAGGAAATATGGCTATGACACAGAAGGTTGGGACATCTAAGTTTCTCTCAACTACAAAAATCAAGCAAGCTTAAAGCCTTCCGTGATTTTCCCAACAACACCCTGCAAGAAAGTACCATATGCAAGTAATGTCAATTCGGTAAGAAAACTAGGGTAAAATTCAATGCCAAAGAAGGATCCGCAAGTAAGCCTCTTGAACTTATTCATACTGATTTGTGTGGCCTAGTAAGGAAAAATTCACCTCGAGGAGAACAATTCTATATCTTATTTATTGATGAATTCTCTAGAATGTGATGGATCGGTTTATCAGAATACAAAGATGAAGCATTTGATAAATTCAAAGACTTTAAATCATTAGTATAAAATGAGTTAGATCTAAAAATCAAATGTCTCAGATCTGACGTAGGAGAAAAATTCATAACAGATGAATTTTTTTATTTCTGTGAACAACATGGCATCAAAAGGAAGTTTATGTAGCTAGAACTCCTCAACAAAATGGGGTGGCAGAAAGGATGAATAGAACAATCTATAAAATGGCTCAAGCTATGCTTGATGAGTCTGGAACACCTAACACATTTTGGGGTGAAGCAGTACATACTGTAGTAAATATTCTAAAAAAATCTCACGTTCGAATAAACAATGATAAAAATCCTTATGAACTTTGGTATGGTAAGCCTCCTACTGTAAAGTATTTTAGAGTCTTTGGAATTAAAAATTTCATCAAAAATAATGATGAAAAACTTGGTAAGTTTGAAGATAGGGATGATGAAGGAATTCTTCTTGGTTACTCATCTAGAAGTAAAGGATACAAATGTTACAATAAGAGACTTTGAAATATTATTGAATGTATTGATGTTGTAATTAATGAAGCATGCACATGTTCCAAAAAGGTAACAACAACAACATAAGGTGACGATGATGAATCCTTTCCCTCATCAAATCAAAGTGATGTAGAAGATGAAACTAATGAAGCATCATAAGAAGGCACAACCGATAGGGAAAAGACTCCATCCATGTATGTTTAAAAGAATCACCCAAAAACTCAAATTCCAGGAGAAAAGAAAATTGGGGTACAAACAAGAAGAACTCTTGTAGGATATCCTAGTTATCCAACTTTATTATCCACCATTGAACCCCAAAATGTAAATCAATCCAGAAAATATGAATGTTGGGTCAAGGCCATGGATGATGAACTTTATCAAATTGAAAATAATAATACATGGGAATTAGTTATAAGGCCTCACGATAAAAATGTTATTGGGACTAAATGGATATTCAAAAATAAATTGAATGAAAATGGAGAAGTCATTAGAAATAAAGCTAGACTCGTTTGCAAAGGTTATGCTAAAAAAGAAGGTATATACTTTGAAGAAACATTTGAACCTATAGTTAGACTTGAATCCATAAGAATGTTTCTTTCATTTTCAAGCTTCTATAATTTCAAAGTTTATCAAATGGACGTAAAATCTGCATTCCTTAATGGAGATATAGAAGAAGAAGTATATATTGTTTGCAAACTCAAAAAGGCATTATATGGGATAAAACAAACACTTCGTGCATGTTATTATCATCTTGAAAAATATCTTCAATAACAAGGTTTCACAAAAGGGTCCACAGATAGCAACCTGTACACAAAAATAGATGATGATAAACTGCTAATTATTATTGTTTATGTAGATGATATCATATTTGGTAGAAATGAATAATCTATGAGTCAAAATTTTGCTTCTACCATGCAACAAGAATTTGAAATGTCTTTACTTGGGGAACTAACATTTTTTATTGGTTTACAATTACAACAAGCAAAGGATGGCATATTTCTCTCACAAATAAAATATCTCAAGCAGATTCCAAAGAAATATTGGATGGAAGACTACAAACCAGTATGTATTCCAATCATGACAGGATGTAGCTTCAACTCACATGATGAATATCCTGTAGTGATTCAACCAAAATATAGGTCTATGATTGGAAGTTTACAGTATCTAACAGGTACTAGACTAGATATCATGGATGCAGGTGGGATTATTGGACGCATCCAAGAAAATCCAAATGAAACACGTCTTCGAGAAGTTAAGAAAATATTTAAATGTCTACAAGGAACTCAAGACTTTGGCTTATGGTATCCTATAGATGCAGATCTTACTCTTAATTCTTATATAGATGTAAACTGGGTTGGAAATGTTGATGATCAGAAAAGCACTAGTGAAGGTGCATTTTACTTGGGGCCACGATTGGTGTCATGGTTTAGCAAGAAACAAAGCTCCATTTCTTTATCTACTGCAGAAGAAAAATGTGTTACAGAAACCTCTTGGTTCACACAACTTCTTTGGATGATGCAAACATTACAGGATATTCAAATCAATTTTTCTCCACCCATTTCCATCCTATGTGATAATACAGGTTCTATTAGTAATTCGAAAAATCTTGTCATTCACTCCAAAACCAAGCACATTCCAATTAAGTACCATTTTCTAAGGGAACAAGTGCTTGAACAAAAGGTAAAATTGGAGTATGTTCCCTCAAAAGAACACGTTGTTGATATATTTACAAAACCTCTTCCATGAGTTGTATTTGAATATCTCAGAAAAAAACTGGGAACAGTCTCTACTTCATCTCTCTGTTGATCAATTTGCTTATATTTTCCAGCACAAGTGATTCTCAGAAATTTTCTTTCTGCACGTGGATTTTATAAAATACAATCATGTATATACGTGAGTTCCTATACAGACAGTTGCGTATATCTTTCACACTGAAGAACAAATTCTGATATGATTTAGTCAATTATTATTTATCCTTCTTGTTTTGTTCTTGATGATTACAGTCTATTGTTGATTACTTATAACTGGTTTCGAGTACTAATGATCTATAAGTTGACATTTATGCTTTTCTATTTGATGTATGAGTTGATATGGTCAGATATGACTATGAACATGTAGCACTAGTTCAGGCGGAGCATTAGCCTTACAGTTAATGATGCATTGTTCGCATTGTGTTTACAATATTGTTGAAGAACATTATGTAGTTGGTTGAAGGATGTTATGCTGCAGTATTTTGGTCTTGGTCATAAAATTCATAAAAGTAATTTGATGTAAAGGTCATGTAAAGAACCATAACATAATTATTTTAATACTTAGTCATTTTTGGACTATTGAAGGTCATGTCATTTATGTATGTAATCCCATGATGGGAAGATGATGTTATGTAACCCCACTTGTTTGGGTGGTTGATGTAATTTTGAGTCCTTGGTGATAGGAAAGGTCATATTTAGTTGATTCATAGAGTCATGTACTTCATTGAAAATATTTCAGAAGATTCAGCATGTTCTCAAGGGGAGCATGATCTGTAATTAGTGTAGATCAGATCTACATTGCTCATGTCTCTACAAAAGAAAAGCCTTCATTCAGCATTGGTCAACCCTTTTCCCTTGTTGTCAAAGGGGGAGAATGTCTTGGTGTTTGAATTGAAAATATTGATGTATTGTTAGGTATCTACAGGTTGTGGTGATCAAACACCAACGTGGTTGACATCAAGTCCAAAGGGAGAGATTATTGGCATTATGATGTATGTGTTGTCCTTAATGGCAGCCCACTTGTAGGAGGGTAATTATGTGTTGACAGGATGAGTAGATAGGTTAGTTCCAAGGTGACACAGTGATGGAACAAAGTGATAGAATGATGGGATAGAGGTTTGCAAGTCAAAGAAAAAAAAATTATGAAGGTAAATATTTGAAGATATATACGTAGTAATGACTATTTCATCCCGTCAAGGATTACCATCGACACTAGTGTTTTTTTTCTCATGGTATTGGCTAAGGCTCAAGCTATATAAGGAGGACAACGTAAAAGTGCTAATGTGTGCATATGTGACAGTGATTGATTATTATTTTTTATCTGAAGTTTTATTGTGTGGTATGGGCTATTAATGAATAGCTAATTTGAAATAAGTATGCAACCGGTAATACAATCATGGATGAGGATCATTAGACCTAAAATGACTATGGATTGTATTGTCTGCTTATGGATTGATTAGATCTAGGTTTTTGATGTGTTTTTATTCCTGTGTATGACGTGATCTGGTATGTCTAAATTTGTTTGATGAGATGCACAAGTGTGAGTTGGAAATTCCATATCTATACGCCAGTTTCACACACGTAAGGCATGTACACACACATGCTTAATTATGAGAGGTAGCGTATAATTTATGCAGTATGTTGAGATATTTACAATGTATTATTTCGTGAAAAGTGCATATACACATGGAACTGCTTTATGGAAAGTGCGTATGAAATCCATGGTTTTTGCAAAAGAATATGTTTGATTTGTCTATACAGTATTGTTGAATTTATGTTGTCTGTCGATGAAGTCTTCATGTTGATCTAGGCTTAATAGTGATGTATGAAGGTGAATTGATTGAGTATTTATTTGTTGAGGAATGTTCATAATGAAGATAATTGTTTGAGGTTTAGAGATATGTGATCTGACAGAATGTTTTAGTATGTCTGTGTGCAAGTCATTGTCTAGTTCAGATTGACAATAGTTTAGAATTTATTATGTTGAGATTTGTACGCAGGTTGATTTCATGAAAAACACATATATACGCAGGTTTGTTTAAGCAAAGTAGCATACATATTCTATCATAGGATTGATCAAGGTTGCAGTTGATTCAGTATGTTGATGCAGTTTTTTTGGGTTCAGTTTGGATATTATAGTTATAGTGATCTCGTTGTTTAGGTTGATTTGGTTCAGTGATTGATTGGTCTAGTGATTTATTGTTTCAGTGGTTGTGTGATTCAACGGTTCAGTGATTGGTTGAATTATTTGGTACAATCATCATTTTCAGACTTGATTTGGGCTTAAATAATTTTAGTGGTTTTAGTTTGAAAATTTGACGAAAAATGGCCTACATGTTGTAATGTGTTGAAGCAGGTGGATCCACTGTGAAAATTTTTGAAATGTGGTCCACGATGGTGCTGAGGGTTGGAGCCTTCAGTGAAGAATTTTAATCTTCCTACCAATAGTAGCTAGTGAAAAAATCAGGGGGTTAGAGCTCCCTTCCAAAGGGTCCCGGTAAAATATATCAGGAGGTTATAACTCCCTTCTAGTAGGAGTCGGAGAATGAGTGAAGGTTGTAGCTTTTTGCATGTGGGTGCCTGCGTGTTGGTATGGCCTGTGCTAGTACAATATTGTAAGTAGTGTTCTTTATAATAAATATTAATGAAAAAGACAACAACATTGATGATTTTCTCCCACATTGGGGTTCCACTTTAAATCATGGTGTTCATGTGTGTTTCTTATGTGTGATGATTTACTTTGTTCTTACTACACATGTTTACTGCTTATTAAATGTCTGATGAACCAATGATGCACTGGTTTAATTTAAACAAATGAATATTTATCTGAATTATAAGTTTACTGGATATTCGCTAGTTTCTTGAGTAACAGTCGTGTACATATGGTAGTTTTCTTAAGTAAAATTGCGTACAAAATCAAAAAAGAAAAGTAAAAGTTTAAGTGACTTTTAAAATATTGATTCACCCCCTCCCCCCCTCCCAATATTTTTCCCAACATTAATGACCAAATCTAGTCATGCAATCACTTCCAGATAATTCTCTACAAAATCAACTTCCCAACGAGCTCTCATTTTCTCAATTTCGTTGAGTAAAAATCCAATATCAATAGTCAAAGTTTAGTCATCAAAACTAATTATTTGCTGGAAATTACACAGTCCTAGGAAATTTATTTATTAAAGCTTTATTTTAATATATATTTTTAAATCTATCTTAAATTTTAATGAATTTAAAAATTAAAAATAATAGATTATAATTAAATTAAATAATGTTTAAAAGAAAACAAAATAAAACAAATTAAACATAATAAGAGTCAAACAAAATATATATATATAAAAATCTATAATATTAAAATTAAAATGAGGAGGGTCTTTAATTATTTTTTAGTGCAAGTATATTGTGAAGGGAGAGGAATGTATGGATTAGTGCATGGGAGGAGGCCCATGTGGATGGGAGTGGGACCTCTTTCCCACCAATATTAAAAATTTAACCAAAAAAATTGTGCCCTTTTCATGTTACACTATGAAAACTCCCCCTTAGCCCTTCGAGGCCTCCTACATCACCTCAGGCCTAGTCATCCCAGGTGATTTTGAACAAGTGAAAATGAAAAATCTACAACCAGGGAGCCAGAAGAACTTTGGGATAATATTCTTCTATTTTTTTTAATGTATTTTTTATATTATTTTTCATATTAATATGTTTCATTTTATTATGAAATATACAAGTGCTTGAATCTGGTGGTTTTTAATATTTTTTTTTTTTTTTTGTAAATTGATATTCTCTTCAACTGGCATAAAGGATATACATCTGGAGTTTCAAAAAATAGGTGGTCTCACCCCTGTCAGTTTTTTTACCATTATATGTAGAAGATGACAAAAATACAAAAAGGAAGCTAAAGACATAGTCCCAACCTAAGAGGGCAAATGACTCCAAAAGACAGGTAATACCAAGAGGGAAACTGTGATCATGCTATTCATCAGGAGTGATGGAAGTTGAGTTATCTAGGGGTGTTCCTAGAGGAGGAAGTGGATGGAAGGCACATTGAACATGCCCTACGAACTGAGCCATCCATGACTCCAGCTTTTCCACCTTCTATGAGAGGAGGTTCTGGCCACGCCAAACCACCACCACTTGTTCATGAACCTAGCACTAAAAGTAGAGAATTATTTCTAGGGTGGCTACCAGCTTTGCATGTTCCTCCCTTCTGATTCTCTCAGTTGTGTCCATCCTTTATATTAGGGACTGGATTAATTCTCTGTAATTCTCTAGACAACAGTGTTGAATTTCCTGCGACCCAGTTTCTAAACACCTACTAGAGCCACAACTTCTCTTCCCACCACGCCTTGTTCCTCCTCACCTATGGGCCTACGGATATCTCCCACCTTTTGTAGTAGATTTGACAAGAAAATGTATAAAAATGGAAAATATGCCCAAGAAATAACACCATTGATGATAAAACTTCAGATCTTCATTAATATCAAAACCCTTAAGGTAGGGCAACACCATACATTCACTCCTTAAGGAAGGAGATCACTCCACAAGCCATATGCTTGCCCATACAATAATCTTTGACCTCTCTCAATAGAGAGACTCTAGCCTCTATATATCATACATGTAATACCATGGGTAGTTACCATGGGTATCTCAATACCATACATCCAATACAATGGGCTTATCACTTTATTCCCTAGCTACATGTGGTCCCTTACATAATGTGGGTTAACCACTTTATTTATTAACTATGGCCCAATTATTTATCATTCTTATATTATTACATCATATTATTCCCTTGGGTACCTCCCTTTGTACCCTATATTATCCCCCCTAGGTATACTACATTAGACCCCCCTTAAACATTTTTCGTCCCCGAAACATAAGAAGAACACAAATAATAAGATCTACTCAAAAGAGTATTCCACTGGTACCATTCACGTGCATCCAGCCATCCCAGAGAAAGGTGAACACTCGATCTAGTCGATGTCTTGCTTGCTTGAGATGGAAGTGGGTTCGGTGGTTCTTCTGTGTTGATGTGTTGTGGGTGGATCGCCGCACCTCTCTATGTGTAATCCAAGGGTTGTTGTCCCTGTTGCTAATTCGTTTCCACCTTCCTGGTTGTTGTCTTGCTGGGTGATGCGGGTGGTGATATGTTGAAGCTTTAACTGAAGGAACATCTTTCATTAATTCCTCCATTATTGGTGATGGAGTGGTGCCAGTTTATTTTGTTGGTACTTGCTTTGATGTCTGTGTTTGGCTGTCTACCATCAAAGACTCATCATCTGATGTGTCTGTGTCATTAGAGATTTCCACTTCTTCCTCCCTAGTCTCTCCATGGTTCCTAATGCAAATATCGTGAAATGTAATTTTCTTCTTTTTATACTAGAGCTTCATGAATTTCTTTTGCACATTAAAATTGACAGTACCAACGGATTCCATCCAAGGGTGTCTCAAAACAACATCCACAGTAGCCATATCTGAAGCATAAAAATCAGAATGCAACACATACTTATCCATAGAAATCTTCAAATCTTTATAAATTTGAACATCTTCATTATCAACCTGTGTGTTTTCAATATGTTTTGATGGAACTTGCAATTTTTTAGCCAAATTAACATTGATACAATTATGCTTGCAACTAGGAATGATAGACACAATGATGTTATATTTCTGAATACTTCCATTAACCTATAATATGGAAATATTAGTAGAAAATAAGTCTTTATGTCTCTTAGTGTCCTTCTTTCTGGCTTTAGACCACTTGTCCAAAATGACTTTTTCAAGTTTTTTCTCGGGAAGTTTCCTCATTGCGCTGTCAAGTGAGGTCCACCATTTATTTGCCTCATCTTTCAGATGAATCCCTATGGAGCATATCCAAAAAATTCGGTATTGAGCCTTGAGATGTTGTAAAAAATATTCAATAGTAGGGCCATCATCTTTTCCTGTAAACTTCATCTTGCAAGAATCCATAAAATAAAGTAAGGGTTTTGAAGAAAATCACTTACTTTGGAAAAAATTTAAAATGGACGTTACTCGGTCAATATAACTCAGAATCCTTAATATAACCTGTTTTTGAAAATGGAATAGCCATTCTGCATCTAACCATATGACTGGAATCCCGATCTAGGCAATCTAGAAATACAGATTTGCGCTGCAACTGTCCCGCCGTCACAAAATTTCTGAAAAAATGGCTGATTTTAAATCAGTGATAACTCCCTCATCCGGACTCCAATTTGACCGATTTTTTTTTTTGAAATTGGGTGATTTTTCAAGGGGAGCTTAGATCTTTAATCGGTTGTCTGATATTGTGCACCAAAATCTACTAAAAATGTTAGGATATCCGCCATACACAAATTGCCGTCAGAAACATTTCTGCAACACAACTGAATTTAAATCAGCGATATCACCCTCATCTGGACTCCGATTAGACTGATTTTTTTTTTGAAATTGGATATTTTTCCGTAAGGAATCCATATCTGATATTTATTTCTAAAAAATTTTCACCAAATTTTCCAGATATGCTCTACAAAATCGCCGCCCAAAAATTTCCTGCAAAAAATGGAAAAACAAATCTCCAAACTCTACCCAAGAAAGTGCTCTAATACTACTTGTAGTAAATCTGACAAAAAAATGTATAAAAATGGAAAATATGCCCAAGAAATAACACCATTAATGATAAAACTTCAGATCTTCATTAATATCAAAACCCTTAAGGTAGGGCAACACCATACATTCACTCCTTAAGGAAGGAAATCACTCCACAAGCCATATGCTTGCCCATACAATAATCTTTGACCTCTCTCAATGGAGAGACTCTAGCCTCTATATAGGTTTCATACATGCAATACCATGGCTAGTTACCATGGGTATCTCAATACCATACATCCAATATAATGGGCTTATCACTTTATTCCCTAGCTACATGTAGTCCCTTACATAATGTGGGTTAACCACTTTATTTGTTAACTATGGCCCAATTATTTATCATTCTTATATTATTACATCATATTATTCCCTTGGGTACCTCCCTCTATACCCTATATTATCCCCCCTAGGTATACTACACCTTTTCTCATCGCCTTTCCACCACCTCCGCGTCCCCCCTGTGCACCAGCTCCCGATCGTTGAGAATGACCTGCAACCTTTCCAACTCGATGCATCCCAGCAACCTCCTGCCCCGAATTCACTAGTGGGATGGCCAATGCCAGATCTTTTCATCCCGCTAGACTAAGCTTCACAATGAGAGAAGACCATCCATCCTATGAGGATGGCCTCACCCTAAAGGGGCCTATAATACCGCAACTATTACTAAAAATAAAAATTCTAGAGTGGAAACCCACTTACCAAGCGAGCTCATCCACAAACCACCATAGCCCCCTCTCTGAAATCTGAAAAAGCTAGGTTCCCGAGATGGATTGTGAATTGTCGATACCTCTCCAAAAACAACACCTTTCCACCCACCACCGTTTTCCACTCCACCAAATGATTCCATCACAAAAGTGGTTTGATAGAGCACCAAGGTGGTAAAATTTCAAGCTTAGAGTGGTCCACATAAGCCCCGCTCCTTCCAAAGCACACCAAAAAACTTCTCACAGAGTACTTCAACACTCAAAAACTATGAATTGCAGGAGAGTGGATCTCCTTACCCCAGTATGTCCCGAAAACCATGAAAACAACACGTTGAGACTCAAATCGACCCATGTCACAATACAACCATCAGTGAAGGAGCTTCCTGCATGAATTTGCCACCACCACCAGAGACTTCGCCTGCGAACCCACTTCCAACACCCATCAAAGAACTAGAATCCCGCACCTTCCAAATTTAAATTGGAACAAAAAATATAAATGGTTATCGTTACCTTAATCCATGTTGCGCAAGAACATAAAAGCCTGGGGAACCCTTCCAGGGAAAGACGTAGAACAAAAAACCCTTACTCAAACCCAGAGAGATAAAACTTCAAGTGCCGCCAAATCCAAAAGGCTAGATGCCAATGCCCTCGCTACTGCACATAAAACCACTCAGGCGCATGAAACTGAACCACCATCTCAACGCAAATGCCATTCCAATTTCCCATCTGACGCCTTAGAACTACACCTCCCACACTCGACGAGGTGCTGGGATGTTTCGCACACTTGCCATTGCTTACCTATGAGAACCTAATGAAGTGAGAGGACTGGGGGGCCAGTCTCCTGTCCACTTGTCATATACCTACTAACATAGGCCACGAGGAGCAATGTAATCCTGGGATCTCACCCCCATCAGGCAGGTTTTTAATATTTATATTAAATTAATAATTAATTTAATTAATAAAAATTAATTAAATGAAAAAATGATATTTACAAACTAATTAAGTTATTAACACAATTAATCAATGTTAAATTAATCTAAATATATTAAAATATTAAATTAATTTTATTTACAATTACAAATCATAAAACCATATTAAAATACATACTATTTACATATTTTATGCCTATGTAGCGAAACTGACCAAACTTTAACCCAAGATATTTTCCAAATTGTAAGTAGATATGAGACGAAACTTGAACCATTGGAAAGTTGAAAAAATGAAAAAATAAAGAAATCAAAATGAAAATCCCCAAAAAGTGAAAATATTGCAAAATTAAGAAAATTAAGTCATTAAAGAAGTAATTTGACCAACAGTTACACGGAGGGTCCCCAAATTTTTTGAAAAATTATGGGGGGAGTTGTGGCCACAATAAATTCTAGGAGAGGAATTCCATTATTTACTTGTGATTTATTGCCTTTAGAATGGAGGTTAGGGTCATTTTTCTTGACATTTCTAGTGACCATTTTGGATGGATTGATTATGATCTAGATCCCTATTTCCTTATCATTTTCATTTTTTCATTCCAAACCTATCGATTTGTTTTCCTCACTGCCTTTCTTTGTGAATGATATATTTCCTTTTCCATGCCCACATCCAAATTTTCATCTAAAGAGCTTACTAGTAACCCTCTTCCCTAGGATTTGACAACCTTGGGGAGTGTAATTCTTCTTCTTCTTAATCTAAACCCTCACCTTGAGTCCCCATAGGGGCGTCATCTATGGGAGGAATTAATTCTGGAAATGCAAGAGTAGAGGGCTTAGCAAGGTTTGGAGCCTTCTCTGTTATCACTACAATATTTGGAGTTTCCCCTTTTTTTTGCAACTAATTCAAGATATAAAAGCTATTTTTTGGATCTGGGGATCTCTTGCTATTACTAGCAGATATTACCTCTCTAGTTGTTGGCCCTTAATTTTCTGGTGACATGGACCCTTTCCCTTTCTACTCTATGGTAATTTGAGGAGGATCTTATATGCTCATCCTTGTGAAGCCTATTCTCCTATTCTTTTTTTGCCATTGTTCTCCATCATTAGGCTGCTTTAGATTCTCCTTTTCCTTCTTGTTGAAATTTCATGTGAAATGGAAATATTCATGGAAAAATTTACATTTAAATGGAAGTTGATTGTAATCAACTTCCTATATATAAGACCAACTGTCTAGGTTTAGATTTATTGTTATCAGTAAACCCTTGTTTAGGTCCACCTCCACATAGATCCTAGCACAAAATTTCAATCCTTCTTGTATTTTCCAAGGGAATTTCTTATACTCCTAAAATTTTCATTGTTCCAACAATGTAGCAAGAATAAGGTAAGTTTGACCCATACTAGGTTTGGTTCCAAAACATAAAATTTAGGATTAAAATTTGGACTTTAGCGATCTAGATATAACCCTTTGGCCTCCATGAAGTAGGGTCCATTCTTGAAGAATATATCCCAATATGCTTTGTCTTCAAACATGAAGGTGTAAAAACCTCATCCGCAAAATGATGCTGAAATATTCTTTTTAATCTTAGGTATATAGTTCTTATCGATCCATGCTCACAAGGATCTTACAAAGGGACATAAACCAATAAATTGAACAATGATCCACCGATCTACAGGCTTAAAGGCCATCAATCTAGATTGAGAGGAATGAACCTCCACCTTTGGAATTTATTTAATATTATTCAAAAATTTGGAGGATTTTCCCTTTTGGAAGTGCAAACTTCTAACAAAAAGGATGTTGAATGCCACTATGTCTAGAGGTGGAAACAGGGGAGGAGACAAGGACTCTCTAGAAGCCTGAATCATCATCAACGAAGAGAGGAATACAACAAAGGGTGCTAGGTGAGAAATTTGCACCAAACTACATAGGGAAAAAAATATAATCATAGTGTTGAAATAAAACTAAGAAATGGCACCCAAAGGAGGCTTCTGATTTAATTTTCCCTTAATTAAATTGGAAGAGAAATTGTAATTTCATCTCATGAAAATTTTTATTAGTTAAATGAGTCAGGAATACTTATTTATCTTAGGAAATTTGAGTTGAGGGCCAGAGAGGAAGCATGTATAATTCTCCCATGATTTTAGGGGTTCCAATTATAGTTATTTGTGAGTTGTAATTACTTAACTCAATTAATTGGGTTAAAATCAGCTTACCCAGTTCTAACCAAGATATGAGCCAGTGAGAGGTCTAGTGAATTAAATATTATTTAATTCATAAGTAGTGAACAATCAGTTAACTTATAATTCTCTATAAATAGTTGTTGCATGTGAGTTCTAAGGAAGGCTTAGTTGAGAGTGAGGTTAAATGGAAGATAACTATTAATTGTATAATTAGAAAAATGTACAGGTCATGTATGGAGTCATCAAGAAGCCTTGGATGAATTGCACAATCAATTCTTGGGAATTTCCTATTTAATAGGGAAAAAATTCCTCCAGGAATGCATGAGAAAGGCTAGTCGGACAGAGGCTGAGAATTGGTTAAGTATTTGATTGATTTTTCCTATATCAAAGTGAGACAGTCAGCAGAGTGAAGGATTTTCTCAGTGAGAGAAAAGAATTTTATTTTTTCATGGTATTGACGTTATACAATATAAATATAGTGGGGTTTTGAGCAGTTTCTTACCCCATATACATCTTGTGTTGTGCGATTGATTATCTCTTTCTCTTACTTGTTATGTGATTGTGCGATCATATTTAGTTTTTGAAAATTGTAGAAGGATTTAGTATTTTGTTTTAGTACATTAAAATATCATATTGAATCTCATTGTTATAATTTCTACATGGTATTTGAGCATCAGGAATCACAATAGAAGAGAAGAACTAGAGTTTGTATTTAATAGGTACATCAAATTTGCAAATTTATTCTTCAGGACCCAACAAGAGATCAAGATGTCTTTCAATGGCTTGAGACTAAAATATTCTCTTGAGGGAAATTATAATTACATAGCATGGAAGGAGAGGTTGGAGGGAGTGCCCGAGGACAATAGGCCAAAGTCTTTCATAGATAGTGATATTCCTCAGCCTGCAGCAGTAGATTCCAAACAACTTGATGCATGGAAGCAGACTGTAGAAAAGGCGAGAAGGATATTATTAGAGGGAGTTCGAGATCATATTGTCTCGAGTCTCCATGGGAAGGTGACTCCATATAATATGTGTAAGGCCTTGACATATTTTTTTCAGAATAACAGTGACCACAAGAAGTCGGTGCTGAAAGACAAGCTCCGAAAGTTCAAGATGGAGAAGGGTGACACAATCCCAATATACTTGACAAACTTCACTCAATGTTGAGATGAGTTGGGTAGTGTTGGGATAACAGTTTCCCGAGATTATTTAGTGAGCCTAAATCTTCTAGGACTTCCCAAGAACTAGTATATTTACCAAGACTATGTGAATGGGAGGGAGAAGCTACCAGACTAGGAGAGATTGTGGTCTGACTTGGTACAAGAAGAGATTTGACGAAGCATGAGAGATGGATCCTCATCAAAGAATGATGATGAGGAGAACTGTGCCTTAGTTGGAAAGGCAAAGAAAGGGAAAGGGAAGGCATCCCATTCCAAATCGGAGTCCGGCAAGGCAAAAAAGAAGCGATATTTTTCAAAGGTGAAATGTTTTCATTGTCATGAGCATGGACACTATGCCACAAATTTTCCACAAAATAAGACCAACAAGAAGGCCTCCAGAGGAGTAGCAGGTGAAGCACTTGATACACAGTTCGAGTTGGATTTCACTCGCATCGCATTGATGGTGTCATCGGTGATGGGTTTTGTGTGGTACTTGGATAGTGGAGCTTCATTCCATATGACCCACAACAAATAATTCTTTAGTATCTTGGAGGAGAGGTATCTCCAGATGCACATCGAGATGGAAAATGATGAGAGGTATAGGGCTACCAATGTCGGTGTAGTTACTTTTAGAGGGATTCAGGTAATCCACTCACATTAAACATGTCATGATGTTCCTGGTTTAAAGAAGAATTTGGTTTATGTTGCTATGTTGGAAGAACATGGCTATGATGTGATATTTAGTGAAGCAAAGGCGTTCCTTCATCACAAAGCCACAAGATAGGTGAAAAATATTGGGGTTGTAGTAAATAGCCTATACAAATTGGATGTAAAGATTGTGCTTCCTTGAGCATGAAAACAGACAAAGTGGAGAGCTGAATGAGTTATGGCACAAGAGATTGGGCCATCTACACCACAACACTTCCTGCAAAAAATTTCTACAGGACTTCCAAAGGGTGAACTTGCACAGAGAGATACATGCAAAGGTTGTACATTTGGGAAGTATACCAAACCCACCTTTCGCGATAATGAAATACGAGACAAGGATATCCTTGAGAGAGTTCACACAAACATGTGTGGACCGTTATTGACAACTTCCACAATAAAAAAAAGGTATTATGTGATTTTTGTTGATGATTTTTCAATAAAGTGTTGGATTTTCTTCATGCAAAATAAAGATCAAGCATTCTCCAAGTTTTGCGAGTTCAAGTCAGTTATCGAGAAATATATAGGGAAGAAGGTGAAGGCTTTGAGGAGTGACAATGGTGGATAATATATCTCTACCAAATTCAAGAAATTTTGTGCCTCAGAAGGAATTCAAAGAGAATTGATAGCACCTCATAACCCATATTAGAATGGGGCTGGAGAAAGAAAGAATATAACTATTATGGGAGAAACAAGAGCTATGTTTCATGACCACGACCTACCGTTGCATCTTTGGGTAGAAGCATGAAATACAACCATATTTCTTCATAACAAAAGTCCTCATTAGATACTTTGGATGAGTACAGTAAAGGAGGAATTTTCATATAAGATACCAGATGTGTCGTATTATAAATTTTTTCATTCATCTATTTATTTCCATGTAACCAAATATGCCAGGAAGAATATAGAGCCAACAACAGAGTTGGGGATATTTTTGGGGTACACTGATACACCTCACAACTATCGGGTGCACTTGCTAGCACATAAGATGACTATGGTCAAAAGATATGTGAAATTCAATGAAGAGAAATCCATGTGATTGTCCCTTGAGAGGGATCTTGAGTTGCATGCAGTTGAGGAGATCTTGGCTCCAAAAGAAGAACCTCAGGATGTGGACCATCCACAAGAAAAGGAACAAAGAGTGGTATAAACCACTCATGTAGATCCATCCACTGGAGATGGAAGGAAGTGCACCGAAGAGGCTAACATATTGTTGCTAGATACGAGAGAGAATGTGGGAGCACCCACATCACAATGCCGACAGAAAAGGTCCCCATATCAGTACACTGGATACATGAATATTATGAGAGAAGGTATTGATATATAACCATCCTCTTTTGAGGAAGCAGTGTAACAACCAGTGTGGGTTGATGCCATGGTTGAGGAGTATGACTCCATTATCATAAAAAATGGATGGGAAGTTGTTCCAAGACCAGTGGGGAAGTCAGTTGTAAGATCCAAGTGGGTATACAAGGTGAAGTAGGAAGAATATGGGAGTGTGGAGAAGCACAAGGCCAGATTTGTGGCTAGAGGGTTCTCTCAGGTGGGGGGGATTGACTATGATGAGAATTTTTCACCAGTCGCAAGGTACTCATCTATCAAATCCATTTTTGCACTCTCAGCACAGATGGGATGGCAGATACATCATATGGATGTAAATACAACCTTTATCAATGGATTTATTGAGGAAGAGGTGTAAATTGAGTAGCCATGAGGTTTTGATACCTTAGACAAGAATTCAGATGTATACAAACTCAAGATAGCACTGTATGGGATGAAGCAAGCACCTCGTGCCTGGTACACCAGGATCGACAACTATTTCGCTGGGTTGGGCTTCACCAAGAGTGAAGTAGATGAAGACCTTTATTAGATTGTGGTATATGGTAAGATTTGTATCATTTTACTTTATGTCGATGACCTGATTCTAACAGGTGATGAGAAGCTCATCAAGTCTTGCAAAGAGGATCTTGCAAGAGAATTTGAGATGCACATGGGGCTCTTGTGCTATTTCCTGGGATTGTAAATATGGAAAAGAGATGGGGAGTTATTTTTATCTCAGGGAAAGTATTCCAATGAGATCCTCATGAAGTTCCTCATGGAGGGAAGGAAACCCATGGAGACTCATCTAGCAGGGAACTGGAGGAAGGAGGATGCTACTTCGGGTAAAGTGGTGGATGTTACTATTTAGAGGAAGCTTGTGGGTTCACTCATGTATTTGGTGAAAACACGACCAAAAATATGCTATGTGGTTAACCAACTTATTCAAACTATGGTTAAGCCTAAAAATCTCTTTTAGAAGGCAGGCAAGCATGTGGTGAGATACCTCACAGGAATTATAGAGTATGTGCTATGGTACGAACAGACAGAGGGAGTGAAGCTTCAAGGCTTCACCGATGAAAATTGGGCAGGGAGTCCATGTGACAGGAAGAGAACATTAGGGGGCATATTCAACATAGGATCAACAATAGTTTCCTAGTATAGTAGGAAACATAGACCAGTTACACTTAGTTCAAGATAAGTAGAGTACATGACGGTCAATCAGGAAGCATGTGAGGCCAATAGATGAGGAAGATACTTGTTGGCTTGTTCGGTTGATAGATGAATGCGACGGTGATACATTGTGATAACCAGAGTTGCATCAAACTCTCGTTTCATCCAATTTTTATGACAGGTCCAATAATATTGATATCTAATATCATCATCTCAGAGATTGTGTGTAGATCCAGATTATGTCATTAAAGTACATTCCCACTGAGGAGCAAGATGCAAACATCTTGACGAAGGTGTTGGAAGAAGAAAATTCGAGTTCCACAGAGACAGGATCAAGGTAGTAGATAATCCCTTTCTTGTTGAGAGGGAGTGTTGGAATGGCACCAAGAAATTGCACCCAAAGGGGGCTTCTAATTTTATTTTCCCTTAATTAAATTGCAAGAGAAATTGTAATTTCATCTCATGACAACTTGTATTAGTTAACTGAGTCAGGAAGACTTAGTTAGCTTAGGAAATTTGAGTTGAGGGTCAGCGAGGAGGCATGTAGGGTTCTCCCATGATTTTAGGGGGGTCCAATTACAGTTATTTGTGAGTTGTAATTAGTTAACTCAATTAATTGAGTTAAAATCAGTTTAACTAGTTCTAACTGAGATATGAGCTAGTGAGAGGTATAGTGAATTAAATATGATTTAATTAACAACTACTGATCAATAATTTGATTGATAATTTGCTATAAATAGTTGTTGCATGTCATTTATAAGGAAGGCCCAGTTGAGAGTGAGGTTAAAGGGAAGATAACTATCAATTTTATAATTCAAGAAAATTGTGCAGGTCATGTATAGAGTCATCACGAAGCCTTGGATGAATTGCACAATAAATTTTTGGGAATTTCCTATTTAATAGGGAAAAAATTCCTCTAGGAATGCGTGAGAAAGGCTGGTCTGACATAATTTGAGAATCGGTTAAGTATTTGACTGATTTTTCCTAGATCAGATCGAGACAATCAAAAGAGTGCAGGATTTTCTCAATGAGAGAAAAACATTGTATTGTTTCATGGTCTTGACTTTATACAATATACAGATATCAGAGTTTTGATCAGTTTCTTTCCCCAAATACTTCTTGCATTGTGCGATTGATTATTTCTTTCTTTTACTTGTTATGTGATTGTGCGATCATATTTGGTTTCCACAAATTGTAGATGGATTCAATATTTTGTTTTAGTACATTACAAGATTAGATTGAATCCATTTGATATAATTTATACACATAGCATATTGAAATGTTGTAAAAACATTCTAGTGCATTAGCATGGGAGTACATTGTTATGTGAGGAGTTAATATTAATGAATGTACACACCATATTTATATTTATGAGAATCTAAACCTACTAGATAACCACATAGATGAATGAATCCAATTTTAAAGGAAATTGTAAAAGAAGTTCCAGAAACTACTAAATGTGAATTTCATATATATGATTTTTTTATAGTGAATGGGTATCCATAGTAATTCTTCCTAAAAATAGACATGTTTGTATATACTATCGAAACTAAATAAAGATCCTAAATATCATTTTCATCTCCCATTTATAGATCAATTTTTAATACATTAGCAGGAAAAAATGTTTTTCTTTTCTTGATGGTTTTAGCAGTTATAATCAAATCCAAATTGCACAAGAAGATCAAGATAAAACATTCACATTTTGATGTGGAAATTCTGCTTATAAATCATTACCCTTTGGGTTAAGTAATGCTCCTACTACCTTTCAACATTTGTTTTAGGTATTTTATCTAACTTGATTCATGGTCGTGTAGAAGTCTATATGGATGATTTTACAGTTTAAGGTAATAATTTTTAGGAAGCATCCAAAAATATTGAAAATTTTATTATTTGATGCCAAGAAATTAACCTTTCATTAAGTCATGAAAAATGTCATATACTATTTTTCTTATTTGATGCCAAGAAATTAATATTTCATTAAGTCATGAAAAATCTCATATACTTTTTTTCTTATTTGATGCCGAGAAATTAATCTTTCATTAATTCATGAAAAATGTCATATAATATTAATTGAATGAATTATTTTGGGTCATTGTATTTCATGTGCAGGAATCAAAGTAGATCTAGCAAAAATATAACTTATTTCTAAATTCCTAATACCTAAAACCCAACAATATGTGAGAAGTTTCTCGGGCCTTGTAGGTTATTACAAATGATTCATTGGAAATTTTACAAAACTATCCCTTCCATTATTTAAATTGCATGCTAAATATAGTTAGTTTTTTGGAACATTCCATGCCAAATTGATTTTGATACACTAAAAAGGAAACTATCAGAAAAACCTACTTTAAGGGGGGGAAATTGGTCTCTTCCATTTCATATATCTATTGATTCCTCAAATACTACTCTGGGAGTAGTTTTGGGACAATAGGAAAATCAAATTTCCTATGCCATTTATTTTGTGAGTAAAAAGTTAACAGCTGCAAATTTGTGTAACAAAAATATAAATTCTTGCAATTATACATGCTACAAATAATTTTATGCACTACATTAGCAGTTATAAAACATTTATTCATGTTGATCATTCTTCCATTCGATATTTGATCAACATAATAATAACCAATAATAGAATAACTAGGTGACTGCTTTTACTATATGAATTCAAGATCACTATTTTAGATAAAATTGGAAAAGAAAAAATATTTGTAGATTCTATTTCCAAAGTCCATAATGAAGACAAATCAATTCACTAACTATGGATGAAGTAAATTACCCAAACATTTGTCACCTACAGAAAAATAGACGACCACTAGGACAAGTGCCACATATTCCTGGATTGGACGAGATATCTTACATACTATATCTGATCTAATTATACAATGATGTGTATGAGAAGATGAAATATATGACGTTTTAAAAGTATTCCACAATGAAACTTGCAGAGGAAATTTTGTGGAAAAGAGAAAAACTTGTAAAGTCTTACAATTGAGGTATTATTGGCCTTCTCTATTTAGGGAAGCTAAGAAATATGTTAGGATTTGTGAAATTTGCTAACGCATGTGTCGACCAATACTAGCTAGTGAAATTACTCTACTTCCTTAGGTACTTAGACTTTTGAAAAATGAGCTCTAGATTTTGTGTGACCTATCACTCCAGATTCCAGTAAGAAAAGGTATAGTTTGGTATGTACAAATTACGTAACTAAATGGACAGAAGCTAAAACCCTCCTTAGATCTACTAAACAATCAAATATCTTATTTTTATTTGAAGAATTTTTTTTTTTTGGTATACCTAGGTAAATTATAACATATCAAGGTGCTTAATTTACATCAAATATTGTGCGGAATGTTATGCACTAGTACCAATTCAAACATTGAAAATATTCCCCAAATCATCCACATGCCAATAGGAAAGTGGAGTCAACCAACAAGGTTATGGAAACTATTTTCACCAAAATAGTTCAACTTCATCACAAAGATTTGGTGGATCAAAATCCACACACATTGTGGGAATACATGATCACTTGGAAAAATGCGACTATATTTTGACCATATAAATTAGTGTATGGGAAACCATTTTTTCTTGCTATTGAGTTCCAAATAAAGACCTACTAAACAATAGAAAAACTTGATTTGAATATTTCAAAGGAAAAACAATAGAAAATAACTCAACTCAATGAGTTAGATGAAATGTGACAAAAATACATTAAACGTAATACACTCATACAGTAACAGATAATTAAATAGCATGATACATTTTTTAAGAAAAAAAATTCCAAGTAGATTACTGGATCTTCTTCTTTACTTCAAGTTCAAAAATTTTAAAGGCAAGTTCATTACCCATTGATTATGACCATATGCAATTATAGAGGTTTTTGATAATGGGTCAGTGAAAATCAAAACTATTGATAAAGAAGAAGTCACTTTCCCAGTAAATTTTTATAAGATAAGGTTATATCAAAAGCCATTAATGAAGGAAGAGTTTGTTAACGATCAATTACAACAATTTGAAATAGAAATTTTAACTAAGAGGAATCTTCCTCCTACTTTTGTACCAAATTAATTTCCTTTTCAAAAACAATGGGTGTGTTTGTGTGTAATAATCACTCGTGAAAACCAACTTGGTCGCATACTTAAATAAGGACTTTACTTGGAAACTAGGTCAGTGGTAATAAAAATTCCAAAATAGTTATGAAATATTTCCAATTTTGAGGATTGATCAACACTTTACTTTCAAGAGCCTAATGAATATTGCAAAGGTCAACATAATTCATTTTTCTTACTATTTAGTAAATATCTCATTTTTTAGAATTAGCTCCAACATTCTAGTTTCAAGATTAAAAACATTTACAATTACTATGAGTTCCATAAGGTCTACAGTTTTTCAAATAAGTGTTTTTGCAACTGCAAAAATCCACATATTAAAAAAAAAACTTATTTTTAAAAATAATTTCATGCATTTTTGTCATGAAATTCTTCATTGGTAAAGGGATATTTCAAGAAAAATTATCATTAGCATCAAAATACTCAAAGGTAACATCAACATTAGCGCTTTTTCCAATAATTTTATAGCTCTAAAAGGTTACAACTTAAAGGTAAAATCAATAATTTGAGGTATTAATGTTTTATCTAACTGTTATTGTACTGGGTTTGAAATTAATAAAGTAAAAACAACCCTTTTTATTCTTTTGTGAATGCATATCTTGTGTATCTTAAACCTTCATATAAATCCTAACCCTCACTTTTACCTTACATGTGTTATTTCTCCATCATGTCATTTGAGTTTCACAACATTCCCTATCACTGTGACTTAATGAATCAAACCAATCATGATATTTAATGCATATCATGGTAATCATGTGATGTAAACACTACAAGGAAAATACCTTCTAGTGGAGGTTTTTGTGGAATCCCCTATAAAAATAGCCCAAAATATGTTTGTAGCGGAGGTCACTAGTGGAGGTGGGTGGGCAGATGTTTTAGTGGATGTTTTTTTTAAGGTGCGTCTACAATATACACACACATCGGTGCTTTACTATCCATATAAGCACTAGTACCGAATAAAAAATGGTGCACTGTGGAAGATTTATTTTTATATAAAAAAAAACATGGTGTGCTAAATAATAAAATGCATCGGGGCTTGAATAATCAATAGCACCAAAAAATGTTAAATTTTAAAAAAAATTAGTGCTATATGCACCCACATTACCGATGCCCTTATTGTAGTAAAATGCTCCAGTGCATACCTAGAAGGAGCACTGATATAGTTTTTAATTTTCAAAAAAATGTGGTGTTATATTCCAATGAAGCACCATTGTTGTTCATGTATTAAAACACCCCGGTGTGTCTTATAATGAGCACCACTAGGCAATTTTTATTTTAATTTAAATATGTGGTGTTATAATCCAAAAAATCACTAGTGCAGTACATTTATTAGAATGCCCCAGGGTGTGTTAATAAAAGCACAACTATAGTTTTTTTAATTAAAAAAAAGGTGCTCTTGGATATATGACACACCGGTGTGGTTATAATAACACACCAAAGGAGGATTAAATAAAAAAACCTCCCGACCGTAAATTTCATTTTTACTATCTACAGTGTTGGAGAGCTGTGAAGCATTGGTGTCAGTCTTGCCTCATGCAAGCACCCTGACGTCAGTGCTTCTATTTTTCACTATCCTTTTGTACCATGCTCAGTTGGGATTCACATAAATCCAGATTTTCTTCTGTGTGAGGCATGACATCCATGCAACATAGCTAAGTCTTTGTAATGAAAGAGCCTTTGAATGCTTGGGATTATAAGCATGTGCCTCAATATATTATGAGGAGGACCATGTGATTTACCTGGTTTATTAAATTATTTATGGTACTTATCATGCCCACATTTTAGACATATCTCTTTGTCTACATATTCTCCTCTATATAGAATATAATCATTCGAACATGCATGATCTGATATGTACTCAACAAAAAACATTTTCAACAAATTCTTTGCCTCTTCGACGATACCTGGCAAGACATTATCACTCGAAAAAACCTTATCTTTGAATAACTTTTAGTTGTTGTGGAATATAATTGCACAATGTCAATATTCAACATTCGTAAAATCGACCATTTTTAATGTTGATTGTGTTACAATATTTCTCAAAATATAAGGGACTTAATCGATCATGTAGGTGAATTCCCTAAATATTTCAGAGAAACATGCATTCAACATGCTAAACTTTTCTTTCAAATTATACAACAACATCGTTTTCCCCAACTAAGTAAACTTTGACTTGCTACTAGGTCCAAAGAGAGGGGTGGTGGAAGCATATTTCAGGCTTTCAAATAAGGTATCAGTGATATGAGAATCATCCCCTAGCTCATCATTTTGGAATTCATCTGACAACATTGCCTCCATGGAAGTCGTATCCCGTAAGTAATCATCAATACCAACCTCTATTGTATTGCCTCCATTTCCAACTTGTGATGAAGAACCTATTGTTGTTGTCATTCATAATTTTTGAATCTAGACGTAGTGGGAATTGAATATGTGGTTGATTCAACCATTCTTTGTATTCTTCCTCTCCGATTCTTTCTCTTAATGCAAACTTCTCTCGATTTGACGTTGTATTGGGGTGCACCAGAACATGGTGGGTAGGTCACTCATCATCACTAGAATCCTAATTTCAAAAAGTATTGAACGTCATCAGTAAAATATCAATGATATTAGTAAGCACATCAATGCAATTGGTTTGTTGAAATTACATTATACAAAACAATTATTATCATCGTTGATCTAGGATTGCGGCTGGAAGATGTCATGTTTAAATTAGCAAGGTAACGAGGTTGTCGATTTTCATCAACCAACTGCTTGTGATATGCTACTCTTGATAAGATTTTACAACATTTTTGAAATGGAGGAGTATTTTTTGCATCTAAAGTCAATTCTGGATCAATATCCTACAAATTTGGACACATTTTTCTTCAAATTGACATGGATTAAAAAAAATCAATTATATAATCAAAATATAAATAAAATATGAACTTATTCGAGATGGAAAGGGAGAACTTTGTAAAGGAATTTTATTAGCATTATGGAACGAGTTGGAATTTGAAGAATTGGCCATTTGATATTATTGATATTTTTTCCCTAAATTTGAGAGAAATCAAAAATAAATTGTGTGCATATCTAAAATTAATTTTGAGAACCATATAACAACAATCTGGATTTCAATATAATTTTCAAACCATTTTTCAAGAATAAGGAAAATTTAAGTGGAAAATGTATACTATGAACTACTGTAATTCATGTGATGCATCCTAAATTCAGAAAGTTGTGGGTACAATTCATTCTCTTTCAGGTTCAAAATTGATGTTGAAATTGTAATTACAACCTCATGTTCTTCCAATATATGACATTGAAACATCTTTATATCTCTTCTTGTTTCATAAATTGTTGTTTCTTCATGACCTTTTAATTCTTGACTATGAAACAATGTTGATTTATTCACTAATGTTATCTTTGAAAATTCTTTGTTCTGTGAAGCAAAAAAAAGAACTGGTACAAATTAACCAATGTTACATGCAATCAAATCAAGCCACACCTATCAAATAAAAACATGAAGAATATGTTGGTTTTCTTAAACAAAATTTTAAGAACTGACAAATTTAGACATGAAATTTCCTTAACATATTCTCTATTAGATATTAAAAGGCTCTAAATATTCTTAGGACATTGCATCCAAACAATGTAATTTCTATGGATTCAATTTGTTAATTTACTCCACAACAAATATTTACTAAAAAGTGGCTTTGCACTGTTGGCTATTGCAAACCTAACAAATGATTTCATTCACTATGTATGAGTAAAGTGGGAAACAACATTTATGTATAGAATAAATCATTGAATATATTGGATCTAGAAAATAATAAAAAAGAGGTCAAATTGAAGGACTCTCAAATATCTTGAAAACATTAATGGTAATGCTGAAAATTCAAGTAAAAGTATTTTTAATTGAAGAGTTTAACATTACCATTGATTACTAGCATTCCTAGGGTTCAGTTGGGTTTTTTGGTTAGGTTTAGGAGGGGGAGGCTTGGTTTTATGGTTAAAAGGAGGCTATTTTGGGAGGGAACAACCCCTAATATCCCTCAAAACCACCCAAAAAATTGCCACCGTGGGTCATGGACTCCCCCCACACTTGTGAGATCTGATTAATTTGTTATGGTTAGAACAGGTTGGTTAGGGTCCTACATCAGGCCTCAAACTGGGTTTCTCTACTGGTTGATTACCTAGGCCTTTCCAAAACTAGGTTTCTATATTGGTTCATTACCTAGGCCTTTCGAATTGGTCGGTATATAAGTAGGCCTCTCACTCTCAATTGAATCATCATTCTCATTTATACTTTCTAATACTTATTCTTGTATATTAATGGAGATCCACATATTGCAAGTCTTCTGGAGTATTTAACTTAAAGAACAAACTTTGTTCGTTCCATTTGGTATTAGAGTAGTTCGATCCTCTGGCCGCTTCACCACTGCACAGGGCCATGCTCTGCGATCCAGGTCTTTGGCCATCAACCTTGCATCAACTTTGTTTCCATCGTGAATGAAGCATTCACTGCACAAAATTGGAGTTTCTCCATTCTGTCAGGTTTTCCATTAGGCCTTTGGCCATTGAAAAGAGATTTAAAAGAAAAAAAGACCGCATAATATAATAAAAAAAGGAGGAAGTATATATATTAAAAAAAATAGTAAGTAAAAAATTAAAAATAAATATATATATTACAAAATGTTAATAAAAAAAGAAAACAAAGGGTGGAAAAAAATATTGTATGTATATAAAAAAAGGCATGACAAAAGGAGTTGAAATTGCACCCTAAATTACGACAGCCAGCTGAAACCACACTGTCAGCCCGATCACTCACCAAATCACTGTGCGAAAATCCACGAACCACCATAGCTGCCTTATCCCAAAATAACATGGAGACACTATCTCCACAACCACCAAAGAAGGCCATCCTATGCCTACGCCACTTCCACCGGAGTCGTTGACCAACTAGCACCATCGCTGAAGGGCTACTTCAACTGATAAATACCACAAGCGACCACATTGTTCCAGTGCCCACACTAATCATTACATCAACCGCACCATTTTCAACACCCAATGTCTTACACTCTCCACACACAACGTACCACAGACTCGTCTACGCCACCGCCCCTCACTACTCTCACACGCTGCGTTTTCTGCCCCGCTACCACAACCTCCCGTGACAGCCACACACAACCATCAATGTCTTCATCACATATTGTGCTTAACCGCAACTGTCCTGTCATGCAACCACCCCCAGGTTGCCACCGTTGAATTTCCCCACCATCAACCTCTCTGCCACCACCGCTACTTGATTTTTTCCTTGCCGAACCCTTTCCACGCATCCGGTCAAGTCTACGGCTCCCTGTCGAACCCTGTCGACACTCGCTTCATTGTCGAAGTTGGTTTTTACTGCATGTCAACCAGTCTAACACTCGGTCAAAAGGTGTGACTCTCCTTTAAACGTTATACGTAATAATAACTATATAGTGTAGATATAGTTAAAAATATAATTAAATTCAATTAATTTGAAATTCATTCAATAATTTTTTTTTTAATAATTAATAATTAATTAAAAATAAAACAAAAATAATAATAATAATAATAATAATAATAATAATATTATTATTATTATTATTATTTATTTAATTAATAAAATAAAGCCAAAGTGAAAATAATAAAAGCTTTATAAAGAAAGAGATTTCGTTTTAGAGGAGTTAAAAGAAGTCAAGGAGTTAAAATAAATCAAGAAATAAAAATGGCATCTAATTCAGAATTGAAGGGAGGGAGATTTTTAGGAGCCTCATGCAGCACTGCTCTAGTGCTATTCAAAATTAAAGGGTCTCTTGCAGCAAAAGATGTTATTATTTCTATCCCTCCCACTGAAGGGAATAATTATATAAACTATGACCTTGCTAACCAATTGGTGATTCCAGAGTCAAATATAATTGAAAAATTAGACTACTTGGGTAGAAAACAATATGACATAACCGAATTACAATTAAACATTGGCGATTATACTTTATATCACAATTCTTTGTTTAATCCCTATGGGATGATCTAGGTGACATTATTTTAGGTTCACCATGGATGGAAACCCTAGGTTCTTTCATCATCAATATGAAAAATAATTTTTTGACATTTACATACAAAAATAAAAAAAATAACGCTACAGGACATTGCCTTTATGCCAAATTTAGTGACGCTTGAAGACATACAAGAAATCTCAAAAGTAATTCTTCAAGAAAGTAAAAAATCGATACAAAATATGCAAAGAGAAGTTGACAAGATCACCACTGACAAAAATGAATAATTTTCTCAACTTAAAGACCACAGTGAAAAACTACTGACACAAATTAAGAAGCTTAAGAAGGACAAGAAGTCATTAGAAAACAAGGTACAACAAATTATCAAGAAGGAAGCATCAAATGTAGATATTCAAAGTGACGAAAAGACATCAAATAATGATCCAGTCAATAACACAACTCAGGAAGAGGAAAAATTAGTTGAAGTAAAGATGTACTTAGAAGTTGCAGTTTCAACAACAAAATATTCAAGTGAAGATCCAGAAATTAACCATTTAACTTTCATAACTAAAGGAAATCAAGTACTTCAAATAAATCAAGAAGACGACATAAACAAGACAAGGGAAAATCAAATCACTAGAATTCCTTATTGACATCCGAATCACGAGAGTAGACAACTCAATCAAACTACGTATTCAAAACAAAAACAACAAACTGATGTTCCTAAGAATACTATTGTCAGTGCAATCCACTCATGTGATAACAATTCATCACAAGTTTCTAGTCATTGTAAGATTAGACAAAAGAATAATTTAGGATGGTCTGATCCCTTTTCAGTATGAAAATTTTGTTTGTCACTTAGGAGGATCATATCTACTTCTATCGACAAAGATAACTGTCATGAGATGAGAAGACATTTGTAGCAGAAAAAGAGATCAAGCCCTTTCATCAACAAGCTTTGAGGACAAAGCTTTTTGAGGAAGAAGGAAATGTTATGAATAAAATAATATAAATAATGTAAACAATAAATAATGATTAATTAACTAATATTTATTGATGAATATGCATGTCTAAATGAGACACGACCTTCCATGAAGAGGCACCTGCCTAGTATATAAGCAGGCCCCTCACTCTCAATTGAATCATCATTCTCATTTATACTTTCTAATATATATTCTTGTATCTCAATGGAGATCCACATATTCCAAGTCTTCTTGAGTATTGAACTTGAAGAATGGACTTTGTCCGTTCCAGCCTCTAGAAGTGTGCAAGAATTTAGGGAGCAAGATCAAGGTTACTTGTAGGTGTTTCGAGTTTAGTACTAGAAGAGAATTAAGATTGGTTTCTATTGAGACAAAGTTGTATGGTAAGAGATCTATTGCTCATTTTTTTATCAATAAAAATTTAAAGCAAGTAGAGGGTTTTCCCAGTTGGGTTCCCTAGAAAAATTGTATTGTATTATGTGACTGTGTATTTATTTCTGTTCTATTCTGTTGCAATTAGTAGAAAATTCTGTTTCTTTATGAAAATAAATTAGATTCTAGATTGTTCACATAAGCAATTGCAGCTTTTGGAATTCCTACATGAGAGATGGGTTTATTTTCTTGATACAATCTGAGGCCCCTGACATGGTTGTGACTTGCTCCAGCTTTAATAGATTTTCTTAGCCCCTCTGCCATTAGCAGGAAAAGAAAGTGAGAGAGAGGATCTCCTTTACAAATGCCTTTGGTAGGAGCAAAGGTGGCTGTGGCTGAACCATTAATCATGATAACAAAGAAATTTTTAGAAACCTGGGCTAAGATACAAAAAATTCCATGTTTTGTGGAGCTGAAGGTTGAAAGCATATGATAGATTGTGAACTAAGTTTATCAAATGTTTTGGAGAGATCCAATTTTATGAACATGCCTGGTTTCTTGGTGACCTTAAGAGAGGTTTCTTGGTGACCTTAAGAGAGTGTAGAAGTTCATGGGGTAATAAGATGTTTTCCCATTTGCTCCATTGAGATGATTGTAGGAAAATTAAGCTGCTTGCCTTCATCATATCCCATTTGTTGTGTTGAGATGATTGTAGGTAAAATGGGCTTTATTCTAGTGGCTATGACTTTGGATATTATTTTGTATACAAATTTTAGAGCAATGAGTCTATAAGCGGTTGGATTTTCCCTTTTGTTGTCTTTGGGGGCTAGAGTGATTAAGGTTGCATCTAGAGTAGCTAGGACTGTGGCAGATCTATAATAGTGCACCACCATTGCCTATAGATCTTGACCTAGAATATTCCAACAAGCTTGAAAGAATTCCATTGTAAAGCCATTATGACAACGAGTCTTTTGACTTCTTGACGTAGGAAAAATCCCAGAAGCACTCAGTAGGTGCTTGACCTCTAAAATAAAAGACCTTGAGCATGAAGCCCATGCTCCAAAAATAAAAATAAATAATTTTTCTTTCATTTTACAAAATACAAGAATAAAAAATGCATTTCATATTTAAGAAGACCGAACCTAATTACACATTTCTCAACACCCATAAGGGGGTGCCTATCATCAAACTACACATAGTCAATGGTAGACTAAACCTGTTAGCTGGATGCAGCCCATGGTTCTTGTTCCTCACCTAGTATTAGATCAGGTAAGCTTCAAGGAAAACTTGTAATTTAAATTTTACTGCTTTATGGAGGTTATTATTGTGTTTCAGTATTTGGAATCTTTCTAGCTACAAAATCCTCTTCTTTGCTTGTGTTCTGTTAAATTGATAGTTGTAGTGAACATAATCCAAAATTATTTTGTTTCCATCTTTTTTAGCTTTTTGAAAATGACGTTGATTGCAAAATTTCTAAGCTAGCTTAAAATAATTGTTTATTGGTATGCATATATAGCTCTGACATTTTTGTTAACAATCTAATCTTTTAGTTGATTCAAAATTTTGACAGTCTATCCTGTTGAGTGGTTTATCTCAGGGATGTTGGTACCACTAAGAAGAAGAAGTAATCTTTATGGAGGTTGTTATCATTTTCGGTATTTGGAATCTTGCTAGCTACACAATCCTCTTCTTTGCTTGTGTTCTGTTAAATTGATAGTTATAGTGAACCCATAATTCCAACATTATTTTGTTTCCATCTTTTTTAGCTTTTGGAAAATGTTGTTGATCGCAGAATTACTAAGTCGACTTACAATATTTGTTTATTGGTATGCACATATAGCTCTGAATTTTTTTTTAACAATATAATCTTAGTTGATTCAAAAGTTTGACAGTCTATCCTACTGATTGGTTTATTTCAGGGCTGCTGGTACCACTGAAAAGATCAAGTAATCTTTCTAGCTTTGTTGTTGGGCAGCTTTTACATCTTTATAGTTCGACTGTGTTTCTCCTTAGTTTGAGAGAAGTCTAGTTAAAAACAGAGGCTATGATAAGGCAATTAGTTTTTATTTTTATGTAATTTACTTCAACAAGCAGGGATGTTATATTTTTTTAAAATTATAACCTACAAATGCAACAAATTCTCATTGTGGTTTTAGTATCAGTTCATCACTAAGTTATCGTTTTTTTACACTCAATTTTACTTTGGTTGGAGAAGTAGCTTCTTCAATTTGATGATGCACATATTTCAATTTTTTGGTTTCCTCTTTATTTTCCTCTTTATTATGGAAGCAGACTAGGGAAGCAAGTTTCAGTAACACTCTAGCACATTGTTTTGTTCTTCATATTTCCACTATTTCCACATTGTTTTTTACTTTTGCTAAGTTTCAAGATGATTTAAAGACCAATAGAGTAGACTTGGATCGAGATAAACCTTGTATTTTTTCTTGAACTAAGATTGTCTGTTACAAAAGATAAAATCATAAATTCCATTTTCAAGTCATCATCACTTTGTATATGTTTTATTCCAATGAAACATATTTGGTCAAGATAGTTTGACAAAGCACTATCATGCTTATGGCAATCAAGTTGATTGAAGACATTATGAAATACAATATGTAGGGGAGCCTGCCCCACCAGCACGATCCCTGCATTTCCCCATCACCATGGAATAGGGGATTGCAGCGTGAAGTCTCGCTTTGGATGGGAAGTGGGGGATTTCCTCTCCCCGTGAAGACGGGGAGAGCCGGGAGAAGTCACTCATGGTTTCTTGGAATGTTCGAATGTCCCATATTTAAACTGGTTCTTCAGAAGAAAAGTAATATTGATGTAGTGTGTGCTGGAATGCTATGTACTGTGTTTTTGTTATGAAGCTTATGGATGATAATTTTGGCAAAAGTTTTAATTCCCATGTTTGATAGATGTGTGTGCTAATTTCAGCAGAAGTTTTAATTCCCATGTTTGATGGGTGTGTGTGCTAATTTTAGTGGTTTTAATATTTTCTACGTGGATATTAAGACCACTGAAATTAGCACACACCTATCAAACATGGGAATTAAAATTTTTTCCGAAATTATCATCCATAAGCTCCATAACAAAAACATACTACATAGCATTCACGCCAGCATATATTTTTTTTATTTTTTATTTGTATCTTATAAATATTATACAACAGTTTGGCTCATATTTGATAGGTTTTTGTGCTGATTTCATGGGTTTTCACATCCACGTGGACAAGATCTTTGGGCCCTATTATTTGAGAATGCTAGTTTATTTAGTTGCATGTTAGTCCAACGCCCTAGAATATGTCTTTATATTTTTAATATACATATGTGTGTGCATGTTTTATTTTATTTATCCTTTTTTTTCCATTTCTTGGAAATTTTGGGTGCTTTCTAGATGTGTCCCTAAACCCTGGTCTTCCATCTTGCTAAAACTTGGTCAACATAGTTAAAATGCAGTGTGGCTGCTGACAGGAAGATTCATGGTTTTGCTCTATTTCAAGGCTTATTTGAACCATTATCAAACATGAAATATTCATAGTGCCTTCCCAGTTGCCTTTGACTCAGAGCATATGTCAATGGATGAGATGTTGACTTGTTTGTGCTTTCCCAGATTTGTTGACTATTATCAAGCATAAATATTGATAGTTCTTTCCCAGTTGCCGTTGACTTAGAGCATATGTCAAACAGATGAGATGTTGACTTGTTAGTGCTTACTTAGATAAATCTTGTTCTCAACTATGATCAAACATAAATATTTCCATGATAGTGCTTTCCCATTTGCCTTTGACTGGGAGTATATGTCGATGGATTAGTGTGCACCAAAGACATTAGGGTTATTTAGTTCTAGACTCTTTCGCCTGCCTCAACACGTAAACCTAGTACAAACTGGACTGAAAGCAACAAGCTATATACTACTACATCTTATTAGTTCATAGTTTATTCCCTGCATGTGGAATCCATGTGCTCTTTGTAAGTTCTCGGTACTGCTCTCGCTGCTTCAATCCATTTCCTGATTTTCCTTTAATAGCTACACCTTGATTTTGTGCCACCATTTTTCCCAGTTTTCCTTCAATAGCCACACCTTGGATCTATGCTACCTCTTATTTTCATCCGTGTGCAGAAAATGGGGAATTCAACTCTCTTCTATCCCATGTATTTGTTGTTCATGCAGTTCCAAACACTTTCATTTTGCCTTAATTTTTCAAATATATTGCTCCATTTACAGCCATTCCAAAGTCACCGAATATTTGGCTGGGGTGGGGATCAAAATTCTTGGGACATGCTTCTTTGGGGATTCTTAGGTAGAACCAACCAAACTTAGGTAGAGCCTAACCCATCTTATACCAAGACCAGGTACCCCTTTCTTTCCTCCTTTCTATCCCCTTCTACTAGCCTTGCCTCTTCATCCCCATACTTCACCCAATTTTTTTGTTTTGCTTCACCCATGGACACTTTATGCACCCTAAAATTCAGGAAAATTGAAGGGCCCAATATTGAAGATGGAATTACGATACCCTCACATAGATTTGGAATGTGGGCATTCTGTAGATCAACAATCGCATGTAGTGGAGTGACAGTGCAAGGATGGTCATGATTTTGGTTGCATGCTAATTCTCTAAAGTAACCCAATAGTTTTAGTAGGCTAGGTTCTCAATTTAGTTTTTTTTTGGTTGGCTTCACGCTAGGGGATTTGAACATTGAATTTCGTGGTTTACGTCATATATCATAACATGGCGATTTTCCAATTTAGCTGGCCTTTGTGAAGCTTCTTAGTTATAGTTAAATCAATGGATAATTACACTTGCAGGTGATCACTCTCTAAAGCAAAGTCGCAGAATATTTCCCTTCAATTGTTGAATAAAACCAATGTGAAGGAAGCCCTTTACCCACTAGCTTAACCTACATAATAAATAAGAAGAGATCTAAACCAGAAAAGCACTGCGTTGCCTTAGTTGTGGTGGCTTGGCCAATGTGTGCCTACTTACAACCATATTGCACTACTTCATTTAAGAGTTTTCTCGTAACTTTTCCTTGAGCCACATTATGTTGGATAATGTTTGTTGCCTCAGTTGTAGTGGTTTGGCCAACTTGTTCCTACTACAACAATACTACACTAGTTAGCTTAGAGTTTTCCTGTAACTTTTCCTTGAGCCACAATATGTTAGATAATGTGTGTTGCCTCAATTGTAGTGGTTTGTCTAGCTTGTGCATACTACAATGATACTACACTACTTGGCTTAGAGTTTGTCCATAACTTTTCCTTGAGCCACAATATGTTAGATAATGTGTGTTGCCTTGAGCCACAATATGCTAGATAATGCTACTAAAATTAATATAATGCCCACTCTTTTATAAAATTATACTTACTCTTCAAAAAATTGTGCAGTCATTCCATTTGTGTTAGTGATGTTAAACATGATCTCAAAGTTTGAGATTGCACTAAAAAAATTAGAATTTAAGAGTTACAATTGTTGTTTTAGCTTAAAATTCTTTTTATTGAGACTTCGTGCAGTAAAGACCAACCATGAATGAGATTGCCTCAACTTGTTTGCAATCCAATATCTTTGTGACAATCATATAACTACTTCGAACATTGTATCATTCTTATCTTGTGCACATAATAAATTGTGTAGCAGTGAATCTATTGTTTTGAATTTCTCAATAACTACCTTGTAACTTAATGAAACATTTCCATAATTAATACTTCCAAGAAAGTATAATTGGATTATTTGGATGAAAACAATGGTGGTGATAGATAGGTTAATAGTGGTAGTCCTACTAGGGTATCAATACTGGAGGAGAGATTTATCAACTTGAGATTTTGAATGAGACAATTTGAAGGCGTATTATGTAATAGTTATGGAGGTGATAGACAGGTTTGTGATCTATTTGTGAGAGGTGGCCTCTGGTGTTTGACCTAAGGAACTTACCCTGTAAATTCCTACATTGAGCTACACATACACTTCATCAAAACTCTCATTCATGATCGTGTTCTTGAAGTGCAGTATTGTTCAACCAATGATCAAGTTTTTGATATCTTTACAAAGGATCTCATAGAAGTGAAGGTTACCAAACTTCGATCTATGCTTGGAGTTCAGAAAGTTATTATTAAGGGGGGATAGGCTCTAATGCCTCCTTATTTCTCGTATTGTGTCACCTTTTTAAATCCTTCAATCTTATCCCAAGTTTTTCTTAAGGGGGAAGAACCGCATAGTCGAGTATTGAGGAGATTGGTTTCAGAAAGAAGGAAACCAAAAATGTATACTACACATTATTTATTTTCAAATATTTGTTCCTTCATTACTGATGATGATCCATGAAACATTAGGGAGGAAGTGGATTCAGAGGATGGAAAACTTTGGAAAAATGCCATGGTTGAAGAAAGAGAAAAATTGCACAAAAATGAGGCTTTGCATCTGGTGAAGTTTCCAACTAGAAACAATCCAATTAGAAACAAATGGGTCTTTAAGAATAAGTTTAATTTAGAAGGTAGAGTGGAGAAATACAAAGCTCAATTAGTATAAAAAATTTATTTTGAGGAGAGTGACTTTGGTGAGAAATTTTACCTTATTTCTAAGTTAAATTATATTAGATTTATTTTATTTGTTGCTTATGTTTTTAATTTTTAAGTAGAATATATGGATGTAAATATAATGTTACTACATGGGGATATGGAAGAAGAAATATATGTGAAGTATATAGAAGTATTTGTGGTGAATGGAAAGAAATATATGGTGTGCAAGTTGAAAATTTTGCTATATGGATTAACGAAATCACCAAGGACGTGGTATAAAAATTTCAATACTTAGATATTGGGATTTGTAAGCACAATGAGAAAAGTGGATCATTGTGTATATTTCAAATTAGTTGCTGATCATATTATTCTATGTTGATGATATGTTGAATATTTGAAATGACTAGGAAATCATCCATGAATTAAAAACTTAGTTGTCCTACAAATTTGCAGGATATCAATGTTCCAAATTTCATTTTGGGAATCAAAATTAGAAGAGATCAGGAAAAAAGGAAACTCTAGTTAAATCAGAGGAAGTATGTTTTTTTTTTCCATGACACTGGAGAATATAGGTTAGGGTATTAGAATATCTGGCACTACCAACTCAAATGGCACAACAAACTACTTTGCACAGTGGAATAAATAAAATAGTAAATCAACTAGTGCACAAATAGACAATTTTTTACAATTTTTCAACAACCTAATTCATTAAATTATCATTCTAATACAACTATTTAGGACTCATGTACTAGGTATTATGGCCATAATACAATCAATGATACAAGAATACAAACTAGGGTTTGGTGTCAACAACTATGACCATAAATCTACCGTGAATAAGATACCAACTATCCTACTATATGATGTAGTGCACTTCATAGCTCCACTTGGTTGTACCCTAAACACAAATGTTGGTCATTCTACTCCCAATTTGAAAAAACAACAATATTCATCTATCAATGAATCTTGATCCTTTAGGTCACTAAACGTGGCTCACTAATCTTCCATCATTAGGGGAATTTTGAGGTCTAAAATGGGCCTCCTAAGAAAAATGTACAACCAAAATAAACTTTATAAGAACCAATAGGATTCAATATGATGATGTCAACCATGGGGGATGATTCACCATTTTTGGAGTAAAAAAGTAAAAATAATAAAACTACTTTTTCAACTCGTATTTTTAACTTATCTCCCTAAGTGTTTACTCCAATTTCGAGCAGGATTACTCATTGGATGAAAAATTTAATTCCTCATCCAAGGAGTGCCAATGTTGCATACTTTTGATGGAGCTTTCTACATGAAAAATGAGAAATACAGGAAAAAATGTGATTGCAATCACATTTTTCATGTATTTCTCATTTTTCGTGTAGAAGGGTTCATCAAAATTATACAACATGGGCACTCCTTGGATGAGGAATTAAATTCCGCATCCAACGAGTTTTTTCGCTCGAAAGTTGAGTAAATACTTAGGGAGATAAGTTGAAAATACAAGTTGAAAAAGTAGTTTTATTATTTTATTCTTTTTATTCTTTTTTCCCTCTAAAATGTGATAATGTAAACTAATATTATTTTATTATTTCCACTATTATTTTATAATTTCCTTAGGAGGCCCATTTTAGACCTCAAAAGTCCCCTAATGATAGCTAAGAATTAGTCCATCAACGAATCAACACATAGGGCCTTCTTGTGAGTTGTTCACAACTCTGTTTTTGAACAACCCCTAGGCTTTCCACTTGCTGCTCCTCAACACTTTGATACTTATTCCCTCTATTTACATCCTATGTTGATCTAATTAAGACAAAATTAGGGCATGGATTCTGCCCACTATCACTATCAAAAGTCCTTTTCTAATAGTAAACTTAGGGCTTGTTCATAATCCTACATGGTTGTCCTTATTCCTCCAAGAAACAAAACGTTAGGATTCACTTGATCTGCCCTTATTATAGTTTTCAAATTCCTTCTTAACAAGCTAATCTAGGGCTACAAGGACACCTTATGTTGCCCTCCAAAAATTCCTCCAGATGCCCAAACAAACTTTCCTAACTAGGATCCGCATCCATTAGTAAAAAAATCAATCTATGGAGTATGCATACCTCTTATTTTAAGGACTCTTACTTCTGCCTCGAAGCTCGACCTTGTGCAACATGTAAATTTTGTTTTGGCTTGTTTAGTGCACCATTCTAGTCCTTAACCAGACCTCAAACTACCCCAAATACTTCATTATCTTTTGTTAATAGTCCTGCCCTTATTTGCTACTAATTATGCCACTATAGGACATTGTTCTCGTTTCCTTTTGACCGCATACCAGACCTCATCTAGGGCTTGGTCCTACCTATAATCTCACCAAAATTCTTGTCTTTATTTATCATGAAGGATAACCTCAACTCATGCACATTTCAATGCAAATTTTCCCGCAAACCTCATGGCCAACCTCCTACTCCACTTTGGAGCTATACCAGTCATAAGAAGACTCAAAAACCAATCCCTTACACTTTTGGCCTTGTCCTCTATGATTTCCCTAGAACTTTAGATGCTCTCCAATGATTTGTTTCACTTTGCATGTGTTAAATGAGCCTCCATGTCTCTCTTATTTATATGTTTTCAAGGGTGTGCAATGTAGGGCCCTTAAGGGCACCTTCTAAGTCTAGGCTCACTTGAAACTATTGTTTCAATCCCACACAAACGCAGAAATAAATTCATATCTCACAATTTACAAGGCTTCTCTTGGTGCTTTAAGAAACTCCTTTCTCCTTTAAGGGTGCTTTGTCATCTCCAAGTGCCAATTTTCCAAAACTATATTTGGTTTCACACCCACAAGCTTGGGTGAAAAACCCCCACATTGGGTAAGGCTTAGCCCACAAAGCCATTTTTTGTGGTGCCAATTCCTCCATAACCTTGTACCATAGGGTTTAGAGTGCCTCCCAAGCTACTAATATCAATAGTATATTGAGACAATATTACATAGGATTATGTAGGAATCTAAATTAGTAAAGGTGCATATTCATGTAGGTCTAAATTTATTTGCAGATATGTGTCCCAAGACATAGGATTTAGGAAGAGGAAGAGGACATGTCTCATGTTCCATGTGCCAATGTAGTGAAAGTTTTGACATATGCAATGGTATATTAGGCTGTACATTTCTCATTTAGTGGGAGTATTTATCATTTATATTTCAAAAATAGGAAAGGAGCATTAGAGAATAGTAAATATGGTTTTCAAGTATTCACATGGAACTATTATATATGGATTTTTCTATGAAGGAATACCAATATTGGATAGAGTGTTGGACATACATGGCTTTATTGATGCATACTAGGATGGAGGTTTGGATTTAAAAATACCTATAAGTGGGTATGTGTTTAACCTATTTAGAGGATAAAATCGGTTGGATGAGAAAGAGACACTTTGTAGTTGCACTCTCAATGATATAAACTGAATATATGGAATATGCTCATGCAAGAAAGGAATTAATATGGTTACATAGATTTTTTTCAGGTATTGGGTTGGTACAATAATTTATGAGGATATATTGTGATAGTCAGAGTGCAATCTTCCTAGAAAAGGACCCAACATATCACTCAAAGAAAAAGTATATTGATGTTGAGTATCACTTTATGAGAGATATGATTGAAGAAAAGAAGTTGTTGGTGGTGCAGGTGGAAACTTTGAAGAATTTTGTAGATTCATTAAAAAAATTCATGAACACTAAGAAGTTATTGTGGTGTAGAGAAACAATGAGAATTATTTCCCCTTGATCTTTGATCTTGTAATCTTGTGAACCCCTGTATGTGAAAAAAACAATAAGTGGGAGAATGTTGGGTATGTGTATATTATTTGCATGACTACCTCCACATGTTGTAAACCATGTCAGATGTAGTAGAGGGATTTGAAAAGAATTTTTTGGATGTTTTTTGCATCGAGTTCTAGCAGTTTTCAACACATGGTTTTACACTTAGTGATTTTGTGGAGCACGGTAGTTTAACCCACAGTTTTGTAGTTTCGATTAAGGAAATATGGTTGTGATTTAATTTAGGGTAAATGGATTAGTGTCTTATGGATGTTGCACGATATATATATTGTATTGTAACATTGTAAGGAATAATATAATGAAAATTATTTCCAGTTTTCCTAGTTTGGGTTTCTAAGGTAAAATATTTGTGTTAATGTATGTATTTTTCATTACATCTATTTTTTATTATTAATAATCTATTTGTATCAATTAATTATATAGGATTAAAAATAAAATATGCACACACTAAGGGAAAACATCATGAAAATATCTTCAAATATTTGCCTATGATACACAAATGTAAACTAGGTAAATCATCATTATTAACCATAGCGCCTTACCCCAAGGAAAATGAGAGAGTCTAACCTAAGAACTCTCAAATTTAGTAGGTTATATGTTTGGATTTAATACTAATTGATAACCCTTGTGTGTTTTTTTACATAAGTATTGGAAGAAGAAAATATATGAAATTCAGGGGTTGGAGAAGGAGGTATCATCTACCTATATTGCTTCAGATAGAAAAAGGATGACCAAAACCAACCTTTTCCCTTTAAATTGAACCATACAAAGCTATAAGAAGAAGGGTTCCAAAGTTTGGTCACTATGAATTAGAAATTCGATGAAATATAAGAGAAAAAAAATGTTTCAAATTGTAAAAATGCTTGAAAAGACTCAAGAGATTAGTGGAAAAATGGATAAAAAGGAAATATAATGAAGCTCAAAAAGATGTATTAGAGACAAAGGAATAAACTAAATTTTTGTTCCTCGGATCCTCGATTTTTAGTAGTGACTTCTTAGGCAATGAGATACATCCAAGAGCCTCTACATAAAGCATTTTACTTCAACAAACATGTTGACCACTATTCTAGCATTTTTGGAATTTTCTATTATAAGCTACAAATTTTTCCTTTGTTATTTCCTTGTCATGCCTCAATTAAATTTAACCTTTGTTTTGGTTTATCCATGAAAAAAATGAGGAGGAAACCCTAAGAACACATATATGAATTCAATGCATGTATTTGCTAGTTTTACAAATATTGATGGACACATGGTTTTATATATTCACAAATTTTACTTCTATTGATGAAAACAATAACTACCTACCTTAGTATAATTCTCCAACCATATGTTGGTTCGTTACAATGTCATCATAAATTATTTTCTCCATGCTCGTAATTAAGGTATAAATTGGTTGTAATATTGTATATATATTATTATTATTATTGAAGCTCACTATGATAACAACGCCTGATGTGATACATTCTTTGAGGTATTGGTTTATAAATATGATTTGGTTGCATACAATATACATTACCATGAGACATGAATCGAAGTTTTATTTGAAACATTTTTTATTGGATATGATTATTAACATACATTAAGTTGCATGTTGGTGGTCGTGATTAATTATCCATAAAAGTTTATGCAAGACTTGGTTTCCCAATTATGTTTTGGGTTTCACTAGCTCTACGACTTATGTTTTTGAGGGTGCAAGTATGTAATATTCCAAAATTTGCACATGATATTTGCAATATTAGAGTTCTTAATTTTATTAATGAATTAAGTAAATAAAAGGGTGGAGGGACCCATAATCCTCAAGATGAATAAAGATCTACTTTTTATGTGTGAATTTGGATTAATTAAACATAGATCTACATAATGGAGTATTGGAGCAGCTACTAATGTGGATGGAGTGGAGATCATATCTCATTAATGGGATAGATCATGGAGGTTGAAGCAGTCAACTGAGATCATGGTGGGAATCTAATGTAAGATCATAGATCATTCATGATGAAGTGATGGAGGAAGTAGTGCAATTAATGCACACATGATGGAGAGGGTGCACATTGCATGTAGACATGATGGAGGGTTTGGAGAGACAACGCAGTCAAACATGGAGGATTATGTCCACATGCACATCGCAGTTTAGAGGTTGACCAAAGCATGGGAACACTCATAAATTATATAAAGGAGATGAAGGAAAAATTGGAGGGATGCTTTTGATTATTCATTTGGAGATCTGTTTAGATCTGGAATTGTCATTTGACATTCCATGCTTTCTTTGGTTGTTTAGCTAAGATTGAAAGTGTTGTTTATCATTGGGTGTTCCTGGTCAGGAATCCCACCTATTTCCTTGATTGATCTCTAAGGAAGAGGGTTTTACTTCATTCATCATCAGGCAATGGTGCCACACCATTTAAACTCTCTATAGAACACATACCTTCAGGAATTATGCAATTTCTGAAGATCAGTTTGGGAGGAGGAGATTGTCTTCAGTATTTCAGCTGGAGAACCGGTGAAGGATTATTCCTATCACCTTGGACTTCAATATCAGAAATCCTAGAGCTTAATTTCATATCTGGCATTATGCCAAACTTAATTGACCTCCTATCAGCATCAGCCCTATCAAGGATTGCGCAGTCCATCATTGCAGATCCAAAGGAGGAAGGAAGTTACTAGTATTGCAGTTAGTAATCCTGTGAGGGATCATCCCCTCACCTTTCCATCACCAGCCTGGAGCTTATTGAAGCACATTTCAGCTGGCATAGAGCCTCTCCCTCTTGTACAATGCATTTTCTGTAGCAGTTGCATATTCAGTTGCTGCAACTTGAAGGAGGAAGAAGAGGAGACAAGATCTCAAGCTCCTAGCTTGTAGATCTGAAAGAGGTATCAGCCCTCAAAGCTTATATCTATTTGTATAAAATATTGCATCCATCTTTGGATCAGATCTAGCTTCAAATATTCGTAACCCAGTAGTCAAAGGATCAAAGTCTAGGAGGGTTATTTTCCAAAGTTGTAGATCTGGAAAATCCGTTTTGGGTTATCTTGGGTTTCCATCACATTGGCCAGATCTTGAATCTTTCCATCATCAGAGCTCCTGAGCTCCATAGATCTGCATTTCCCTTTTCAGAATCTATATGCATATCATCAGCTGAAGGGACAACGTAGTATTTCTTCCTGCAACTCACTAGTTACGCAGTGCTAGTTGTAGCATGATTGCAGGGTTATTCTAGGCCACTTCTTTGGCTAGAGTACTTCTATTTGTACACTGTTGTAACTGTAAATATTCTCCACATAATAAAAAGGCTCAGCTTCTCTATATATTCTGATGTTTTCTTTATATTTATTTTTACTTAGTTGCAGTATTTATATTGTGTTTCAGTATTACTGCATTCTCCCTTTATGGATATTACAAAGTCTATGTCATGTATTGTATAGTATTATTTCTATTTTCCTCACAATATTGATTTAAGGTTTCAATGTGATGGATTTGGTGTGACATGCCACTGTTCATTAATGATTCTGACCAACTGAATAATGTCCACAAGGTAGCAAGTGAGGTAAAAATTTGTTGTAAACTTGCCTAAGATGTGATTTAACTCCATGTTTTAGGCCAATTTGATAGACATGCATTACAAATTGGCCTAGCATCACTTCTGGCTTTTAATGCTAAATCTCAAAGGAAATAAAATTTGAATGTGAATTTAATGTTCCTACCCATCATGCTGATCAATGGTTGACCTCAACGTGGTTTTTGATCAACAGTTTCCTTTCATGAAAGTTTTTTACCTCCTGCATTTTTAACCTTCCCATTTCCAAAATTGGGGTTTATCTGATGATTTTACTTCTTGGGATGCCACCGTAACCACCGAGAGAGTGAGACTAAGACTTCCAATCTAATACTATGAGGCTAATATTATGAACTTCCTCGTGATGCCACTATGCATTTCATTCCAGTTAGTTGGTTAACTTACAAGTAGGTTAAAAAAAGGTTAATTACTCGATTTACCATATTTTCACTGGTCAATTTCTCTCTATGTTTTTTCTATGTTAAACATGTACATATCTCTATAAAATTTTCAATTCATCTTATGGTTACCTCTACCTTAACTTTTACCCAATGGGCCTACCTCTACAATTCAAAACTATGTTACTATTTGGATTTTAACTGAAGCCACAATCATGGCTGGTTAAAAAATTTAAATTTCGAAAATACTCCCCTTTCTTGTCTCAATGTTAAAAGGAGAAGGTTTTACATCCTATATCCCTAAAAATAATTATGTTTCATTTTCACCTAACCAAGTGTGTCCTTACATTCTATTTTTACTTACATATAACCCGCAACGTTTGAACCCCGTGCATAAATGAGAAACCATCAAGGGTATTAATCCAAATTCTTATCATAAAAATTTGGTTGCATGCACAATCTCACCCATCCCTCAATTTTTTTTTAATATGATTATTGTATTGCATGTGAGAGCAACTTGTGTGTCTTGGTTATTCACTCATCATTCCCTCATTTTGCTATAAATTTCCTTGAGTTTTTCACCGTTTCTTCCTATAACCTCTATGAGGCTCAAACGCTACTTTGGAAGAAAAAAAGTTAGAAATAAAAAAATACATTCACAATCAATGTGAAACAACAAAATAATAGAATTGGCACTGTAAATATTAAATTAGAGAAAAAAATAAGAGAGAAAAATAAAAGAGAATTGAGAATAATTCTACTAAATTAGAGAAAAAAATAAGAGAGAAAAATAAAAAATAATTGAGATGAATTCTACTAAAATAGATATGATAGAACTATGAATTCGGATTTTCCCTTATTGATACAAGATACAAAAAGATCAATGAGAAAGAAACAAATGGACTTAATTTAGATTTTCTCCAAAGTTGTTTAGATTTTGATGCCTATATATATTGCACTATATTTATCTGATTGTATAGTCCAAACCATCCTATAACATCCTTTACCAAGTCCACACGGGAGCGTATTGATCTTTGTTGGTGCATTTAAATTGTATTAATTGTAAAGGGAATATAGTTTATGTGTTAACTTACTTTTTTTGGTCTATTACTCTTAGTATTTCGTTAAATTTTAGAGATGAGTTCTAACTATCAGAAACATGGTAGGGGTCAAGGCACAAAAGATAGACCTGCTAGTTTGTGGGGTACATGGAGGAATAAAAAAATTCATTTTAATATGCACTTCAATGCAAATTCTATAGAGTTCCACCAATTGGAAACAATAGTCCATTTGTGTCTTAGTTCTCCTAATGTCACATGTTTTCCTCCTATCTATCAAAATATTTCCTCACCACCTCTATGATCTCACCCTAACATTCACTAGATTCATGTTCAACCACTTGGTGAAAATGTGTGGAATGGAAATGCTTGTTGGGATCCTTTTATAAATCCATATGGTCCTGAAAAACAAGGTTGGGGAACTATTCCCAATAGTCCCATGCATAATAATTTTTCTCATCCTTGATATCTTGCTACACATTCACCCACTTCACCATAATATGGGCTTAGCATCAACTTAACCCCCATAGAATGAAATCCTTCAAGCTGCAAACATTCATGTCGGTCCTACTCATACCTCTGCCACTAAATTTGTTAATGTTTCATAGTCTACTTGTTGATCCACTGACTCTAAACCACTATATTATGACCTTGGAAATTCAAAATTTGGAGGGATTTCCCTTGATGTTTCCCATTTTAACCAAACCCTACTTTTGCAATTTCTTCTTTTAAAGAGTCTGACAACCAAAAACAAGTTATTTCACAACATCATATCATTTCCATGGAGAGATTCGTATACAAATCCGTGAACAATGCACCTTCTTTTTCTTATTAGTTTTAATGGTTTATTTACAGTTTGGTTTACTGACAGCGACATACATTTTATAGTGATCTGTGGTTTTATCATAACTTTGATGATAATCAGTGGTTTCAAATTTTGTTGGTAGCCTATACTTTTAGCATAAATTTGATGATGATCTATGATTTTTGGTGATGAGCTATCAATATTTTGTACAATTGACACATATGAGGCTTATGTGCATTTTTGACATACATACACACAATGGTTTAATCCAATCAATTTTAAATTAATTGACCATTTTGAGCAATGCATACCTATATATGAATATGGATATTATCATGCATTTGTTTTTATGATTATATGGAATATCATATGTTATGGATGTGGTTCCTCCTTCTCTTTATGTCATGATAAACTCCCATTTTTAAGGATCCCACCATTTATTTGTTTTCCTTTCATTACATAGTCAAGCCTTGATTAGTTTATTAACTAATTAATCAAATGAAATAGAGAAGAGGCAAGTAAATAATTTTCATGAAGCTATCCAAGCTACAAATACTTGCTCAAACGAGGAAAACGTCATCCTAGATTCTACGAAGAGTTGGTAAGATATAATTTGATTTATTTGGTTTTGGATTTTGTTTGTTTTTTAGAAATTTGTATCTTATAGACTCCTTTCAATAAGACTTATTTTAAATATTAGATCTAATGGAGGCTTGAAATTTGTCTTGTTGTTAAAAATCATATTTGTCTTGGTCATTGAAGATTTTAACCTACTGCATATTATTCAATACTGATATATTGACCACTTACATAGTATCATACTAGTGTTCGATGCATCTAATTGAGTTAGATGCAGTGTTGAAAAATGTAACTAGTGTCAATCTTCATAATGCAATAATTTGTAAATTTTATCATTAAAATATTTATTATATTATTATTGTTCTTGTTTTTTTTCAAAAGCATTTTCTTCATGCTTATAGATTTGATTGAGTTGAAGAGTATTTATTATGATTCAAGACCCATTTGGAAATGTTGTAAGAAAAGAAAAATAATTTTTTATTTTGAGTCAATAGTCAACTCAAGAACCAAGTCATCCTGTGTGGTAGCCATTCGACCCTCCTGGATATCTATATATACAAGTCAAATCAACCACTTAAAATACCATTCATTCATAAACTAATCACATTGATTTATATGCCAATAACAAGAAGAAATAGAGATGAAGTCAAAGGAGAGAGAAAGAAGTCAAAAGAGAGAGAAAAATTGAGCTTTCTGACCTAATTTTGTTCACACGTGGGATATTTCTATGAATTCATGTTTTCCTCTGAGATAATTGGGGTCAATAAATTATTCCAGATCATCTATAATGTTTTGTTTTTTTTTAAGTTTGAAATTTTGGATGACCAATGCATAAATCAAATTTGCAGCAACTGTGTTTAAAATTTTAGATAGTATTAATTAATAGGACTAAGGGTTGTTATTTATTCCACATAGTAATTTAGATTTTGCAGGTGATTAAGCAGAATATGTAGGAAGATATGATTATTTAATTATCCAAATAGAATATTTTAATGATCACAAGTGTGAAAACTTTCAAACAATGTCTAAAAGTTTAACAAAACATATTTAACATTATGAAGATGTTGATAATTTATTGATGAGAGGGACTTACATAAAAAAATAGCTCAGTAAATCATTATCTGATATAGATAATAACTTCAGGAGTAATTTAAGACAACTAAAACTCAGTTAATATTACCTAGTTATCTTCATAACAATTAAATACATGTAAAAGACAATATGAAATAATAAACAAGAAAAAGTCACAAGGGAACAAGGTTGTATGAAACAAATCCAAAATCCTTTTATTATTAATGATCAAAATCTTGTACCTTGCTACTTAAAAAAATGATCATCCAAGGGTGAAACCCTTAATAACTCGACAATTAGAGTTATTTATACTAGTTTCAGGACTAAGAAAATATCCTAAACTGATTACAAAAATAGTATCAAATGATAGAAAGAAGGAAACTAATGGATGATGTGTCCCTATTTTGAAGGAGACTATTGATGACAAGGCCAAAAATGTTGTTGTACTGATGACTAGGCCCAAAAATGCTGCTATGTTGTTGTGTTGCTGGAATTTACAATTACTCAATGGTATCACATAATTTATCCCATATTTCCTTGCTTAAGATTTGTAAATTTACCATTTTCCTGAATACCTCATCCACTTCTGTGTATCTTTCGAAGTGGGCTTGCTGAGGAAAGATGTTTAATCTCATGTTTGATGCTCAAATCAAACTCTAAGGCTTCTAGGAAATCCTTGCCTGTAATATGTCCTTTAATTCCTGCAAATTTAGCCCTGTTGGTTGCAATGGTCTATAATTTCTTACAATAATCTTCAAGTTTAATCAGCTTATCATCCATAGCTACCAATCCTAGTAACCCTTTTTTATTTAAGACAATAAAATTGGTGTGAAATCTTTGACAACAGTGTATAGAGTTTGACATTTGGTCTCGAATTGATTAATCAAATTCTTCTTCTGTAATACCTTCTTGATTTCAAAAATTATGGTTGTTCTATCAGAAATATTGATTTCTTAAATATCTTCTATGTTATTTGAATTTAATACCTTGATCATGTATGCGGCTTCTGATGGCTTGGTCTTCAAGGACGCTTTCTGTATTTCAATCTCTATTCTACATCTAGTTATAAGTTCCTGTGGCTCAAAGATAATTTGTATGGATGGCCATAATTCTGTTATGGCTTGGCTGATGTCTGTCCAAATTATTTCCTTGGCTTGGGCGAAGGTATCAACCATTAATGATCCAATTTCTAGCTTTGTTATTTTGAGTTCTAGTGTATGTGTCTTCTGCATTTCTGCTACATACAAATTATCATTTTTGACTTTCTACAACTCTAGATTCTGAAATTTCTCTAACAAGTTTTCATTTTGTTTTTTTTTCAAAGTCAATTCTTCTGCCAATTTGGCTGAATCAACCACTGTTGACGATGATGGAACTATTTTTTATGATGAAGATGAATCTATTCATACAACTGATATAGGAATGGTTGTGGCTAGAACTAAAGCTACCTGTGTTGATTCCTTTTCCTTAAGGAGTCTTTCAATCTGTTCTTCATTTTTCATAATTTGTATGTTTTGCTCAATGATAAGTTTGAGCATCTCATCCCTATTTTTTTCATTCTCTGCAATTTATTTAGTCATTGGATCTTCAGTATAAGGTAGCTTCAACTGCTTTCTCAAGGCCGTAATGTCTGCATTCTTTTTCTTGAGAATTTCTTCAATTGCATTACAGTCCTTTAGATCGTATCCAATTTTTACTGTCAAGTCTTCTAAATTATTCATCTTTGTATCTTTAGACAGTGATGATATTTTTTCAATATTGATTTGAGATTGAACATTTGAAATTGTTGTTATGAGCTTGAAAAGGGACATTGTTGTGGTAGTCATGGTAGTAAACAACATTTCACCAAATTTTATGTGCATGTCCATCTAATCAAATGAGAAAAGGTCTTCTTGTAGTCAGAAGGAGACTTTGGAAATGGAACTGAAGCTTAAAAAGGATGCCATCTGCATTCTTCCTTTTTCACTATCAAAGGTTGAAAGAAATCTGTGTTGGGAGGTTGATGTCTGCTTCCAAAACTAGCTATAAACATTTTCTTTAAGAGTCTCATTCTTCTGTTTGATCTCCAAGAATTTTGAAAAAATGTTCTGGTCTTATGTAGAAGTTTTTTTTGTAGTTTGAATTAGTTCCATAGGTTCCCTGGAAGGAGAAATAGTAGGAGTAGTATTTGGAACACTGGTTCCAGCTGATGTAGTTTGTTATGTTGAAACTTCAACCTCTTCAAGGTCAATTATCTTTTATGGTCCTCCTTTTGTTAATGATGTTGAACCAGTTTTTACTTTCTTTTGTTGCAAAATTAATTCTTGGATAACTTCCATAGCAGATGGAGTTTCTTCTCTTTCCCTTTTTAGCTTCTTTCTCTGAGGAACTGGATTTTGCACATTTGAAGTTGGTGGAACATGTTCATTTGCTTCCTGTAATGTCCCTTCAGACCATTCTTCTTGATTCATAAACTTTTCAATCTCTGGCTTTGGGGTATTATTATAGGGAGTTGTTTTTAATTCAACTCCAAGAGAAGAGATGATACCATATGGGCCATAGGACCAGGTGAAGCTGGGCTGGAAATTTGTCTTCTTCAATAATGCATCTGCCTCTAAACAAGCTAGTATGGTATTGCAGATAATTGATCAAATGTTTTCCTTCATATTGAACTGTAATTTTATTTTACCTGATACAAAGTTCAGGTCATCCTTGTTTATCATTTTCCTAATATATTATAGAGAAAATATTCTCATAGGAACATATTTAGGAAGCTTATATGGTGCAAGCTCACATTCATATACCCTTATCTCAGTATAATTTTTATACAGATACCAGTCTCCTATTCTTGTTTGTTCACTTAAGTGTAAAACTTTTTAATTTCCTCTCCAATCTTTGGTTCTATTTGACTGCTTAGGAGTTGTTTTACTAGATGTATGAATGAATCCACAAACTCTAAAAATGTTGGCTTTGTTGATGTAGCTCTAACAATTATGTCCAATGAATCCCTGATTGATTCACTCCCTAATCATCCTTCTTGTTGAGATGAATAGGCAGTTGATCTCCTTGCTGGAAAAGAAATAGGTGAATGATGATAGAACTATATCTAAATATCCCATGTGTAGTAAAATTCATAAAATATTCATGTATATTTTCGGCCAAAATTTGGCTGAAATTATACATGAATGTTGGTTGTAATTGTTCATTGTTGAAAATGGAAAAGAACCCAAGAATAATTTCATCAACTAATTGGACATTCTTATATCCTAAAAGGTAGGAAAGTAGGGAGATATATTGTCTAGAGGCCTCAGGAAACATGGAGGATGGGTATGGTGGATTCATTTTGGGCAACTGAGCATCCTTTGGTATAAAAATGCTAAAATTCCGAGTTCTTTGTGGGAATTTCAACTTATGGTACAGATCCATAAGTGTGGCTGGCGAGAAAGGACTGAGCTGGTCAGATTGGGGAATGAGAAGCATTTGATTGATGGTTTCAGTAGTGATGGTGATCAAGATTTCTCCATCCTGGGCCACCACCGCTCTTTTTACAGGGTTACATTGAGCTTGATAGCATGAAATCAAATCAGGAATTCATGGGTTTTCAGGAAGGAAAAGAAAGGGAGAAGTGATTCCCAGAATCTGATATGGTCCTCTTCGTATAAATTTTTTTACTTGAACCATAAGTGGATTTCATGGAAATTGAACTCACAATGGAAGTCTGTAACTTTAAAGTGGTCATCTACAAGAGGAATGAGGTCGAGATTAGCCTGGGCTGTGGGAGCAAGGATTTCTTCTACAATTTTCTTCCTAATTTTTTCTTTTAGGGCCAGGTCGATAGTTTAAATAAATGATAGAGGAGAGGATATAGTTCTATCAGGAAGAATGAAAGTGGCAATGGCTTGATCATATGACAACAGGCGTGGTGACAACTCGATCAGAAAATGGAGGCGACTGTGCAAATTTTCCTACAATCAAAACAATGTAAAGGTCAAGAAAAAGTGAGAAATAGTGAGGCAGAGGGTAATTTATAGAATGTAATTGTTATTAACGGTTTAATGTGATCATAGTGGCTTAAATGGGATTTGGAGAGGAGGGATAATGTGGAGGCCAACGATTTGGGAGCGGGGTCTTCAATGGGCGAATAAGAAGGAAAAGACATGACAGGGTGGTAATGGTTAAGTTGATGTGTCAACGGATATATGGCAGGTGGCGGCACTAAAGTGGCAGAGGAAAAATATTCAACATGGGGGATGAATGACCGTTTAGCCGACAAGGGAGAAACCATGACAGAATTCGACGCGGGTGGGGTAGTGGTTTCAGGTTTTGAGCGGAGGGGGTGCGAACTTTGGAGAGGGCGCCATGTATGTGTTTTAGGGCAGCCATAAAATTCTCTTTTCGTACCCCCCCCCCTCACGTTAACGGGAAATGGCCGAGGGGGGTGCAAACTCTCCCTCCGTCATTGATCTGGACGAGGGAGATCTCAACCGTTGAAACATGATCGCTTGATATTACATCTGAAAAGATAGATTTTGTTGCTTAGTGACCTTAGCTTTACAATGAATTATATGCACCATATAACTTTTATGTTTAATGTTAAATAAACTAATGAAAAATTAATCTCCTTTTAAATAAATTAATCACAATTAATATATTTAACTTTTTCAAACGCGCATTTGATATTGCAGTCATATATTTTTCATTTCTGTGCACTAAAGCCTTTATTTTTTCTTTGGCATCCTAACATTTTATTTTTTATTTTTCCTTCATTATTTAGGGAAATCTAACCTAAGATTTTATTTGATATGGATGTATAAAACAAACAATAAAACTAACATTTTTTTGTTTCTTTTTTCTTTCATCCATATCCTATCTTAAGATTTTTTGAATTTATTTTAATTTTTTATGCTAACTTATCAAAACTAGAAAATTTTACAACATTGGCTCTAGCTTGGGACTACTTCCCCTTGTGGGATGTAGAGAAAAAGCAGATCCAAGTGCCTTCTCCTCGGGCTATGGAGTCTTTGCTATGAAAAAAAATAGACTTGGAAAATTTTTAAAAGAAATTGGTAATGTACAATGATGAATTGGAATTTTCTTCAGTACTGTATGTAATGTTTCAGAAATATGCCATTGACATGTAGTGTAGTAGACCGTCCTTCCAAATTTGGTAGAACAAATGTATTGTTTCCTTTCACTTAAGAAATGTTGAAAGGCCAAACCATAGGTTATCAAATTTTCCATGCTTACCTATGTCCTCCCTTCTAGCATCCCATCTCAAAACTAGATCACCCTCTCTAAAATATCTTTCCATGGCCTTTCTGTAAAAAGGACTCTTCATCTTATTATGATACTTTCTCAATGTGTATTGAATCTCATCTCTATTTTCATTTAATTCAATAATCTGATTTATCCTTCTAGAGAAGTCATCAGATTCATCAGTAGAGTCTTGTAAAAATTTAAGAATGGGAAAAGCCAAATTGGTAGGAAAAATGGCCTCTTTACCATAGACCAGTTGGAATGGAGATTTACCTATTGATCTTTAGGGAGAAATCATGTTTTCCCAAACTGCATAGATAATATGATTGTCCCAATTTTCCTTATGGTATTCTAGATTCCTTTTTATTACTTTAACCAGACTCTTATTGGCTGATTCTGAAACACTGTTCCCTTGAGGATAATGAGTTGAATGATGTATAAAAATTTGATATTTTTGGCATAATTCAATCATCTTTATACTACTTAATGTTGTGGAATTATCGGTCATTATTTGTTGAGGGTAACCAAATCTAGAAAGAATGTTTTCTTCAATAAATTTGATTACTACTGTATATGTAGCATTTCTGACTGGAATGGCCTCCATCCACTCGACGAAATAGTATGTGGCATTTAAAATCCATTTGTGCTTATTTCTTGAAGCTGGGTGAATTTCTCCTATAAAATATATTCCCCACTAAAAGAATGGTGTTGAAACAACCTATTATATGTACATATATATATATATATATATATATATATATATATATATATATATATATATATATATATATATATATATATATATATATATATATATATATATATAAATCAGTTTACACTGTTTTGGTCATAGTTTTCAAATAGGTCTTGAGTCACTTAGTCTTGATAAAGGGTAGGTCTTAGATTTAGAAGTCTCAAAGGTCATTTTTAGATTTCAAATAAAGTCTTTTAAGTCTCATTCCATGATTAAAAAGTCTTAACATTCATTTATAAATCACGTCATTAAGTTTAGGATGAAATTCCTGCAATTAGCCACAAAACTGCAGTTTCGTAGCACGGTCAATTCAAAAATTGGGTTTTGCGCTACGAAAGCGCTGCTACTTTCGTAGCACAAAGTGAAAAAAATATACTATGTGTGCTACGAAAGCATGGATTCTTAATAGGTCATGTCAAAACCCAGAAATTGTCAGAAATCCGTTAAGTAATGATGGGGTAACATCATGGTGAGTCAGTTAGAGGTCATATTAGAGGTACTTAACCATTCATATCCATTATTATCATAGCATGGGTTTCTTATTGGAAATTGGAATTTCAAATTTCGAAAATTGTTTTATGTTCTAGTCATTCCAGTCTACATTTGCTCATACTGAATTGTGAAACATCTCTATTTCAAACTCTGAAGTATTAGAGTTAAGCATGTGGTTGTTCTATACCAAGGCTATTTTCATACATAATCAAGCAAGTCTGCCAAATCAAATCAAGTGAGGTTGTTCCCTTTTTCTCAAGTGAGGCTGCCAAATTAAATCAAGAGAGGTTTTTTTATAAATTCTGAAGGAAGCCAACAGAGTTTTTCTTAAACAAACATGGTTGAGGAGAAAAAGAACCACAAATGAGGAGATTGTTTGAGATCTGAACCTAAAAGCACAAAATTTTTAGCTGAAGATCAAACAGTCATGGATGCTTTCAGTAAAGCATATTGTTTAAAATTCTGTGAAACGTTGCAAGGTGGACATACTCAGGTATCCAAAGAGTTTGCATTACATTTCAGTGGGACCAATACAAAGGTTGGAATGTTAAACATGTCAGTGACACCTGAAATCATAACTCTAGTGACTGAAATACCTAGAGGACAGGAAACTTGGTTTAAGGGTTTTATATTCGATATGGAGGCATGCAAGATGTTTATGAAGCCAGAATATGCAGAGATGGACCTGAACAATGTAGTTCCCAGAAAATGTATTAAGGATAGCTATGCTAAACTACTATTCAACATCCAAAGATATTTCACATGCGAAGGAAGGTACCATAAAGTATACACTTATCATTTCAAACTCCTATTACATTTCACAGGTATGATATCACTAGATTTGCCATTTTTCCTATATATAAGTATTGCCAAAATGGTTGATAAAGTGCAAGAAAAATCTGAGGGTTGTGAAACATCTCTGTTTCACCATGGTTTAATTAAACTGTTGGTTTTAAATGAGCTCTATAATATTAATAGGGACTGGTCTTCTTTTATTTTTATAATTGGATTTGAAATGGAAGCTCTAACCCCAGTTAAAAACCCTAAGGCAAAGGAAAATCCATCACCATCAGTAGAATTCATTCAACCAACAGATATAAGGACAAGAAGGTTTGTGAAATTGAAGCCAAGGAAACAAGTGAAAGATAAGGTAGAAAGAACACTAGTGATTGTTATAGAAACTCCTTCATTGCAAAACAAGGATTACAAAGTACTAAGGAATGTAAAAAAAACAAACAGCTGGTAAACAAGTAGTTCAGATAATTACAAGGAGTCAAGCTACAACATCAAAAGGAAAGAAAATAGCTTCATGATCAAATGACAGTCCAGAATTGAAAGGAAACTTGGATGACATACCGTATGCAATAGACATAGAAGAATCACCTATACTGCAAGCTGATTTCCTAGGAATAAATGAAAGCAAACAGAAAAAGGTGAAATCAACAAAGAAGCTGGAGTTTAAGGGTGAAGATGCAGCATTTGTTTTCCAAGCTAGGAAGCCTGTAACTAGACATTCCAAAAGGTTCAAGGAACTTAATGCTGAAGCTGAAGAAACCAATAAAGCAGCTACTGTTCTTGAAAAAATAGTTTATCTTTCCTCACCTGTGGTAGAGCATGTAGAAAACAAAGTAATTATAGCACAAGAAGAAATGACCAAATATAAAAGCCTAGAGGAGAAGTTAAGATCAACAAACCATGACATTGCTAAGTTGAATAAAAGAGCCAGAAAACATGTCATTGAGAAAAAAGAATTTAAGAGGATGAAAGTTGTTTGGGAAGGTCAAATAGTCTCCAAATCAGAAATACCAAGTGAAGAACAGTTCTTCACATGGACAGTCCCAGCCATTAAGGAGGCAAAGTTTGTAAGAGTGATAAACACTCATTTGAGAGCTAGCAATAGAAGGTTAAGAAGATAGGTGGAAGATCTAGAGATACAATTGACAAGGTCTCTATCTCAAGAAAGGTTAAAGGGGAAGTGAAACATAATGATAAATCCACAAGACAATCTCTTATAAAAATGAAGGTAAATTTTGATGAAGGTTATGTTTTCAAGGTCATATTGATGTGTTTTTGAAATAAAGCCAATACCCTTAAAGTTTAAGTATCTCCAAAGTATGAATTTTGAAGACAGTTTTGACAAAACTTCTTACACAGCAGTTTCGTAGCACAGATAGTGCAAATTTGATGAAATACACTACAAAACTACTAAAGAAATCTTTATCATATTTTCATATCAAATTTTGAGGGAATTTTGGTGAATTTTGTTGAAATTGCTAGTGGAAGTGTGTTAATGGAAAATGAAGGCTTCCCTAAAGAAAAAAAATCAAAAGCAGATTTGAAAAGGAGCTAAACACTGCACTATGAAAAGTGCTATGAAACTGTGCTGCTTTCATAGCGTAGGTTTATTCTCACCTTTTTGACATTGTTCGAAGTTTAGATTCTGCACAGTGGGAGAATTGAAGACATATGGTGTAAATATTTGGCAACAAGAGACATGTAGACATGATTCATTAATGGTCAAAGTGCTTAAAACAGATAAGGGAATCAAAGGGCCTAAAAAACAGGAAGACATGTTTCCTAAATTTTAGGAGAACATTATCATCAATAGCATGGATACATCAAGTTAAAGATCATCATCCAAATTCGACTTCATGGGAGTGCAGGTGAAAAAATATGTAATAAAGAATAGATAAGATTGTTAGGAGGGTATTAAAGAGTTTTAGTCCTATTAGAAATAGGACTTTTCATTAGGATTATAGCTGTCAATTTGTAATAAATGACATGTTTATGATTAGACAAGTGGTCAAACTCTATGAATTCGATGTATCTAGTGGAGAAGAAGGAATCCTATTTTGTAAATGTTCTATAAATATCATAAGATCGAAATCCAAGAGGTTGGAAATTTTTATTAGCAAAGACTGTGTTTTGTATGTAATGGTTTTTTCATCTTAATACAGAGTTCTGTGTAGACAACTCAAGATTCATGAGGAGTTCTTGTCTATTATTGTTCTATTGGCATTCTTCAATATTTCTATCTACAGTAGTGTTTGTTTATGATACTTAGAATTCATTCATAATGCTCTAACTTCCTTCATATACAAACTGACTTTGTTTCACTGTTCTATATGTTTTACTCCCTGATTTGAACTCCAAATGCCTTGAATTCCATGCTAGATAGACTATGATGTTTTTGTTGAAGTTACTTTGACTCCATAGCCCAATGAATGTTTGCTAATGTGATTTACAACCAGTTATATCTTCTATCTGTTTTACCTTAGAGTTAGCCATCTACTTATTTATCAAAGATCATAAGCTTTTAAGAGAGCCCTCTCAGGTTGAGGAGGCTAAGCCTCAACCAAAAGATTGGTTTGAAACAGTTACACAATGTTTACTTGATGAGCAGCCCATCAGGCCTGATTTTGTGATAACACAACCACTGGAACCAATGGAAGAGCTGCTAGTTTTTGCTTACCAACAAGCATCTGACATGGAATGCAACTTCTGATCTTTTCTCCTACTTTTGAAAACAAGGTAGGCAAATAGAAACCTGCCCTTAGTATCTTGTATATTGTGGATCTCCAAGCATAATTTCCTCCACATATCCCTGCATGAAATTGCTTAATGGTTCCTTCTGTTTCATTATCTGTTAAGAAAAGTAAAAGAATGCTGAGAGGGTCTTTCAAATACAATTTGGCATTGTTAATACAGTATTTGATAGATTTAAACTTGAATGTTTTGCACTGAATCCTTGAAAATTGAGTAGGACATTCAAAATTTATCAGAAAATGTACAATATCTGCATACCAATCTAACATTAAAAACTTTTCATCAATATGAATAGGAACTGTTTGAGTTGAAGGAGAATGTTCTTGTGGGTTCTTTCCTTGAGAATCTTGGGAAGGTTCTTATGGGTTCTCCCCTTCCGCATTTAAGGAAGGTTCTTTTGGATTCTCCCTTTCTAAATTTGAAGAAGGTTCTTGTGTATGCTTCTCAAAGATTTTAAAAACATAATTTATTCCTAACGCTTTGCAATTGGATTCAAGAATTTAGCTAACCCTTGTTCCTTTACTAACTTAGTGGTTTTAATACTGAGGTCAAACTCAAGGATTTGGGTGATCCACCTTCCTCTTCTTCCATCAGTTTCTGGTTGGGTAAGAAATGTTTTTACAGCATTGTTAGGGACATAAGCAATAATAGTTGAGTGAAGGGCATACATTCTGAAAGATTTTAACACTTGAAATAGGGCATCGTCCCGTTTTTCAATAATATCATACTTGAGTTCAACATCTCGCATAACCTTACTGAAGAATGCTATGGGTTGATCATCGGAATCCTAATTTTTCTGTAAAAGGACAACAGCAAGGGTGGTTTCAGAAGCAAAGGAAAATATACTGAAAGGTAAGGAATAATTGGGGCTGGCCAAGGTAGGAGTTTCATAAATGGCTTTCTTGATTTTATCAAAAGCATATCTAACAGGAATAGTCCATTTAACTTCATGATTTTTTAAGCATGTCAGTTATGTCTTTAACTATTTTAGCATAGTTAGGGATGAATCTTCTCAAGTTAATTTTTCCTAAAAAGGCTTGGATTTCTTTCTTATTTCTTAGCAGTGATAATGATTGAATAACAGATACCATTTTAGGATCTATCACCACTCCTTATTTTGAAATGATGTGTCCCAACAACATGCCTTCTTTGATGGAAAACAAAGACTTCTTAGGGTTGATAGATATTCGAAACTTTCTGCACCTGTCAAAAACCTTCATCAAGTGTTTTATATGTTTATGATCTGAATTAGAGAAGACATTTAGATCATAAAGATAAATAACAACAAATTTATTCACCTTACCAACAAAACCTAAATCCATACCTCTTTGGAATGTTTCTCCTGCATTTGATAACCCAAAAGGAATTCTGACGTACATGAATGTACCCCAGGGTGTGGTAAAGTCAGTATTTTCTCTGTCTTCTGGATTTTCCATTATCTATTTATAACAACAAAATTCATCAAGCATTGAAAGCCTATTAGCACCAGAAACCTTTTGGAGTAGTTGATCCATCTTTGGAAATGGATAGTTATCATTTAGAGATGATTTGTTATGGTTTCTAAAGTCCAGGCAAGTCTAATTTCTCCATTTTTCTTTTTGATAGGAACTAAATTAGCTACCCAATCAGAGTATCTCAAGGGGACTATTATTTGAGCATCTGAAATATTTTTAAGCTCCTTTTCTATGGTAGGAAGTAGAACTGGATTAATTCTTCTTAGTTTTTTATGATAATTTTTTGCTTTAGGTTTTAATGGGATTTTATGTTCTATCAGAGATGTGTCATAAGCTTTCATATCAGTATAAGACCAAGAAAAAACATCTTTGTAATTTTTAAGAAGCTTAATGTATTCAGTTTTAACTTTAGGAGTTAGATATGCACAAATTTTAATGTTTTTAATCTCTTCATCAGTTCCAAAGTTAGTTTCTTCAATATAATCTTCTAGTGGGATAGACAGTGGATTTATAAGAACATCATTTTGAACAAATAGTTTTTCTAAAGGAATAAGGCCTCTAGGAATAAAATTGTTTCAAAATTGTATAATGTCATGATCAATTAATTTTATATTTAGATCTAAATTTTGTTTTTCTCTAGCAGCTTCATTCATATCTGATTTATCTTCTTTAATTTGTAAGACAGGAAATTCATCAATAACTTGAAGAAAGGATTTCAGTTGTTCATCATATTCAAATATTTTCCAATACTTTAGACTATATGGAATATATGGCCCATATTTGACTTGGATCTGGTATTTTATCTGCATTTGGTCTGGTATTTTAAAAGAACTTGTAGAAACAGCTAAGGATTCTCCATGAATGTTTTCATTTCTAGGGATGAAAGTCATATTAAAAGCATGAAAAGATTTTTGAATTGTACCCCAAACTTCATTTCTGCAAGACCTAAGCCTAGGATGCTTTGTTTGACAAATATCCCTAACCCTTCTTACTATAAGTTCTGAATTAGTAAAGACACTTAAATTTTTCACCTTTAATCTTTTAGCAAACTGTAAACCTAGAAGAAAAGCTTCATATTTAGCAATGTTATTTGTAACCTCAAAATATAACTTTCATGATTGAGTGATGTTCTCTTTCTCAGGTGAGATTAAAAAAATACCTGCTCCAGCTCCATCTTTGGTACAAGACCCATCAAAGAAAAGTTTCTAAATATCATTTTGAGCAGATTTAGGAGTTTCAACTACATCTTCAATTTTAAGTTGAGAATTTTGTGAAGTATTTGAAGATAGTTGGAAACAGCTAAATTCTTGGTCAACTGCATAAATGGGATGGTTTCTAGCTTGATCTTCTTTGCAAACAGTGTTTAAGAATCTGACCTCCCTGTATGACTAAGGTTTTCTCCCCCATATACAGGAATAGGGGCAAAAGATATATCCATTTGAAGACTTCCTCCTAGCTTGGCACAACATGATCTTGATAAAATCATTCCAAACTTAGGGGGAATATTAGCGACTACTATGTCTAATACAACATTTTTTAATGGAATTTGATGTAAGGTTACCACTAAGTCCTTTATAATTCCTAAACATTACATTCTTTTGGAGTGAAAGGTATATATATCACGATAAGTTCAAGTGATTTCCAAATTAAGTTTCTCCATAATAACCTTTGGCATTAGATTATGTGAAGCTTCAGAATCCAACATACAATTATATAATAAAGAATCATGTACCTTCAAAGTCACATAGAAAGGCGATATTGATTCATTATTCATGTCTGAACTAGGACCAAAAGCTATTGTGGGTTTCTAATTTTGTGGACTAATAATGTCCCCTTCATCATCCACACTAGAATTTTGGATCCATTTTGAAACTTGACTCTTATATCCAGGATTTTTAGAAGGTTATGAAAGTGGAATAGGAATTTTAACTCTTTCTAGCTCTTTTTCAACATTAAAAGCAGTCAAAACAGTTCTATAAATTTGTGTAGTATCATTTGGCTGATTTAGAGGTTGAATAGAAGTAGTTTGAGTTTCATTAGATTACACTTGAGGCTCAATTACGACATTTTTTTTAGGAGGGCTACCAAGACCTGCTCTAGGTCTTAAATCATACCTTATGTTAATTTATGCAATTAAAAACTCAGAAAAGGCTTGATATTTAGAGACTGGAGAACTCTCTAGATCTTCTTGAGATATTTGACTATGAGGGATAGGGATAATGGCAGTCTGAATAGATGTATTGTCTATGTTATTAATATCTTCAGTGATTGAAAAAGTATTATCATCAAGTTGTTGATCATAAATCAACAACGGTGTAGGTACTTGTTGATCATTGTTTGGTCTCTGAATAATTTGCAATTGAGGGGCCTTTTTGAACTGACCTTGAATATGTGTTTGGGGTCTAGAAACAATTTGTTGGACTGTTATACATTGTGTTTCTAAGAAGTGATGTGATTTCATCTACTTTTGAGTCTTCACTTTTAGATTTAGAGGAAGAAGAAGCTTCCTAATTTGATTTTAATTTTCTTTGGGCTTTTTTAGCTTTGGCCTTTAACCTAGCTGAGGTAGACCTATTTGCTTCAACCTTTATAGAATTTTTTCGCATGTCTTCTATGGTACGAGTTGTTCTCTCTCTTAACATGATAAACAAATCATCCTCAAAGGCTTTGCAGAATCTAACCTTTGTTGTTGCTATAAGTGGTTTACAATCATGAGGCATATTGTGATAAATTTTATTAAATATTTTGATGAAATCAGCTACTAGTTCACCATAGTTTCTTTTAAGTTCTTCAAATTCTGTTAAGAAATAAACAGGATCCTTTTTCACACCCCATTGATTTTTAAATATAGTTGTTAATTCCTCCTAAGATATTATAGATTGAGCTAGTAATTGTCTAAACCAAATCCTAATATTTTCTTTTAAGTATTGCACAAACAATTTCATATAAACATTCTCATGTTCTATGTTCATGTTATCAACAAAATCTAGAAATGGTGCTAGATGATCTTCAGCTGACAAACTAGTTTCTCCATTAAATTTGGGAAGATGTTTCAAATACCCAACAGGAAAATCATTAAGTTGGTGTGGAAGTAATAAGGCAACATATCTTGCTTGTACAATGGGTCTGAAACCAGCCATACTTGAAGATGTAGATGTAAAAGATTCAGAAGTGGTGGTTGTGGAAGAAGAAGTAGAAGATGAAGATGGGGAAGAAGGAGGTGAAGAACAAGATGGAATTGAATATCTCCTTAGGGATCTTAAGGGTGTTCGAATGAGAAATTTTTGAACCTATTCTTCTCCTTCTTTGTGTTCAAATAAAGGATTAGAATAAATAGAAAAGATATCTTCTGGTTGTGCAGAAGTAGATGGAGCCGAGTATGTAATAGGGGATATGAAATCAGTAGGTTTGAATCCAGGTAAATTTAGATCCAAGTCATGTTCTGATATAGGATATTCAGAAGGTGCCTCAAGTAATTTATAATACTCCAAAGAATGAACTAACAAATCATATTGAAAATCCACTCCTTTGGATACTAAATCTAGGAGGTATATCTTCTGATTCTAGGGGAATAGGTCCAGATCTGAAAGGATCAGAAACTGTTGTGGTCTCTTGATGAGAACAAAATAAGGGGTTTGATGTCTTCTTCTGGAAGAAGCTTGTCTTACCAATCTCTCTAGGTCTGATAAAGGTAAGACACTTTCAGATTCAGAATGAGACCTGGTATGCTTTGAAGGAGCCAACTTGGGTTCAGTGAAGTCACCAAGTGAAAAATTTTGACCTAACTAGACCTTTAATCACACTTAAAGGAATAGGATTTATCGTTGTCCTAGGGAAACCAAATCAAATTTCATTCCCCAACAACATCGCCAGTCTGATGTTTTCCTCTGAGATAATTGGGGTCAATAAATTATGACAAAGTATCTATAATGTTTTGTTTTTCTTTAAGTTTGAAATTTTGGATGACCAATGCATAAATCAAATTTGCAGCAATTGTGTTTAAACTTTTAGATAGTATTAATTAATAGGAAAAAGGGTTGTTGCTTTATTCCACACAGTAATTTGTCTTTTACAGGTGATTAAGCAGAATATGTAAGAATATATGATTATTTAATTATCCAAATAGAATATTTCAATGATCATAAGTGTGAAAACTTTCAAACAATGTCTAAAATTTTAATAAAACATATTTAACATTATGAAGATGCTGATATTTTATTGATGAGAGGGACTTACATAAACAAATAGCTCAGTAAATCATTCTCTGATATAGATAATAACTTCAGGATGAATTTAAGAAAACTGAAACTCAATTAATCTTACCTAGTTATCTTCATAACAATTAAATACAGGTAGAAAACAACATGAAATAATAAATTGGAAAAACTCACAAGGGAACAAGGTTGTATGAAACAAATACAAAATCCTTATTTTATTATTAATGATCAAAATCTTGTACACTGCTACTTACAAAAATGCTCATCCAAGGGTGAAACCCTTAATAACTCGACAATGAGATTTATTTATACTAGTTCCAGGACTAAGAAAATATCCTAAACTGATTACAAAAATAGTATCAAATGATAGAAAGAGAAACTTCTCGATGATTTGTCCCTGTTTTGAAGGAGACTGTTGATGATTAGGCCAAAAATGTTGGTGTGCTGATGACTAGGCCCAAAAATGTTGCTATGCTATCATGTTGCTAGAATTTACAATTACTCAATGGTATCACATAATTTATCCCATCTTTCCTCACTTAGTATTTGTAAATTTACCATTTTCCTGAATACCTCATCCACTCCTGTGTGTCTTTTGAAAGTGAGATTGTTGAGGAAAAGATGCTTGATCTCATGTTTGATGCTCAAATCAAACTCTAAGGCTTCTAGGAAAGCCTTGCAAGTAATGTGTCCTTTGATTCCTGAAAATTTAGCCATGTTGGTTGCAATGGTGTATAATTTCTTACAATAATCTTCAATTTTAATCAACTTATCATCCATAGAAACCAATATTGGTAGCCCTTTTTTATTTAAGACATTAAACTTGGTATGAAATCTTTGGACAACAATGTATAGAGTTTGACTTTTGTTCTCTAATTGATTAATCAAATTATTCTTCTATAATACCTTCTTGATTTCCAGAATTGTGGTTCTTCTGTCAGAAATATTGATCTCTTCAAGCTTTCCTCTATTCTTTGAATTTAATACCTTGATCATTTATGTGGCTTCTGATGGCTTGGTATTCAAGGCTTCTTTCTATATTTCAATTTATGTTTTGCATCTGGTTATAAGTTCCTGTTGCTCAAAGATAATTTGTATGGATGGCCATACTTCTGTTATAGCTTGGCTGATCTCAGTCCAGATGCTTTCCTTGGCTTGGACCAAGGTATCAACCATTAATGATTCAATTTATAGCTTTGCAATTTTTAGTTCTAGTGTATGTGTCTTCTGCATTTCTGCTACATACAAAGTATCATTTTTTACTTTCACAACTCTAGATTCTAAAATTTCTCTAACAAATTTTCATTTTTTTGTTTTTGTAAAGTCAATTCTTCTGCCAATTTGGCTGAATCAACCATTGTTGATGATGATGGAGCTATTGTTGATGATGAATATGCATATGTTCCTACAACTAATATAGGAATGGTTGTGGCTAGAACTAAAGCTACTTGTGTTGATTCCTTTTCCTTAAGGAGTCCTTCTATCTGTTCTTCTATTTTCTTAATTTATATGTCTTTCTCAATGATGAGTTTGAGCATATCATCCATGTTATGTTCATTCTATGCAATTTTTTTAGTCATTGGATCTTCAATAAAAGGAAGCTTTAATTGATTTCTCAAGGCTGCAATGTTTGCATTCTTTTTCTTGATAATTTATTCAATTGCATTACAGTCTATTGGCTCATATCCAATTTTTACTATCAAGTATTCATCTTTGTATCTTTAGACAATGACGAAAATTTTTCAATATTGAGTTGAGATTGAACATTTGAAAGTGATTTTCTGAGCTTGGAAAGGGACATTTCTATGGTAGTCATGGTAGAAAAAATCATTTTACCAGATTTCTTGTGCATGTCCATCTGATCAATAGGATGTATTTGACTAGTGTCAAATGATAAAATGGTCTTCTTGTAGTCGAAAGGAGACTTTGGAAATGGAATTGAATCTTGTAATAATTCCATATGCATTCTTCCTTTTTCATTGTCAAAGCCTGAAAGCAATCTGTGTTGGGAGGTTGATGTCTACTTCCAAAACTGGCTGTAAAAATTTTCTTTAAGAGTCTCATTCTTCTATTTGATCTCCAAGAATTTTGAAAAGATGTTCTGGTCCTCTATAGAAGTGTTTTCTGTAGTTTGAATTAGTACCATAGGTTCCCTGGAAGGAGAAACAGTAGGAACAATATTTGGAACACTAGTTCCAGTTGATGTAGTTTGTGATGTTGAAACTTCAACCTCTTCAAGGTCAATTATCTTTGATGATCCTCCTTCTGTTAATGATATTGAACCATTTTTCTCTTTCTTCTGTTGTATAATGAATTCTTGGATAAATTCCATAACAGATGGAGTTTCTTCTCTTGCCCTTTTTAGTTTCTTTATCTGAGGAACTAGATTTTTCACATTTGAAGTTGACGAAACCTGTTCATATGCTTCCTGTAATGTCCCTTTAGACCACAATTCTTAATTTATAAACTTTTCAATATCTGGCCTTAGAGCATGATGATAGGAAGTTGTATTTAATTCAAATCTGAGAGCAGAGATGATACCATATGGGTCATAGGACCAGGTGAATTTCGGGTGGAAATTCATCTTCTTCAATAATGCATCTGCCTCTGAACCAGCTAATCTGGTATTGTAGATAAATGATCCAATGTTTGCCTTAATATTGAACTGTGATTTTCTTTTACCTAACACAAAGTGCAGGTCATCCACGTTTATCATTTGACTAATATATTCCAGAGAAAATATTCTCATAGGAACATATTTAGGAATCTTGTATAGTGCAAGCTCACATCCATATACCCTTATCTCAGTATAATTTTTAACAAATACCAATCTCTTGTTTTGGTTTGTTCACTTAAGTGTAAAACTTTTTTAATTTCCTCTCCAATCCTTGGTTCTATTTGACTGCTTAGGAGTTGTTTTACTAGATGTATGAATGAATCCACACATTCTAAAAATGTTGGATTTGTTGATGTAGCTCTGAAAATTTATGTCCAATGAATCATTGATTGATTCACTCACTGATCATCTTGCTTGCTGAGCTGAATAGGCAGTTGATCTCCTTACTGGAAAATAAATAGGTGAATGATGATATAATTATATCTAAATACCCCATGTATATTAAAATTCGTAAATTTTTCATGTCTATTTTCAGCCAAAAATTGGCTTAAAGTATACATGAATGTTGGTTGATGTTCATTGTTGAAAATGGAAAAGAACCCAAGAATGGTTTCATCAATTGATTAGTTATTCTGATATCCTAACAAGTAGGAAAATAGGGAGATATAGTGTCTATAGGCCTCAGGAAATATAGAGGATGGGTAAGGTGGATTTGTTTTGGGTAATTCAGTATCCTTTGGTAGAAAAATGTTAAAAAACTGAGTTTTCTATGGGAAGGTCAATTTATGGTACATATCCATAAGTGTGTCTGGTGTGAAATGACTGAGATGGTCAGATTGGGTAATGAGAAGCATTTGATTGATGGTTTCAGCAGTGATGGTGATCAAAATTTCTCCATTCTGGCCACCACTACTCTCTTGACAGGGTCATATTGAGCTTGACACCATGAAATCAAATCAGAGAATTCATGGGTTTTCGGGAAGGAAAAGAAAGGGAGAAGTGATTCCCAGAATCTAATATGGTCCTCTTTGTCTAAATATTTTTGCCTAAGACATAAGGGGATTTCATGGAAATAAACTCGCACTGGAAATCTGTAACTTTAAAGAGGGCATCTGCAAGAGGAATGAGGTTAAGATTGACCTGGGATGTGGGAGTAGGGATTTATTCTGTAATTTGCTTCTTACTTTTTGCTTTTGGGGCCATGTCGATAGTTTAAAATAATGACAGAGGTGAGGAGATAGTGTTTTAAGGAAGAATGAAAGTGGCAATGACTTGATCAGATGACAACAGGCATGGTGACAACTCGATCAAACAATGGAGGTGACTATGCAAATTTTCTTGTAATCACAACAGTGTAATGGTCAAGAAAAAATGAGAAATAGTGGGGCAGAGGGTGATTTATAGAATGTAATTTTTATTAATGGTTTAATGTGACTATAGCAGCTTAAATGGGATTTTTAGCAGAGGGCTGATGTGGAGGCCAACGGTGTGGGAGCGGGGACTTCAACGGGCGAATAGGAAGGAAGAGACGTGACAAGGTGGTAATGGTTAACCTAATGTGTTAACGAATATATGGCATGTGGCGGAGGACAAATAGTCAAGGCATGGGATGAATGACCGTTTAGGCGGCAAGGGAGAAACTGTGACAGAATTCAGAGGGGGGGGGGGGGTAGTGGTTTTGGGTTTTGAGCGGAGGGGGTGAAAACTTCGAAGAGGGCAACACGTATGAGTTTTAGGTCGACAATGAATTATATGCACCATATAACTTTTAGGTTTAATGTTAAATAAACTAATGAAAAATTAATCTCCTTTTTAAGAAATTAATCACTATTAATATATTTAACTTTTGAAAAGGCGCATTTGAGCTTGCAACCATATATTTTTCATTTTTGTGCACTAGAGCCTTTATTTTTTCTTTGGCATCCTAACATTTTATTTTTTATTTTTCCTTCATTCTTTAGGCAATATAACCTAACATTTTATTTGATATGGATGTATAAAACACACAATAAAACTAACATTTTTTTATTTTTTTTCTTTCATCCATACCCTATCTTAACATTTTTTGAATTTATTTTGAATTTTTATGCTAACTTATCAAAACTAGAAAAATGTTACAACATGTCCTAAGGCTACTACAGGTCTGAAATTCGGCCTCCACTACAAATCAATTTTTTTTTTTTTGGCCAACTTTCACAAAATTTGACCAATGTTGACTTTTGTTGACTCTGATTGGTTTAATCTGATTTTGTAAGAGAAGGATTTTTCAGTTTTCCCCCTTGTGGGGTTTTTCCTTGGCTTCGAGCCCAATTTATCCTATTCTTTATCTATTTGTGATATTCATGTTGTGGCAATTTCTTGATGAAGTGAACATAAAATTTAATAAGAATTCAACAAACATTCACAAGTAATTATCAAGTTAAGAGAAATCAAGCATCATCTTTATTATACTTGGTTTATCAACATGTAACAAGGCCAAGTGATCTGGATTGGATCATTATATTTTTTTTCATCCATCTCATTGCATTCAAAGTGGAGAAAGTGGAGGAATCAACTCATGGGATTGTTTTTATCTGCCTGACCTAGTTTGGTGAAACAAGGTCTGAAACCTTCTCAGAGCGTTGTGAGGCATCAAATAAAAAATTTTGGGGCTAAAAATTTTCCTTTTAGCATGGCACATTTTAATTTTATTCTACTCACAAATATATTTCCAATAATGCAAGAAGTGTGTCAATTGGAGTCTGTAAGCAAAAATCATGCCACTTAGAAGTTAACCTTCCTTTGTTCACACCTATAATTTGGGAGGATGTCATGTTAGCCCCTATTATTCATGGAAAATGGGCTAGCCACATGTTTGTGATGTAAAAGACTCTATAATATTCTATATTGTAACTCTAGTTAAGAGTTGATGTAGTCAAACATAACCACTAGTAGGCTATTAGGATGTGTTATAATAGAGCCACTAGGAGCAAGAGACATTCCATTCTTTCGAGAGAATTTTGTTCCATAGTTGAGAAAATATATCCAAGAGGGATATGAGGTAGAGCACACATATAGGATTTGTGCAATGTAGGAACCCACAAGCCACACACCTTACTTCTTTGTACATGTAGCCATATTTCTAGACAGAGAAAGAGCGGGAAGCGACCCCCCCTTCCAGTTGGATTTTTCTCCCGAAATGGATTCCCAAAGAATATTTTTTGTTTTATGTGTGTGTGTGTGATCTTATTTTTTCATTCTCTATTTTTCTACATAATTTCCATTCACATGCTTGCACTAATTACAATTAAATCTACAAATCTTAAATTTTAATAAAAATGTAATACTGTAGAATCTCATATTTTTAATATAATAACATCAGATTTGTTGTGACGAACTTTCGAGTGGAATATCCATGATAGTTTATGGATAACCAAGATTTATTTGCTTTTTATAGCTACAAGCATTTGATTGAGATGGTCTTGAAAATGTCGTCATTTTTCAAGAAGTTCATAGTGCATATTTGTTAATTTGTGGAGTCTAATTTCATTATATTTGAACAATATTATTTTTTAAGTAACTCAGTGAAGGGTCTCTTTTTGGTTCTACCATCTTGTTTTTTATTATTGTTGGTTTTATTTTTTGTATATTTTTTATTCATGTATCTATTGTATTATACATTGTATCATTATTGTTAATCAAATTTTACTTTAAGCATTAGATCTGAAAATTTTATAGCAATGGCCTTTATATTGAATTACTTGGAATGAATGTTGTTTATACCTATAGATCTACCATAACATTACAATGCTAGATATTGTTGTACTTTTTTTATGTATATCTAAGCCTCTATTTACTTCTTTTACTTTCTTTTGTTTATGGGTATTGTATTTACTATTTAGCCTAACTATTTGACTTTGTTTCGTTAGACACTTTGAAGTTGTATCATAGTTAGGAGGGTTCTAAACTTGGGCACCATTCCCAAAGTTCTTGGCCTAACCTACCAAGAATTTAAAAGGGTGTAGAGTGATTTTCATATCATAAACATCCTCGTTTGCAACCTTACTGGGGAGCGTAAAGTGGTTGCCCCCTTTTCTTTTGGTTCTTTTATTTTCTACTTTATTTGATCTTGCTTGAATTGTTTTCTCTTTTTTTACTTTTTATTTAGTTAGTTTCTTTTGAGCTTTGATTTTGTTTCTTAGGTTCTTTCCTTGTTGATCTATTTATGAGGATACGAATAGGGCTGAACCTTTTTGACCAAGCACTAAATATGAAAAATATTCTTTATCATTATTATCAACGGCTAAAAATATTGTAGCAAAGGATTTTAATCAAGGTTAGTTATTCACATTTTCTATTTTGTTGTTGAGATATCTTTATGAAAGGTTATCCTTCTTAGATCAAGTTGATTGAACCTTTTCTTAATGATAAATGACCATACCATCCTTTTTTCATACTAATATCTTCCCTAAATTCAACAATAAAAATGATATATCTGTTGGTTTGTTCAATCTTGCATTAGAAACTGCTAAAAATAGGGAAGATATTGAAATATCATGGGATGATATCTCAAATGACATTGAAATCTTGAATGAAAAATTCAGGAAATATATAGCAAGAATCCAACCGAATTGAATACTTTGATCAATAGATGCATACACCTCTGTTCTAACCATGGTCCTCTTATTCAACACCTGAAACTCCCCATCAATATCACCGGTTGAAAATAAAATCACTTGATTACAACTCTTTTTCAACCGTAAGGAGTAGAAGGAACAATATAGATGTTATGAGACCAACTCCAAAAATAGAAGAAAAGAGAGATCAACGCCTTATAAATAAGCCACTTCGAGGGGGAAACCTCCTTTACATTACACAAATGAACAATTTTTGGATGATACAAATGACAAAACCTCCTTCTATATATAGGATTCCATGGGGTCACAATATAATCCTACCCAACCTAACAATAATAATGTAAGTGCACAATAATAACAATATGGGGGTTATAGGGGTACAAGAATAACAATAAGGGGGATATAATAACCACAATAAGGGACTACACTAGTAATATAGGGACCTAACATGCCCCTATCCTTCAAAAAAGTGTTGTCCTCAACACTTGAGTAGCCCTAGATGCTTTTGTATAAAATTATCATCCTCCCATGTAGAATCTTTAGTGGGTAAATTCTTCCACTTGATGAGATACTCTGAAATTGATCAATTTCATAGCTGTCAAGTTCTTATTTCTGTGATTGCTTCAGGTTCCAGTATGATTTTTCCTTCCTCATCAAGTTTTGGAAATATTGTTTGAACCAGAAGTTTTTCACCTCTAACCTTCTTTAAGCATGAAACATGGAAAACTGGATGCACTCGCGAAGAAGCATGAAGCTCCAATTTGTATGCAATATTTTGCAGCTCCTTGTAAGGACCAAAGTACTTTGGTGATAATTTATTATCCTTCTTAGCTTTTTTGAGGGACATTTGTTTGTATGGTTGTATTCGTAAAAACACCCAGTCTCCTACATCAAAACTTCTCTCGTTGCGATCTTGATCTGCCTGTTGTTTCATTCGATTTTGTGCCAAATTTATGTTATCCTTTAAGAGTTGGAGAAGTTGTTGTTGATGCTCAATGTGATATTCCACTACTTGAACCTAAGAATTTTCTCTTAAATATTATCTGATGGACGGTGGATGATATCCATAAAGTGCCATAAATGGGGTCATTTTTGTTGTAGTATGGAAGGAAGTATTATACCACCATTCAGCCAGAGGTAACCACTTGACCCATTGTGTTTGTTTATCAGATACAAAAAAATGAAGATATACTTCCAAACATTTTTTCACTATCTCAGTTTGACCATCGGATTGAGGATGATAAGATGAGCTATGAGCTATTTGAGTACCCAAACAAGAAAATAATTTTTCCTAAAAATTTCCAGTAAAAATGGGATCTTTGTCGCTTACAATAATATTTGGGTTTCCATGTAGCTTTTGAATTGTTTCCGTAAATGTAGTAGCAACTATACTTGCTTTAAATGGATGAGATAATGTGCAAAAGTTTTCATACTTTTTAAGTCTATCAACTACCACCATGATGACATGCTTTCCTTTGGACTTAGGTAAACCTGTGATAAAATCCATTGAAATCGCCTCCCAACGTTGACTTGGAATGGATAAAGGCTATAGAGGACCTGGGGTCTTAATTGTCTCAACTTTATTTTGCTAGAAAACCAAACATTCTGCCACAAATTTTTGAATATCATATTTAAGGCCATCCCAAAAATATTCTTTCTTCACCCTGTGGTAAGTTTTTAAAAATATTGAGTGTCCTCCTAAAGGAAAAGTTTGCAATTCCAAAAGAATATTTTGTTTTAGTTGGGAATTATTACAAAGATATAAGTGATCTTTGTACCATAATGAATCATTTTTCAAACTAAATGTATTAGATGTACTAGGATCTTGCTGCAACTTTTCCATGAGTGTCCACACTTATTCGTCCTTCTTCCATTCATCCTTTGCTTTGGTTATCCAATCTGGTTGGATAATAGAAATGGCACAAAGAAATTCTTCAACCTCTTCATCCTTGCTTGAGACTGCATCTGCAACAACATTTAGCTTCCCTTTTTTGTAGATTATTTCAAAGTTATAACCCAACATCTTTGTGACCCATTTTTTCTGCTCTTCTGAAGATAGTCTTTGTTCCAAAAAGTGTTTAATACTATCATGATCATTTTTTACCTTGAAGTGTATTCCCATTAGGTAAGGTTTCTATTTCTTTAGTGCATGTAGTATTGCCAACATTTCCCTCTCATAAATAGCTTTCTGTAAATATTTTCCTTTGATTGGATGACTTTCAAAAGCAACGGGTCTTCCTTCTTGCATTAAAACAACACTAATTCCATTTCCCAAGGCATCACAATTCCACAATAAAGGTTTTTGTTAATTCTGGGTTTTTGTGAAGTCTGGCATAGCTAAGACTGGTGCTAGGTACATTGCCTCTTTAAGATGTTCAAAGGCCTTAGTTTCTTCAGGAGTAGAGGAAAATGCATCTTTATTTAATAATGTTGTTAGAGGTGCTGCTATCCTCCCATAATTGTTAACAAACTTGTGATAATACCCTATTAACCTGAGAAATCCTCGCAATTGCTTTATGGTTGTGGGGAATTTCCATTTCTTAATGGATTTAATTTTGTTAGGGTCTACCTTAACACCCTCCTGAAATACAATATGACCCAGATATTCCACCTCTTGTACTCCAAAGAAACATTTGGAGGTTTTTGCATATAATTGTTTCTCCTCCAATAGTTTGAGCACCTGTCAACATGTTGATCATAATCCTTCCAAGGCCTATTGTAGATTAGTATATCATCAAAAAATACTAACATAAATTTTCTAAGGAAGGATTTGCAAATGGAATTCATCAACCCTTGAAATGTAGAAGGTGCATTGGTAAGGCCAAAAGGCATGACCAAAAATTCATAATGACCTTCATGAGTTCGAAATGTTGTTTTCGGAATATCTTCAATCTTCATTCTAATTTGATGATATCTTGAACGAAGATCCTACTTGGTAAAATAAATTTCTCTATGTAGTTCATCCAATAATTCATCAATCACAGGAATGGGAAATTTATCTTTAATAGTGATCTTATTGAGCTCCCTATAATCCAGACACATGCACCATGATCCATCCTTCTTGTGAACCAACACTACTAGAGCAGAGAAAGAACTTTTGACTAGGTTGAATTATACCAGCCTCTAACATTTTTGCAATCATACGCTCAATTTTTCTCTTTTGGACATAAGGATATGTGTAAGGCCTGATGTTTGGAGGAACACTTCCTGGAATCAAATGAATAGAATTATGATGATCACAAATAAGTGGGAGTCCTTTGGGAGTTTCAAACACCTTGGAATGATTGCCCAAGACTTTTTAGAGATCTCGAGAAATCGATGATTTTGATGTTGGAACTTCTAGTGAGCATAATTTTGCAATTATACCTCGTCGTTCTTTCTTCAGAATATTTTTCATGACATTAGAGCTTATTATCTTTCCCGGCTTCCCTGTGATACTGATGCAAGGGCATTAGACTCTAGCCGGCAATGTAGGAGGTTTTTTCCACATGTTGTGGCTGGGAGGGTTCGAAAATAGTTGAATTGTAACAACTAGGTGTCAATACCTTAGCTGACTGTATCATTTAGATCAGTTAGAGTCGTAGAAGTCGAATAGTTCAATTAGTCTATCTATCATATTTCAGTTAGTTGAATTATTTTGATTAGGCTGTTGATTTTCTAAAACGGTCCTCACAGAGGAACCGAAAAGACGAATGTTCATGTATATAAATGTAATCCCTCGGATGTATATAGGGGGGAGAAGAGAAGAAAGAAAGGAAGACATTTCTACAATAAAACTCTGTGTACTGAGAAATTGCTTCCGGTTGAATAAAATTCAAGTCCCATTGATTTCCAAACTGTCTGAATTTATAATTGTGAAGAATTGTTTAACTGTGGGGCGATTGTGTACTGGTAATTTCGTTTCTCTGTCTTTGATTTCCCGTAATTTGTTTGGATGAACCCTGTGAATTCACCCCACTCGCAAGCGAGGTCAAAGTAGGAATGCCATTGTCGTCTAGCTCTATTTTATGATAATAGAAATCCCGCCCAGTAAAGAGAATTACATTTGTTTGTTGGTAATTAGAATTCCCAACCCGAGTAGCTAACTTGATTTGAGGCATACAAAGGAGAACACAAACCCGACGTGAACCTTGGTCAAGCCCTGTACCAAAACCACGAGCAGATTTTCGAAGGCGAATTGCCCATATCATACCACTTTTGCGAGTTGAGTGGTATTCCCAGAATTGGAGCGATTCCATAAAACCGTCGACGCATGGCAAGGGTGGACCCACGAAAACCGCCTTTCGAAGCGCGCCATCATGCGTTAACGTTCGTACCAGGACGCCAAGCGATATTTTCGAGAGCCGTTGATCTGGGAAGGGGCCATCGGACGGTGGTCATTGGCCAAAGGTGCGCGGAGGATAGCCAGGTACGATACGAACAGTTGATTGGACCATTGATATATAGGTGGGGACCGAAGCCATGGTTTATTATAAGCCATTTAGTTGAAAAGGCGTAGAGTATCAATATAAAGTTCAAAAGGTATACACGTTGGTTATAAGGCATGGCGCACATAAATAATTTGAATTCCCGCGATTAAACATGTATGAGTGCGAAGGGTTGTAACCTTAGTCCTAAGGTTCAGTTGGTGGAATAAAATTTTGGGAATTACATTGGGAATTCAAAAGCTGGGATTGTATTTATTTGTCAATTTCTTTGAAATTGATAAATAAATTAGAAAGAATATTAAAGAGCCACGTGGGGTAAACCAAAGGGAAAGCTGACAGAGCCATGACTACGTTGACCATCTCTCCTTAGGGGTCCAAAATTCAGTTTTGTTGCGTCAGATACCCCATAATTTGACTTCCTTTCCTTCCAAAAAAAAATTCAAAAAAAGTTCTTGAAAATTAAAAACCACCATCCCGAAAGATTGTAACCATTGTACTCCTAGTGCAACATCAGCACCTCCCATTGGAATGGAAAGCATTGGGATATTCAATACATATTCATGGAAAATTTTAGGGGCTAATATTCACAGGTGGGCTAATTTTCCATGTTTTTCCCAAAAAAAAAATTCGCCAATTTCCATTTTTTATAAAAATGATTCGCCCAAATTTTACAATATACAATTATTTTATGTTAAGAATCGCCAAAATTATATAGAGTGTATATAAAATCATTATAAATTTGAACAATTTTATAAATACATCAATAAACATTTTATAGTTTACATATTAGGGACTAGTGAGATTTGCCAATTTTTTAAACTTCAGGATAATTTTCTATCCTTAAAATTTTCCCTGTACATATTCCCCCATGGTTAGCTTGATATTATGTCATTTTCCAGAGAAATTTATAGTTCCTCTATTTGCAACCATCACTTGACATTCTGGTGCTGGGTATAGGAAGCAATTCAATTCCTTGGCTTCCTTACAATGAATAAAATTATAAGTACTACCCGAATCAATGAACACTATTACCTTTTTCTTCTTGATATGTCCTTCTATCTTGAGAGTTTGAGTGGTAATTCCTTCCAATGCATTACATGATATGGAAGAACTCATTTATTCTTTCTCTAGGTCTGGTTTCTAGTGTATATCCTCTTCTTTTGAAGTTTATTTTTCATTTTCTTCCCCCTCTTCAAAATCTATGTAAAATAATTTCCTCTCAGCACACTTATTACCTTTAGTGTATTTTCTATCACAACTGTAGTAAAGCCCTTTTTCTCTTTTTTCTTCCAATTGTTGTGGTGTCAAACTTGTAGGTTGCAGAAGTCTAGGAGTAGCAACACTTCCATATTTATAGATGTGAGTGGTAGGCTTCCTTGTCGCCATAATTTTACATTCAATTTTTCTTGCCATCCTGAATGCCTTCTCCAATGAATCAGGTTACCAAAGGAAAACCTCATGTTGGATGTTATCCTTTAATGTCCCCATGAAGACATCAATCATGTGTTCCACTGGAATATCATTTACGTTTATTTTCAATTTTTGTAAGTCCTCAATGTGCTCCACCACTAAACCCTTTTGTTTGAGATTTATCAATTGGATAAAGAAGGTGTTTCTCTTTGTATCCTCAAAATGTGCTATCATTTCCTTCATAAAAATTGACCAAGTGACAATTTTTTTACGAGAGAAAATCCATAGATACCATACAAATGTGTTTTGTTATAAATATAAAGTTTCAATGCGTACCTTTTGTGTGTTTTGCACATTATTGAGATCAAAATATTGCTCCATCTATAGTATCCATGTTATGGGATCCTTGCCATCAAACTTCCTCATATCGATCTTTGGAATATGGTGGGTCTTCATCCAACATTAGAGTTTATGAAATCACTATAAACATCTATTTTTTTTTCATCATGAGTTTCCTCTACTATATTTTTTCCATTAGGAATCATTTCTTGTATCAACTTTGTCAAACATTCCTTCAAACCTTCCATGTCTGCTTTTAGATCATTCTTCATGTCTTCCATGTTGTCTTTCATCTTTTCCTCCATACCATAAATTTTACCTTCCATGCCATCCATATTAGCTTACACGCCTTTCTTCAAACCATCCATCTTAGCTTCCACACTTTTCTTCAAAACTTCCATTTCATTTTTTGTTTCTCTTTGCGAGAGCGAAATTTGGTTCACTTCCTCTTGTAATTTTGATATATCATGTTGCACTTCTTCATATTCATGAGTCATAGTAGAGTATTCTAAGGGCTTAATGGGTGTTGAATTATTTTCAGCGGGAATTTCAAAACCAAATACTGATATCTATGCTTCAATATTACCTTGGAATCACTTCAAACTAATTTTTCAAACAAGAATTACGTAATTTGAAAAAAAATACAAACCTTTTTCTTTCTTTTGAGGAGCTCGATATTGAAACTGAATTATTTTTGTGATTTCAAATCTTAAATATATGAAATTTTGTCCTTTATTAGCCCTCTAAATATTCTTTCTAATTTCATAGGCCTGACCTACTTTGGATGCTTCAAGGAAAATTTATGCCCAATCTCCCACAATGACCTAATTATGGACTAGTTCAGTAGATCAAACTTGTACGGTGTGCCACGTGTCATTGTTTCCTCCTTCGGCTCTGAAATTGATACAAAGTAAACTATAGTTCATTTGATTTCGGCCACTTCATACATAATCCCAATCTGATGCTCAAAGAGAGAGTTATGACGATTTTCCCACGGTCACCTCTTTGAGATGAAATTATAGAGTTTGAAAAAACCCTAAATTCCATGGATCATATCTACGAAAATGTTGTGAACCAAGATATGAAATTTTTACACGAAGTTCCTCGATATTTCAGCTTCACATGATAAAAATTTCAGATTCTGAGCCTACGTAGAAAAAAATTTATAGCGCAAATTCCACAATGACCTATTTGGAGCAGCGAAACCCTAGAATCCAAAGCTCTGCTACCAAATGTTACGAAACCAACTCCAAAAATAGAATAAAAGAGAGATCAATGCCTTATAAATAAGACACTTCGAGGGAGAAACCTCCTTTACATTACATAAATGAACAATTATTGGATGATACAAATGGAAAAACCTCCTTCTATATATAGGAGTCCATGGGGTCACAATATAATCCTAGCCGACCTAACAATAATAATGTAAGGGCACAATAATAACAATATGGGGGTTACATGGGTACAAAAATAACAATAAGGGGGCTATACTAACCACAATACAGGACTACACTAGTAATATAGGGACCTAACACTAGAGACCTCAATACCACTCTCAAGAGATATGTTTTTGAATCAAGTACTACAGTTCTATATCAGTTTCCTGTATTTGACATCTCGCTTATCAGAATCTCTGCACTACCATTGGGTAGAATCTATAACAACTATAAGACTATTATCTCAACCACCAACCCAAACAAGGTCATCAAGAAGTATGGGTTATTCAAGATTGAATAAGATTTAAATTCAACTCCTTGGAATGTACACTCTCCCTTATATTTACCCCTTGCGACGACTCCTTTATTTAAATTCAAATATTATCTATTGAAATTCACTGGTAATGGTACTTGCACCATAGAAGAGAATTTGAATGCATTCTCTAATTCTTGTAAAAACATTAGGGATAATGATAATGATGTCTGTGTGATATTATTTGTAAACGCATTAGAGGGAAGGCTTCCTTAGACTACATTGACCTACCTCCTAAATCCTTCTCGAGTTTGGAAGGACTATGTTATTGGTTCAAATACACATATGGAAAAAAACAAATCCCAAATTGTTGGTTGAAGGAATACAATAAAAATGGTCTTTCAGCCCATATAGGTTATCAAAGCCTTTAATATTAGATTCAATAAACTTTATAATCGAATTCTATATCTAATAAGACCTATAACATCATACCTCTTTCCTACAAAAACAAGCTTGAGGAGAAATTTGTAAAAAAAATTTCCTCAAACTTGTAGACCTATATCAAATTTGACCAGAATCAAAGAACTAAACTCCCTTTGGGTAAATCAAATAAAAGTAATGAAGTGACCACTATCTTGAAACTGTTGCAAGATATGAATAATTTTAATGATTTCATTTGAAAGGAAGGTCCCTCCCATGCCTATTAAGTCTAATTTCCCTCCCCTTCAACCTCTCAACCTATCCTTATCTCATCTACGCTAAGAACATCTCTTGTAAATTGTCCATTTTGCAACGCTTATGAAGACTGCCATGATAAGAAGACATGCAAGGTGATGAAGGCTAGTGAAGAGAGGATCTTTGGGAAGAAATGCATACCTCCAATAAGTAATGCTATTTTAAATTGTTTAGATTGGGTCGAAGATGAAATTCACATTGTAAATAACCATGCACATAATTCAAAAAAAAAAATCAAAATAATTCCACCTTTAGGCAATATGCACCTAATGTCAAAGACAACAATAGCCCTAATTCTAAGCCAGCCCCTAATTCTTCAAAGGCTATTGAAACATATAACATAATTGAAGATATGGATAAAAGTAAATAAAATGAAACATTGCTTGATTTGGCTCAAGCACTTGAGCAAGTTGCTAACCTTAAGAAAATTCTTGAAAAATAGTCAAAAACTTCAACTTATTTTGTGACTATCACTGAGATGGAAGATGAAAATAAACCTGAAACTATTTAAAATCAATCATTTGAGGTTGTTACCAATTTTAAGAAACCAAAGAATTCCCCCTTATATGTATCTATGAATTTTTTTGATAAAATATTCCATTGTTGTCTAATCAATGGAGGCTCTGGCCCTAATGTGATGTCAAATACGATAACAGAAGATATTGGACTCTCTTAAAAGAAAAAGGTGTCCATAAATATTCTTGCATTAAATAAAAAAATATAACACATTACAAGGGAGATTAAGGATTTCACATTGGTCATGTGCTATCATCCTACAATTCATAATACCTGTAATATTCAAGTCATTGATATGGTTGTTAACAATTACTTGATTATCCTAGGTAGGGACTGGTAGTTCCTAACCAAAGTGTATTATTCCATGGATAGCACCTACCTAACCATTCCCAAGAATATTATAATTTACTTAGAGGAGAGGATTGTTCCGTTACATCGAAAATCTCCCTCAACCCTCGATCAAATATGTAGAAGACGACTTAGGAATATATTCCATATTTAATGAAGAAGAAATTAAAATTGAAAACATTCTTGATGTTCCTTCATAAGTTGATCATATTTGGTATATGTTTTTTTATAGAGTATCATCTCAAGAAAGAAATGATGTTGACATAATCTTAAAAAATTTATTTGGAAAGACACTCATTTTCCTATCGATTAATTTTTTCTGGTACCAACAATGTCATATGTTTTGAAGCTCTGCTCCTTGGGTTAGATATATCCCTTAAGATTGGATATCATAACCTATCTATTTTTGGAGACTCTGAATTAATCATGAATCTAACAAAAAAGGTTTAAACCCCATCCAATAAACCTATAAAGCATTACACTAGCATTGCTTCGGATATCATTGCTTAATTAAAAAATTTAATATTACACACGTGAACTAAAGCATGAATGTTGTTTTCAATGGTCTTGCAATATGCATTGCATGGTATAAAATATTTGACATGATGAACAAGCTTGACTTCCCTGTAGTACTGTATTATGTATATAAAAAACTTGCCCAATAATGAGGAGTCAAGTCTTTTAGGACGACTAGAATCTTCATAATTTTCATGTAAATGAAACCACATAAACTTCTTGGGTTATTGGTTTGGGATAGAATAAATATCCCAAAGGTCTTTTCCCTTTCAAAGATGATTTTTCACCAAGTGACATTTTTAAAAGGAAAATATACAATAAAGCTCCCAAAAAAACAACTGATGCAACTTTTCAAGTAAATATTGGGACCAATAAAGAGCCCAAACTATTACATGTTTCAAAGACTAGTTCTATCGAGGAAATAAAAACAAATCTAAATCTCTTTGATGAATTTTCAGATGATTTTGCATGGTCTACAGTGATCTCAAATGTTTTTATCCCTATATAATCAATCATGCAATACCCATCAATAAGGCTTCTCTACTTGTAATACAAACACAAAGGCCAATCAACCCATCACTTGAAGTGACCATTAGATTTGAGCTAGATGATCTACTTTCCGCTGACATCATTTATCTAGTTAAATATTCATAGTGGGTGGCTAACCTAGTTATAGTTAGAAATAAATAGCCAAATATGCTTGTGTATAATTTTGTTCCTTAAACAAATATATTGTGAATGATGAATTCACACTTCCCAATATGGAATTAATCCTACAACAAGTATCTGGATCCCACATGATGCCATTATTGGATGATTTTATAGTTAAATTAAAATTTATTTAAAGAAAAATGATAGGCATAAGACCACTTTTACTTTCAGTCATATGCCTTTTAGTTTAATCAATGTTGGGTAAATGTTTCAAAGACCTACGGATGTAGCATTTGATGATATAATTGGAGTAATAATCTAGGTTTGCTTAGATGATTTGACCATTGATTAAAAACAATAAAGTGTTCATTTGAATCACTTAAGAAGTGTATTTATACGCTATGGGAAGTACATGATTTCTATGAATCCTTATAAATCTATTTTTGGTGTCAAATCAGGTAATTTACTTGCGAATATTTTCAAGTTTCGGTATCATCATAGATCTCAAGAGAGTAGCTGCCATTCAAGCCCTTTATTCCTCCACATCTATGAAGAAATATATTCAATCCTTCATGGTAACGACCAATTTTGTACAAATTTTTATATCCAACTTTGCAAATATCATCATACCCATTCGCCATATGTTAAAAAATGATCATATTTTCAATTGGAATCCTTCTACCCAAAAGGATTTTCAACATATCAAGGATGCTATCTCTTCAACTACTATCTTAACTACTCCCAAGATTACTAAATACTTCATCATTTATAATAATGTTACATAGGAAATTATTTCTACCATTCTAAAAAAAAAATTATCGGAAGGAACAACATATAGCATTTACAAGTTAGAGCCTCTCTGACGAAGCCATGAAGTACTCATTAATTTTAAAACATAATTACTCTTTAGTAAAAGCTATTGATAAGTTTAGACACATGATCATTAGAAGGCATACCAAATTTAGAACCCCACTCACATCCATCAAAATTCTTGTTGTCTCAAAATCTGATGCTGGTAAGTTGGAACATTGGTTGAAAAAGATCCAAGGACATGATTTATCAATAATTGTTATTGATACAATAAAGGGCATAGATTTAGCTCTTCATTTGGCCCAAGGTTTGAACCATACCAAAGAATTTTAATCACAAAATGAATATTTCACTGAATTATTTTTAATTCATGGAAAATTATATGAACTTTATCAACATCCTTGCTTTCACAATTTTATTTTCTATTTAAATCATCAAAAATATCCAAAAAACTTGGAAAAGATTCAGAGAAGAAAACTTCATTTAGACACTTCTAAATACAATTTTGTAAGTAACATTTTATTCTAAAATATCTAGAAGGCATATTGCTACAATACGTAGACGAAAAATTTTCCAATAAAATATTGAAATCATTACATGGTTCATCAAAAAAATTTGACCATGTCATAGGCCACTTTTCTGCTAGGGCCACCACACAAAATATTTTGAGAACTAGGTACTTCTGGCATCACCTTTTCCAAGACACATTCAAGTTTGTTAAATCTTGTGATGAGTGTCAACGTGTGGCTAGAAGAATTCAATATTCAATTATGCCTCTCAGATCCATTATCTCAATATTCCATTTCACCAAATGGGGTTTACATTTCATTGGGTCGATAATTCCCTCATCCTCAGTTGGGCACATTTTCACCTTAACTGCCACATATTACTTCACTAAGTGGTATTAGGTAATCCCCTTCTAAAGAGCAAAAAAATATGAGGTTATGCATTTCTTTGAAGACACCCCTTCTTGGTACACTCCCTGATATTGCATCTAATAGTGCGTCTGCTTTTGTTTCACGAAAATTTATTGTTTTTTCCAATAATTTTGGGATCAAACAAACTTTTTCATCATCCTATTGTATGTAGGGAAAAATTTAAAAAAAATCCACAAATAAGAATCTAATCAAGATCCTCACAAAAATCATAACCATCAATCCAAGGAAATGGTGCCTCCTACTTCCTTATGCCCTATAGGTAGACAAGATCACCATTATGGTAACTAATTACGTTACTCATTTTCAACTCGTCTATTGCGAGGAAGTTGTGATTCTAGTTGAATTACAACTAGCCTCGTTTTTCTTGGATTTTCAAGTTGAAGAATTCAAATAATCATATCTAATAAATTGATATCATTCTCTATTATCCCTTGATGAAAAAAATAATTTATCACTCAATCAAATCGGGAGGGAAAATTCTGTAAAGAAGTATCATGATAAGAGGGTCAAGGCAATGACCTTGGAAGTCAGTCAAAAGTGCTATTATGGGATTTTGCACATGCTGACAAAGTGAAGCACTCCAAATTTGAAAATTTATGGATTGGACCCTATGAAATTGTTGCAAAAGTTGGAAGTAATTATTATTTTTTTGAAATATGATGATGATAGATTACTTTCGTATCCTACAAATGGTTCTGACATTAAGAACTTTATTGATCCAACTTCAAGGTCAGCTCAATCGTGATCTTTATCTATTCTTGTATTTTTGTGTTTTTTTTCTTGATTGTTGTCTTTTTTTTTATTATTGATTTAATTTAATTTCCTTTCCATTGTGTGTAATACTATTTTGAAATTTACTCAGAAATGTCAGATATGCAACTTTTAGAATTTGTACATAACAACATATTGACTGCACATCGAATGAGAATGATGATACTACAGTTAAGTATCTAACATCATATTTGTCTTAAAATAGGATATCAAAATAGACTAGTCATTATTTCAGCAAGACCCTAATTGATGGCTCCACGTGATTTAAGAAAAAAGTTTCTCTTACGACTATTGTCTTACAAAGATAACAAATACATGGGTGAGTGTATTTCTATTTTCCTACTCTTTGTGAGGAGGTATTGGGTTTCCTGGTTGTTATTCTTCTTCTATTCTGTGAAACCAAAGATGTTGGATTCAATATAGTCACCTATATTTCCTCGTGGAATCACCATATGTCAACCATTGTTCTAGAATTTTTGGAATTTTATATTATTGCCTTCTCAAACTTCAAGTGACCTTAATATTTGTTCTTGTTTATCCGTGACCAAAATGAGGACACACTAAGAACACATAAGAATTCAATGCATGTATTTGTCAGCTATACAGATATTGATGGACATATGGTTTTATAAGTTCACAAATTTTTCTTATGTTGGTGAAAATAATAATTTCCTTATTATAGTGCTCCATGCTCCATGCAGTAATTTCCTTATTTACTGCATTTTCGTAAATTATTTCCTACATGCTCATCATTAAGGTATAAATTGGTTGCAATGTTGTATATATGTTAATGTTATTGAAGCTTACTATGATAACAACGCCTGATATTATACATTGTGCGGAGTCTTGGCTTATGAATATGATTTGGTTTCATATGATATACACTACCATGATACACGAATAAGAGTTTGATTTGAAACAATTGTTATTTGATATGATTCTTGGAATACATCGAAATCTGTGTTGGTGGGTGTGATTAATTGTGCATATTAAAAAGGTTATGCAAGTGATTGCTAAATTAGGTTTTGGGTTCCACTAGCTCTACGGCTTATGTTGTTGAGGGTGCAAGTCTGTGTGATGTATCGTATAGTATTATTTTTGTGCACCTCAGAGTGTTGATTTAAGGTTTCAAAGTGATGAATTTAGCGTGACACACTATTGATGATTTATGATTTCGACCACTTGATTAAGATCCATGTAGTGGAAAGTGAGGTAAAAATATTTTATACAACTCCCTTAGAAGTGATTTAACTCCATTTTTTACGCAGATTTGATAGCCATGCATTATGAATTAGCTTGGTGCCACCCTTTTAATTTACTGATCAACCTCGAAGGAAGTAAACTCTTCATGCAAATTTAATGTGCCTACCCATCAAATTGATCAATGGTCTACATGAATCTAGGTTTTGATCGATTATTTCCTTTCATGAAAATTTTTACCTCCTAAAGTTTTAACCTTTTGATTTCAAAAATTAGGGTTTATTTGATGATTTTACTACTAGGGAAGCCACCATAACCACCAAGATATTGGGACTAAGGCTATCAGTTTGAGACTATGAGGCTGATATCGTGAACTTCCTCGTGGGGCCCATGTATATTTCACTTCATTTAATTGGTCGATTTACAGGTAAGTTAAAAATAGGTTAATTACATGATTTAGTGTCTTTTCACTGGTTAATTGCTCTCACTCCATTTTCTATGTTAAACTTGTACATGCCTTTGTCATTCTTTTATTTCATTCTATGGACACCCATTTTAACTTTTACCCAATGTCTTGCCTTTGCAATTATGAATTATATTATTATTCGAGCTTTTAACTAAAGCCACAGTCACAACTAGTTAAAAAAGTGATTTTTTTTAAAATACTCCCATTTCTTGTCTCAATGTTAAAAGGAGAAAGGTTTGTGTCCTATATCCCTAAAAAAAACCTATATTTGTTTTCACTTGGCCAAGCATGTCCTTACATTCTAGTTTTACTTACATATAACATGTGGCATTTTAACCTTGTGCATAAATGAGACACCGTCAATGGTATTAATCAAAATTCTTATCATAAAATTCTAACCAGATGCATAGTATTTCTGGTCCCTCAAATTATTTTTAATGGGGTTCTTGTGTTTCATGTGAGAGCCACTTGTGTGTCTCATTTATTCACTCCTCAATGCATCATTTCATTTTAAATTCCTTTGATATTTTCCTCATTTCTTTCTGTAACCTCCAGGAGGTTTGAACCTTACCACATAAACCCGATTTCAGAAGAAAAAGTTAGAAATAAAAAATGGCCATTTGTAATCAATGTGAAACAAAACAAAATCATGGAATTAGCACTATAAATATTAAATTAAAACAAAGAAAGCGAGAGAAAAAAAGAGGCAATTGATAAGAGTTTTGCTGAAAGAAATTTGAAAGAACTATGAATTTTGATTTTCCTTCACTGATACAAATATAAAAAAAAAAAAAAAATGGGAATGAGTAAGAAATGAATGGAATTAATTTGGGTTTTCTTCAAAGCCTTTTACATTCTAATGGATTTGTATATTACATTATCTCTACCTACTTGTATAATCCAAACCCTCCTCAACTAATCTTTACCTAATCCACACAAGAGTGTATCGATCTTTGTTGATGCATCTAGATTGTCGTAATTCTAAAGGGAATGAATCTAATGTGTTAACTTTCTCTGTTTTGGTTTATTTCTCTTTATATTTTTTTGTTTTATAGATATGAGTTCTAACTCTTACATACAGGCTAGGGGTCGAGGCAGAGGAAATAGATCTGCTAGTTTCCTGAATACAAGGAGGAATAAAACATTCATTTTTTTGTGCACTTCAATGCAAATTCTAAATAGTTACACCAATTGGAAAAAACAGGACATTTGTAACTTGGGTCTCCAAATGTAAGCCTATTTTCCTCTTTCCTATTAAAACAATTCCTCACCACTTCTATGACCTCACCCTAACATTCAAGAGATTCCTATTCAATCACTTGGTGAAAATGTGTGGAATGGAAACGATGGTTGGAATCCAGTTCCAAATCCATATAGTGTTGAAACCCAAGGTTGGGGAACTGTTCCCAATAGTCCCATGCTTAATATTTCTTCTCACTCGCGATATCCTACTACAAATTCACCCAATTTAGCATCGGATGGACTCAACCCCAATTCAGGCCCCCATAATGTTGCCCTTTAAGATGCCAACATTCATGTCGGTCCTACTTGTACCTCTGCCACTAAATTTTTAATTTTTCATAGTATACTTGTAGATCCATTGACTCTAAACCAATGTATGCAAACCCTAATCAATTTAAAATTGGGAGGGACTCCCCTTGAGACTGCCCATCATAAACCATACCCGGCATTTACCATACTCGGCATTTGCAATTTCTTCTTCTATAGAGTCTGACAACCAAAAAGAGGTTATTGCACAACAACCCATCATTTCCATGGAGAGATTCATGTTTGAAGCCAGGAACAATACAACTAATTTTTATTATCGATTTTAATAACTAATTTACAGTTTGGTTTACTTATAGTGGTATACTTGTGGTAGTGATCTATCGTTTTAACATAACTTTGATGATAGTTAATGGTTTCAAATTTTGATGGTAGCCTATAATTTTAACATAAATTTGATGACAGTTTATGATTTTTGGTGATGATCTTTTGTTATTTTGTACAGTTGACACATAAGAATATTATGTGCATTTTTAGACATGTACACACATGTATATGTAAAATAGTTTAATGTATATATAAGATGATTTTTGGTGATGATCTATTGTTATTTTGTACAGTTGACACATAAGAGGATTATGTGCATTTTTTATACATGTACACACGTGTATATAAGATGGTTTAATGTATATATAAGATGGTCTTGACCCCACCATTTATTTATTTTCCTTTCCTTAAATACTCACGCCTTGATTAGTTTTTTTTACTAATTAATCAAATAAAATAAAGAAGAGACAATTACATAACTGTCATGAAGTTTTCCAAGCTACAAATCCTTTCCCGAACGAGGAAAATATGATCTTAGATTCTAAGCAGAGTTGGAATGATATAATTTAATTTATTCAATTTGGGATTTTGTTTATTTTTTAGATATTTGTATCTCATAGACTCCTGTCAATAAGACTTATTTTAAATAGTAGTGTTGATGGAGGTTTAAATTGTCTTGTTGTTAAAAGGAATATTTATCCCGATCATGGAATATTTTAAACTGTTGCATATTAATCAATAATGATATATTGATCTCTTTTGCAGTAGCATACCAATGTATGATGCATCTGATTAAGCTAGCTGAAACAAGGCCAAGATTTATATGTTGTTCATAGCTACTTGAATTTGAATGATATGGTCTTGAAAACATCGTTATTTTTCAAGAAGTTCATAGTGTAGAGTGGTTAATTCGTGGAGTCTAATTTCATTACATCTAAACAATATTATTTTTTAACTAACTCAATGAAGGATCTCTTTTTGGTTCTTCCATCGCGTGTTTTATCCTTCTTGTTTTTATTTTTTATCTTTTTTTATTTTTGTATATACTATATTATACATTGTATTATTATTGTTAATCAAATTTTACTTTGAGCATTAATTGTGAAAAAGTTCATGGGTGTGGAATATATATTAAATTATGTGTAATGAATGTTGTCTATATCTGCAGATTTTCCAAAACATAATACTTGATATAGTTGTACTTTTATAGTGAATATTGAAGCCTATATTTATTTCTTTTACTTTATTTTTTTATGGTTGATGTCTTTACTACTTAGCCTAGTTGTTTGAATTTGTTTACTTAGACACTTCAAAGGTCTATCATAGTTAGAATGGATCTAAATTTGAGCACTGTTCCAAAAACTCTTGGCCTAGCCTACTATTGATGGGTTGGAATGTTCCTCCAATTTCAAGGGGATCTCCCCGGTGTAGAATCCAAATTCGACCCTACATCATTTGTTTTAGGAGTCCTATCTGCTATGTGAGTCTTATTGTCATTTCATTGATTAATATTCTCTTTGGATGAAAGAAGTACTAATCATTAGAGAGCAAATACAAATTTAACAATTGCAAGTAATAAATTCATGGAATTTCAACATGTACAACACTATGAATAGTAAAAACATAATATTAAGACATGAATATCAATATAATTAGTGTTAACAAAGATTCAAATCAAACCCATGCACGTTGCAAAGATAAGTTTATCAATCATGAATAAGTTCTTGATCAATAACACCATGAAAGCATAAGTAAGCACACAATTCTACAACGATATAATACTCACATCAATAAAACAGTTCATTGACATAAACACAAAGTAAACACATCATATATCATCCATTCATTGCAAGATAAATCCCACAATCCTTTATGAAACTTGAAATATTGTACACCAAGGCTCATAAAGATTGGAACATTAAGTTGGAATATCCATAGCACTATCACATGAGAATTCTATAAAATCCATAAGTGGAAACATGAAACCACTTCTTGCATTTACCAAGAGATCTATTAGCTCTCAAACAATATGAAAAAATTATTTCAAAACCAAAATTCCCTTACATTGTGTCATCAGGTCATATTTATAGAAATTGGGTGGCATTTGATCTACCCCTGTGAAATTTCAGTCACCCCATGACCTTTCACATTATCATGAGACTCTCTACTCTATTCTAATATTTATTCTACAACTATCATATTACATGGGAGAACGAAATTCTCCTACTCTACCAATTTGGTTATAGAGAGATCTGTGACATCTAGATGCAATTCTTGTATAAGATATGTGTGCCAAAGTTTGTACTCCTTTGCAACACTGATAGCCTTATGTTTTTTCCCATATCCATGTCTATGAAGATATTCTAGGGCATCTTGAAACAAATTGTTATTCTTCACCTTTATTTGATTTGACTGGGTCATGAGCTTAGTGTGAATCGTCACAAGCTCCACCACGTATTGGGAAATCATTTCCTTTGTAACCTGTAAGTTCTCCATGGTAACAACTTGTTTAAAAGGATTCATGAATGCTTCGATATCTTATTGAACTTATTCTTGTGGCCTTATTTCACCAAAAAATCCAATATAATGGACTTTATGCACCTTGATTTGAAATTCTATTCCAATCAACAAATGCTTATATGAAGCTAACACTTTGTCCAAATATTTTTTTAACTTGTCACATGAATAGACCTTGATGTGAATTATAAATTTATCATCTTCTACAGTTATTGAGTCCTTTCTTGGGATATATTCTTATGCATCAAGATATTGAGTGGTCCACTCATGTATATTATCGATAACAGTTGTGGCTTGTTTGTGCATGGATTCCATTTCTTTAGATTCTGCCTATATGGTTGGAAATTTTGTTGTATATTGATCTAGATTCATCATTTCCTAGTAGACCATGGCCATAAAATCCTCTAATATGTCACCTCCTCATGAATAGATGTTTGCAATTATTTGCTGCTTGAATGAGTCATATGTAAGGCTTGGTTATAACTTTGTATTTGTGTCACTCTTTTTTAAGAAGCAACAAGCTTGGCTTGTAGATAAACCACCTATTTGTTCAATCTATTCACATTTATTTATGTTGCGGTCATGAAGGCAGCCCCAAAAGAAGCAATCATCTTAGGATTCATGGTGGTATTTATGATAATCTCCTTTTCTGTGATCGTTGATATGGGCTTATTTTGGTTCTTTTCATAACACTTTCACCTTTCTTGCATTATATTTCATTGGATCTGTTCGAAAGTGAGCCTTGTGATATCCAACACTTCCTCTTCTTCTTCTTGTGGAATTCCTAATTCTTGAAGTGGAAAATGTCCTCCAGTAATTAGAGTGGAAGGAGGAATGTCTAACAAAGACAAATCTACCTACATCTTAGACCCTTGTACCTCTGGATCATATATTGTTTTTCTCTATTTCTGTTTGAGTAGATATTGTTCAATTTGTTTAGCAATAGTCTCCTGATATCTCTTGGATTCCTCTTCTTCTTCTTGTTTCCGATCTATCTCTTATTTCTTCCTTTGTTCCTCTTCAGATTTTATTTTTAATTCTTCTTTTACCTATTTAGTTCTTGTTTTTTCCTCTTCTTTCTTCTTCTTCTATTCCAACTCTTGTTCTCTTCATTCTTATTCTTCTTTCCTAAGTATCTCTTCCTCTTCTAAATTCTTTATGTTTTCTTCATATTGTCGTTTCTTCAAAATTTCTTCCTCTTGTCTCCTCCTCATTCTTGTTTTCGATCTTCTTTCATTTATTGTTTTCATTACTATTGTATCATTTAGTTTCCTTCATAACTTTCTTCTTGTTGATATTTTGGTTTTTATTCTCCTTTGTTTGGTTATGGATTAGTTTCTTCCTACTAGTCACCTTTCTTCTTCTTATTTTTCCCATTCTTTTTTTTTTCTTTCTTCCTTTTACACAAAACTCTTTAGTCCTCAAGGCTCATGCCTTGTTTTTCCTCGTCGTTTGATTATTTCCTTTATTCCAAGTATTAATGTTCATTCAGTCCAAATTACCTAGAAGTATTATATAATTTTTTGATGCTATATTCTTCATCTCCTTGTTGATTCCTATAGGACCACCCAAATCCAACTGATTTATAATTTATTATTTCAATACCTTTTGAACCGTACTTTTGGAGGCTCAAGACAAAAAAAAAAAAAAAACCCTTTTATTTCCTTAGCTTATGAGTTATCTTCTCTAAAATTTTCAAGATATTAGGCCCTAATTGTTAAATGGAACACAATCCACTGTCCCTTTTTACCCTTTTTGTAATGTTCCCAAATTGGAACAGCTACACTATTGGGAATAATCTGAGTTATTACCAATGTGGAGCTATAGCCATGTACCTCATATAGATGTAAAAACACTTATCCTTCAGTTAAATATGCAAAAAAAACCTTATACAGCATTTTATAGACCCAAAGGTGGGGAAAAGTGATGATTTCGGCCCTAAAACGTGTGTATTCAGAGATATGTATAAAAATAAGATGGGAAAGAAGTTTGATATGATATCTAGGGTTATGAGGGACTCCCATGTCTAATTTTATCAAAAAAAAATGCGTTTTTATATATTAAACAGTTCCTCCTTTCCTAACTATGCTAGAAAACCCTGATTTCCCATGGCTTAAGTTATGCAGAAATTTTCTGAAGCATGGATAGCATAATTTTTTAGGGTTTTAACTAAAATAATGCTGGAACATCAGTATGGAAACTTATAATATGAATCAGATGGTTTACATTAGGAAAAATAGAGATTTACATAAAGAAAGCCCTCCAAATGAGGTGTTGCAACCATGCAATGAGACAAAAAAGCTGAACAGCATAATTTATAGGGATTGAAGCAGTGTTTCATTATATTTTAGATCTACAACCGATCTGAATAGAAAATCACAGATCAGAATGGGATCTATATGCAAAAAAATCTTTTTAGTACATTCCCCTTGGGGATCTCAGCAGAAGATGAATAACAATGAATAGATCTGAGATCTTCACCATAGATCTGCAGTAATATTCAGAAATTTCTGAAGAATATGATATACAGCAGATCAGATCTGAAATATAACATGGATTGATTGTCCAATCCATAGATCACCATAGTGAAGGAAAGGAGTCCTTCCACTGGAGATCTCTCCTCCAAACTACTATCAAATGTACACTGCTACTTTGACTACAAAGAGGACGCAGTTTTCTCAAGTGACTGTGCTGAAGAAGTGGAGAACACTTTGGTCTGATGCCAAAATAAGAATCTAAAGATCAAAATAGCTATTACACTCCTGCTAATGGTTTAGATGACTTCCCCACTGAAAATATGCAATAGAACTCTTCAGATCTAAATAGATATGATTCTACTTGCTGAAGCTTTCTAAACAGTGCAGCCCTAATCAGGATTTACGCTTTCAAGGGAGGTGAAGCTTGGACAAAATGCCAGATAATGGATCAATGTAGCACAATCTCCTCCAAAGGAAGAGGAATTCCTAAACAGGAAATTCCTCTCTCTTAGCTAAACAGCCAAGAGAGTTTGAGTTTCTCAAGCAATCTCAAAATCTAATTATCATCAAAAAACTTTTCCTTGAGCCTTCTCCTTCCTTTTATAAGATGAGGATGTGCAAAACCCTAAACCACCTTGAATCACTTAACCCCTTTCAAATGAGGTCCTCCTTCTAGAACTGCGTTGTCCCTTTAGGAGATACATTGAACCTAGATAGCGTTGTAGATTTGGTCCTGTTGACCCAGTCAATTAGCTCAAACCTGTTTCACACACAAGTGGATTTTATTACAAAGGCCCAGATTTATCCCTTTTCACATTGGGCATGTATTTATTCTTTGATTTAAGGGGTTTTTCATGTCCTCCTTTACATTTTATTCATCAATAAATAGAATTAAAACAAAATGAAATGTTCCTATTAGCTTGGGCTAATTAGGAACATTACAGTCCTCCCCTCCAAAATTGTTTCTTGTCCTCAAGAAACTACAAGGTGAGTGATGCAAAATCTCCTCCTTGGTGACACCAACATAAGATAAGCTTCCTCCATAAGCCAAGTGCTCACCAATCCATCCATGTCTTGCTCCTCCAAAGTTCTCATGAGATGCAAATAGCTCATCCCATAAGGGTACAATAGATCATATGAAACAAACATGGTTTTCCCCCATGCTCTCCCTAAAACAAGAAAACATAAAGTACATGGAGAGTATCCATTCCATGAGGCACATGCCATCCTTCCTCCTTTCTCCATATATCCCCATAAAATTATAAGTACATTATCAAGATAGGGAATCAAAACAATGTGCTTGAAAACAGAAAATTGCACATATGGAGGTGGGTCATAGTCCCACATGTGGAACCAACGCAAGGCATCCCCTTCTTGCATCAAATTTAGATATGGTAAGTGGTTTTCCCACCACTTACTTGCTGCCCACACCATATCACCATGGCTGAAAGTGCGATATATGTTTGGTGCTTTGGGGAAGCACCCATCATCTTGCAAAATCTCCCTTTTCTTCTCAAGGGAGTGGCCCAATTCAGAAATTTTTGGGGCCCAATATTGGCCAAGAGGCTCACATGATATAACACTCCTCCTTGGAGTCATGACCTGCAAAAACATGGTGTAAGAGTACATGAAATCAAAATATAAAACATATGTAACATGATCATGTTTTTCACCAACAATCCTCCTCCCATCAATGGAGTGGTGCATGGATCTATTCTCTTCCTCAAAAGAAGAAAGAGTGAGTTAATTTGACTCTTCCTTTTGGCCCCCTTCCATGCCAAAGGTGTCATGTGGAAAGTTTCCCCTCCCATGCTGCTTCAAAACATAGCATAATAAGTGGCCATCCCACCACCTACTTGCTGGAATAAGCTTCTTCAAAGCTTGAAAATAATGGAGGATAATAGGTGTTGGCTGAATATGATTCAAACAACACATGTCATGCTCCAAATTCTCCCTTGTGAGAGATCCCTTCTCATGACATAAGCTCAATACATGACCTTTTGCATAAGAAAACATAATATATAATACAACAGCCATATAATGTTCTATCCTCTCCTTGAAATACAAATGAATTTGGAAGATTTCATTCCCAATGGATACATTCACCCATTGTACCTTTCCTCCTCTCATGTTTACAATAAAGATTGGAGCATCATTAACATCATAATATAAACATGCTCCCTTATGCCATCCCATGAGAAGGTTACATCTTCTCCCAACCCAAAGTACATACATGATTATGAGATTCATTCTAAATAGAAATACATGTACATACATCATGGATACAAGTAGATGTATGGACATGGAATTCATCATGGAATGTCCATACTCTCTTCTCATCAACCAAAACAAATATGCCTTCTTCTTATGCATTATTTTCTTGAAATACAAGGCATGACGTAAGAAATTCAAAAACCTTGGGTGGTACCCAAACTCACCCAATAGGAACCAGCGCAGGGGATCTCCTCCCTGCTTCAGATCTAGATGTGGTAAGTGGTTTGCATGCCACTTACTTGCTGCCCTTATCATTTCACCATGGATGAAAGTGAAATGTATGTTTGGTGCCTTAGGGAAGCACCCTTAATGTTGTAACACCTCCCTTAGCCCATCAAGGGAGTGGCCATATTTGAAAATAATCTTGGCCCATAGTTGGCCATGAAGCTTGTAAGGTAAAACACTCCCTTTGGGAGTTATGCCCTGCAATTGTAAAGTAAGAGAGTACATGCAATCATGAAATAAGATGTGATTTACATAAGCATGCTTCTTACCCAAAGTCTCCAATGTTGTGTTCGCTCCCCTCTTAGAAAGAGATGACATTGATGCAAAAGGTTGAGGGAACACTTTTCTCTTCTACTCATCATGGGAACTCCTTGGTGGAATTCCTTCAAGTAAGGAGACATCAAGGCATAGATCATGGAAGGATGTATGGACTGATGTGTCCTTGCTTTTCTTGAATAGATCACTTTTCCTTCTTTCTGCATTATTATGCTGAAATAAAGAGGGGAAAATGTTTCTTACCATGTGAAGCTTTCCCTCTTCTTTTCCTTCTGCAATCTTCAAGGTCTCATCCTTTGATAGTGATGACACATGCTGCCCATGGATGGTGCCATAATCTTCATATAATGAGACCTCCTTAATGAGATATGACTGAATACATGAGTGGAGAAGGCCCTCCATGCTTCCACTGCACAATCCAATCACCTTCCTAGGTGTTTCAACCTTCTACAATGGATAGGAATGAGGCTATCCCTCTTCCCCATCTCCTCTTTGTGTCCTCATGGTTTCACACCTTCTGCATTTCAAGGGCTTTTGAAATGCAATCCCTTTGAGATCTTCAAGAAAAGACCTCTCATATATTTCCTTCCAAAACCATTGAGGTTTTGGATCTTCTGCAGGTAGAAGTTTCTCTTTGAGCTGGGGAGTGCTCATTGAGAAAGAGGCATCTGGAAAGGAGAAAAGGTTTCTCACTTCAAGATGTCTACCACTCATCATTTCTTCCTCCATTGATTCACGAATGAAGTTGCAATTTGAATGCCCTCATGAGGAATGGTGCCTCCATTCTTCCTTACTGCTTTTGCACAGTGCAGTGCAACTTTTTTTCTCTAAATCAACAGCATACAAAAATTTAGATCTCCTCATACAATGTGCTGAAATGACAACAGATGAATTTTCAATCACACCTTGGTGGGATGTAGAAGCAGGAGCTTCTTCTGCAACTATGTAGTATCCCTCCATTACTGAAGGCTGCTCCTTCAAGGTTGTGCCAGCACTGGTAAAAATCTCCACCCTTTCAATCTCCTTGATATCTTCTTCAATACCCTTCATGGTCTGGAAAAGGAGTAGGGAGATCTCATCTTCTGTCATTCTTCCAAGTGGTGGAGCCATGCTCTTGTTTTTTCTGTAAAATGCATCTTCTTTGTGAGGGTAGGAACTGCATGGGTCTTCCTCTCCTTCTTTAAACCTTATATAGGTCTCATTTCAAATTTCTTCTCCTTGAAACCCTCTAGGAGTTTCATTTTCTTCTTCTTTCTCCTTTGTCTGTCTACCCTTCTTGAAGAGGCTCTTCATGGATCTGGAATATGATGAGGTAAAAATAATATTCTTTATAATTATGATCTTTCTCCTTGCTCTACATCACTTTGGCTTGAAGCCACAAGCTGAGCCAAATATCTTGCTCTGATACCACTGTAATGTTCCCAAATTGGAACAGCTACACTATTGGGAATAATATGATTTATTACCAATGTGGAGCTACATCCATGTACCTCATACATATTTAAAAACAATTAAAATTCATTTAAATATGCAACAACAGCCTTATACAGCGTTTTATAGACCAAAATGTGGGGAAAAGTGATGATTTAGGCCCTAAAACGTGTGTATTTAGAGATATGCATAAAAATAAGATGGGAAAGTGGTTGTATATGATAGCTAGGGTTATGAGGGACTCCCATGTCGAATTTCAGAAAAAAAAGGCTTTTTTTCTATATTAAACAGTTCCTCCTTTCCTACCTAGGCTAGAAAACCTTGATTTCCCATGGCTTAAATTATGCAGAAATTTGCTGGAGCATGGATAGCATAATTTCTAAGGGTTTTAATTGAAATAATGCTGGAACATCATTATGGCAACTTATAATATGAATCATATGGTTTACGTTAGGAAAAATAGAGATTTACATAAAGAAAGGCCTCCAAATGAGGTGTTGCAACCATGCAATGAGACAGAAAAGCTGAACAACGTAATTTATATGGGAATAAAATATTTTTTCATTATATTTTAGATCTAAAACAGATATGAATAGAAAATCATACATTAGAATGGGATCTATATGCAAAAAGAGTTTTTTAGTACATTCCCCTTGGGGATCTCAGCAGAAGATGAATAACAATGAATAGATCTGAGATATACACCATAGATCTGCAATAATCTTCAAAAATTTCTGAATAATATGATACACAAAAAATCATATCTGAAATAGAACATGGATTGGTTGGCCAATCCACGGATCACCACTGTGAAGGAAAGGAGTCCTTCCACCGGAGATCTCTCCTCCAAAATGCTATCAAATGTACACTGCTACTTTTCCTGTAAAGAGGATGCAGTTTCCTCAAGTGATTGCGTTGAAGAAGTGGAGAACACTTTGGCCAGATGCCAAGATAAGAATCTGAAGATAAAAACAGCTTTTGCACTCCTGCTAATGGTTTAGATGACTTCCCCACTTAAAAGATGCAATAGAACTCTTCAGATCTGAATAGATATGATTCCACTTGTTGTAGCTCTCTAAACAGTGAAGCCCTAATCAGGATTTACACTGTCAAGGGAGGTGAAGCTTGGCCAAAATTCCAGATAGTGGATCAATGTAACACAATCTCCTCCAAGAGACCCTCAAGGAAGGAAGAGGAATTCCTAAACAGGAAATTCCTCTCTCTTAGCTAAACAACCAAGAGAGTTTGAGTTGCTCAAGCAATCTCAAAATCTAATTATCATCAACAACCTTTTCCTTGAGCCTTCTCCGTCCTTTTATAAGATGAGTATGTGAAAAACCCTAAACCACCTTGAATCACTTAACCCCTTTCACATGAGGTCCTCCTTCTAGAACTACACCGTCCCTTTAGGAGATACATTGAACCTAGACAGTGTTGTAGATTTGGTCCTATTGACCCAATAAATTAGCTCAAACTTGTTTCACACACAAGTGGATTTTATTACAAATGCCCAGATTTATCCCTTTTCACATTGGGCATGTATTTATTCTTTGATTTAAGGGGTTTTTCATGTCCTTCTTTACATTTTATTCATCAATAAATATAATTAAAATAGAATGAAATGTTCCTATTATCTTTGGCTAATTAGGAACATTACACTTTTCCAATGTTTTGGATAATCCGATGGTCGATTGGTAGCATACTTCTTGCAAGAGAACTCTATCCATCACTATGGTTAGGAGAGCGTGAGGAGGCTTGTATGCGCAAAAAACCATGAATAATTTTTCCTTTCTAATAGGGAACCAGTTTTCCACCTTTATGATGGAATTTAAAGCTCCCTCTCACATATAGGTGAATCATGGCCAAAGAATTCCTGATATAGAGGAGCAATAAAATATTGTGTCATAGTTTTGAGTGAAGCTTTATAACTTTGGTTCAAAAAGCTCTTATAATAAATATGTGTTGGCTATGGTACTTCTAGGGTCCATCTCAAACTCCCACCTTTGAAATGACATCTTGCACAGACTGCATCAAGAAGATAAGATTCCATGTAAAATTTTGATGTCTTACCTCTCTCCAGATTGTTGGTTGCTTGAATATTTGTTTTGAGAGCAGATTCCAAGATACTTTTCCAATTGAATATAGTCCCTCTAGTGGTGACTATGTGCATCATAGGTAACCATGATCCAAGGAAGGTATTTATATCATCTCTCCCATACAATATGCTCATCATTGTAGTGATCAACTGATATATTTTTCTAAGGGCTTATGTCTTATAGATTTTTTCTACCCTACCCATGATCTTGGAAGCTACCTGCCACCATGATTTCAAAATGTCTTTGGCGTATTTGGTAGATTCATTTAAATTCATCATCCATCTTCTATTGAAATATTCTTCTCATTTAGGTAGCTTGTAATAACTATAACTATTGACAACATCGAAACAGGCCAAAATTCCTCCATCATTCCTTCTGATTTCCCAATGTCTCTCATCTTCATACTTCAATATCCAATTAATGGATTTGGCACACGGGAATACTAGTGGGTGTGCAACTACCTTATGAAACCACGACCTCTTAACATTTATGTACACTATGAAATCTTCTCTATCCTTAGGGATCTCATGGTTGAAATTTTTGGAGAAGATATCCCATAGAGTCGACTATGTCTTCTTGTTGATGTTTCAAGTAGTGTCTCCATAAATTGGGAGAGTAGGTGGGATATCTACCACTCCTTCTATGTTTCTTTCTTCTCTAGCTGAACTCCTGCCTGAACTTTGCAAGAGCTTTTGATCACTACAGGTGCCATCTCTCTAGAAAATGATGAAATGTTGATGCAACCCAGATCGATGTCACATGAAATTTCAAAAATGTGATCCCAGGATGAAGAGGTTGACATGAATAAAAATTACTAAATGTAAATGAAAAATTGCAAGTACAAAATAGGTAGGACACTTGGTCGCAATTTGGATCACTAACGAAGGTTGCAATGTCAATTATTGAGACAGGTCACAAAAAAATCTTAAAAACATAAGTTGTAATTACAAGGCGGTCATAAAGTTATAGTGGAGAGGGGTTGCAAGGTAGATTGACTTTGAAATAATGACCTTGTAACTATGTGATTAGTGTTACCTTAAGTGAACTGCGAAAATAAGGGGGTCATAGATCGAGTGCAGCAATAGGTCACAAATTCACGCTAGAGTGATGGTTGTGGGATAGATTGTTTCTAAAGTTGTGATCTTGCAACTATGTGATCATTATCATTAATGGTCACATGGTTGCACCATGGGGAAGGTCACAAGAAGAAGAGGTCATTGGGTCACACCAGATGATAGGTCACACAAGACGCTATCCATATCAATTGTGATTTCACGACTGTAAGACTTAGGACTTGTCGTAGGATGAAAAACGGTATGACAGATAGGGTTCCTCATATGAGAAACCACAATCTGAAGAGCATGCGATCGATGATTGTTAACAGTTGGAGAAGGGCCATCAATGAAAAGGTAAGGGTCATGAATTTGGGTAGAGCAACCAATATTGACGATGGTTCTTGTTTCTAAGTTTAATTTGGACGAAGAGGGTTGTCTAAGTGAAAAGAGAGCTCACATAATATTTGGAGTTGTTGAAATATGGGGTCGTGAGAAATACGAGGGTATACGAGCTAGATTCGTTCGACGCTCTAGGGAGATTAAGATGCACATTTGAGTGGTCGGGGCTATGAAAACAAAGGTGAGAGGTCAGTTTTATTTATGGTGAGGAAATCCATATGAAGGTTCCAGGAGGAAAATGCAGAGCTGTGACACTAAGGAAGATTACAAATGTCAAATTTTAAGAAGGAATTTATTGCAAGAAAAGGAAACAATGCCTACCTGTGGGGGTCATGAGATTTCCAGTTGGTGGAGAGCTCTTTGCACTCAGTAGTAGGGTGAGAATGAATGGAGGAGAGGGGGTGTTTGGTTTATAAAATAGGGCGCACATGTGGAGAGAGGGGTCACAACTAGATGGTGTGCAGGGATAAGGTCACATGTGACCGAGATAGGATCATGAAATGAATGTGCACTGAGAAATGGTCGCATGCTACCTTATTATATGAGGTCACTAGGTGGACACACAAAGGGGGATAGATCACATGTGACCAACTCAAGGTAAGTTGCAGGGTGAAAGTGCACTTGGTCATAAGGTCACATTGAAACTGAGGTTTCATGAATAAAAAATTATAAAGGTGTAACTATGTGACTTGTGGATACAATTATTGTGCAATAAAAGGTTGTGTGCGACCCACAATGTAGTGATCACAAGTCACATCAACAACTGACCAAAGAGAATGTGACTAGGGTAAAATGTGACTTAGTGACTAGAATAGAGCAATGAAGATGAGGTCGTAGGTGGTGAATTTAATGCCTATATTGATCCTAATCAGCACAACTAGTGACTAGGAGGGAAAAATAGGCTTAGGCCTGTTATGGCCTAAATCCACCTTAGGTTGAGAAAGGCAGAATCTAGGGTAACATCAAACCACGCTTAATCTGGTAGCTAGCCCTACCAGATCAGGAGAGGGCTCTCTCCTGGTAAATCTCAGCAAAAAATGATCAGTGAGGCTTGAGATGACTTGAATGAAGGTTGATTTTAGGCTAGGTATATATGCAAAAGAGTTTGATTTGATTTTCAAGGGTGTTTTGTTGGATCAAAGGGAAAGGCAGATTTTGGGTCTGGGAAATGAGTAGTTTTGCAGGGATCTGAATGGGGCAAGGTAGGCACTTGATTTGACACTTTCAATTTGAAGGAAATGGAGAGTTTGAGAAAGCTGAAGAGCTGAAGAGGTCAAGAAACCTTCAAGGATCCTCTCCAAACAGCTAAAAACATAGAAAATTAAACAAACTCTAGGTAGAGCACTGCAAATCCTAATGAATTCTACCTTTATCCTTGTTTGTTTAAATTAAGAAGAAATAAGAGGGAAAATGATATACATAAAACACCAGTAGACTTAAATTTACAGAGAGAAACACATTATCAAATCAAAATACCACAAGAATCCCATAGAGTGCTGCAAACCCTGGTCTATTCCTTGCCAAACTGCAGAGATGAATGTACAATGATGCTCAAAGCATTCCCAAAAGTCCAACCATGCTAATGATTGAAAAACCACAGGATATAGACAAAAAACCACTCATCCTAGCTTCTATAGGTTGAGCTCATGAGTTTAGAAGCTGCTCCAACAAAATCTAAACTGAAAACTAGAAAGTAGGCAGTGGAATAGCTTACCTCTACAAACTAGGAAACTGATTCATTCAGTTGCAATTCACCTTTTGATGGATGAATCTACCTCCATGAGTGAAAATTTAACAAAATTACATCAAGATCCATCAAATTACATCATGAGTTTGAAATTTATAAGTAAGAAAGTAAAAATGTCAAAAACTAGGTGAAAAACAGAGTCACTGAGTCAAAAATAGGCAAAATCCTCCAATGCTCCACGCCTGATTTCTCTATGCATCGTGCTAGTTTGCAGCTGATTTTGGAGGCCTTCCTCGTGTCCAAATTTTCTCCAAGTGGGCTTGTTGGAAAGATATACCTGTCTACTTTCCAACACAAGTGGAATTTCTGAATTTGGTCTTCATGTTCCCCTCCAAAACTTAGTTCTCCCAACACTGCTTCCTGTGTGCCAAAAAAGGGGCAGAAAGGTCATTTTTGGGATGTTTTTGACCCTTCTGGAAGCCCAAAACCTGTCAAAATTTCTTGTCCATAGGTAGGTATGCATAATTTTCCATGAAAAATCCAAAAATGTTGAGTTTGCATCAAAATGAGCCCCCAATCATAAGCGCACGCCAAGTGGCGCGGTGCATAGAGCTGAAAAGTCTATTTTTAGGCCCAAAATTTTCAAAAATGAAAAAAGTGTCCCAAATTTCTTGAAATTTGGGCTGAGTGTCTTCCATTATGTGCTATGCTGAGCCAAGGAGGCCTCAGCCAAGATTTCAAGTCTATCATGCCTTCTCCGACGCTTTAAGGCCTTCTTCAACCTGGCCTTCAAGATCTTGATTCGTGCCTTGAAAACATGATTTCTCGCCCAATAGTGATTGGCCATGTGCCTCAACATGTCCTTTTCCTTGTTGGCCTTCTCCAACAGTTTTTGCAAATGAATATTTACCCTTTCAATGAAATATCCTGCAAACCAAGCTGATGCAAAACCACAATTTTGATGAGTGCAAAATGATAGATACTGTTATACTGTTGCTCAGGAGTTTTCCTTTGCACTAAGCTGGTCATCTTCTCTATATTTAGGGACATGAAGTAGGGGAGGTTCATCATTCTCACCCTGGTAAAGTGCATCAGCAATCTGATATGATAGGCATATAAGCGAGAAAACCGACCCTCACAGCTGAAATATTTGATAATGAGCTTCATCAAAGGAGTATATGAATCTTTCAGGAACCGAAAGGGAAAAACTCTACTGAGTTGTCTCAAAAAATCGGGCTTAATGTATGGCTCATAGTGTTCCCTATCAACTTGCTACCTTTTTTTCCATTGCTCTCCGACATTTGGAATACCTGTTGCTAGAGAGATAGACTCAGGTGTCAAGGTGAATGTCACATTTGCAAGAGTGACTTGGCCATCATGTAAATGAAGCACAAACAATCTGGCCAACTCATGATGATACTGAACTCTAGCAACCATCTCACAAAACTGATAACAAGACTGTTGTTGAAAACAAGTGATGGAAAGAGGGCAGGCCTGTAGTTCAACAAGTGAAGTAGGTTCCTCCCTAACATGTTTACCACTCTTATGAGGTCTCCTTGGTGCATGCAATTCAGTTGTAGAGTCACTGTCTCGGTCATAAGAGGAATCTGTCTCCACGTTTGCCAAATTTTTGTGTTGTCTTAGATGAGTATGAGGAGTTTAGGTGTCTTTGGTTTTTTTTGCCAAGTGTAGGAAAATGTGTGAGAGACTATGGAGGGAGAGGGTAAGGGGAATGTTGGGAATATTTTCAATTGGAATTTGGGGGATTTTAGGGGTTTTAGGGACATTCTCTAGACTTTGGGATAGTAATTTGGGTTTGGGAATTTTATATATGGGAATTGGGATAATGAGAATTAGGATGGGGAATGGGTGAATTTAGGGATATGGGGAATAGGGAAATGATTTGATGAAACTATAAAAACAGTGAAGGACCAAAGGATGTGGGAGTGATGGCACCAATGTATAAACCCTAGGCTATGATGTCTTAAGCAAGGAAGTAGGGTTTTAAATTTTTTTAATTAAATCATCATAAAACACACGTTCATTGGAAATGGCAGAGCTTATTACTTACTTCAGACCGGAGAAGACCAAGGAAATTTGAAGTTTTGGATGAAATCATGGTTTAAAATGATTTGCGGCCCTATGCGCCGTGCTGGCTCTATGCATCGCGCTAGTGTATTTCTACCACTGCGGAGGCCGACCAAATGCGTCACGCCACTTCAATGCGCCGGGCCACTCAGCCTATGCGCCGCGCCACTGAAACTTGCACGATTTTGCTATGATTTTGCTCCTTCTTTTCAACACGGCCCTTTCTTGCTCATTCTCTCTTCTTGGAATGCAAATGAGCCTTTGGAAACATGAAGATGACTTATATATCAAAGACTTTTAATTTTCCACTTCCAAAACCCACTTTTGTAATGTTACCTTTGACATTTTTTTTAAACTCTGTTTAAGCAGTTTGCTTCATTTTGGCTCTGATTAACTGAATGATGTGCTTTTGTTTGCCTTGCAGGGTTACTGAAGTTTGACAAGGTGACTAGGGTTGCAGTTGAATTTATTTACACATGATAGAACTTGAAATTACATCAAAATTATACATAAAAATATAAAATACTCTATTTTTTCTCAAAATAGAGTTTTGAGAAAAAAAAATGCATTTTTAAGCATATGATGATGAAATTTATTAGCACTGGAACTTTTTCAAACTCCTCATGCACCTGCTGACCGTTGTTGGACATTTTGAAGACCTTATTGATGAAACCCTAGACCTAATGGGACTGAAAACCCTAGAAATGACTCTTACAAATTTAAGGACAAAAAGTGAGTGCAGATGATCTGGATGAAAGGAAATGGGCCAGCAGGTAAAGGACATGAGGAAAGATGTATAAAAAGCCACTACCGTCAGATGATCCATGCTCCTAATGGAATGCAGCTGACTGAGTGAGACACCTAATATGCAATGCAACAAGAGAATTTTGATCACTGATGGAGGGATGAAGATACTGACACTAACAAGGCCTTCAGGATATGATTTTTCTAAGTTATAAAGAGATCATGAAGGTGTGAAGAGAGCGTGAAACCCTAAGAGACCATAGACAAAGATTGAAAGGAGGCCTAGTAAAGGCGACTCCAAAATTTTGAAATGGGTCAAATTTTGGGGTTGTTGTAGCCGCTACAACACCTACCAAGAATTTGAATGGGTGTAGAGTAGTTTTTATATCACTAATAAAACCCTAGGATGCATTATTAACTTTCGTAATGATGCATTTGGCCTCTTAACATGCTATAACATTTGAAAATGCATTGGCATGCTAAAATGTTGGTGAAAGGATGCAGTAGAAAAGAAAGTGGGAAATGATGTGTTTTTCCTCCCAAGGCTAAAATGCATGGGTGAGACAACCACAGTGGAAAATACATATGGTATATGATGTTTTTTATTACCTTTGGAGATTTTTTATACCTTGCAAAAAGTTGAAAATGCATAACGTTGAAAAACACATGCATGAGGGGGATACAAATTATTTCCTAGAGTACCAATTGGTGCATTTTGGATGTAGACATTTTTCTAGACCTCATCATAAGTAAGGAAACACACAAAATGCCAAAACATACTAGTGTGGATGTTGTAACTATGAAAATAGTTTTCTAGTGACACATTTGTTACCCTTTTGGAATTTTCCATACTTTTCCGTGAGCTACAAAATGCATAGGAGCAAAAAATACACTAGTTGGGAAGATGCAATGGTGTAATAAAAATTCCAAGATGCAATGGTGTAATAAAAATTCCAATAATTCATTTTCCCTTTGGGATTTTTTTGGACCTAACATAAGCTAAAAAATGCATGGGGACAAAAAATGAACTATCTCGGAAGCTACAATGGTAGAATCAACATGCTAGTGATGTGTATTTCTCTTTGAAGAATTTTTAAATCCTACCTCAAGCTAAAAAATGCGTAAGGAGGAGAAATGCAAAAGTTGGGTAGATGCAGTAAAGATGTAGATCTACAAGTGATGTGCTTTTATCTTGGGGTCTATTGTACCTATGCAAAAACTCCATTATTTAAATAAAAAAATAATGTGTTCCTCACTAATTTTTTTTTTTTAATTTGTATCCATTTCCTCTATTTTACTTTTATGTCATTTGATTTTACTAAATTTCTATTATATAGATTTTCTTTTCGTTTTATAAAAAGTAATAATTTTAGCTTCCTTCGTTTTAATTAGGGAAATATAAACCAAATATAATCAATAAAACATTTTTTTCTAATTTCTAAGTCTCTAATTAATAGAAGTTGTGATGTATGCTTAAAATAATCTCATGCAGATCCAAGATGGGGGTTTATATAGTTACACAACTCATTTGATTACATATATCCTCTGTTGCACAGGAATGGCTCCCGAGAAATGGGAAAATTGTTCCAGAGGTTCCTACGCTCCCAGGAGCTTTGGAATGGTGTGGGAACTTACCATTTTTGACAAGAGTTGCAACTAGAGCTGGGGCACATTCCAAATTGTTGACTACTATGATGATTGACGTTCCAACATTTCCAGCAAAAGTTTTCACCAAAAAAAAACTTCCTTTCTACGTTTCCACTAAGTTTTATCCAAAAATAAACTTCCCTTTTCTAAATTTTCCCCAAAAGCCACCAAAAAAAACTTCCTTTCTCAAATCAATGCGCGCGCAAAAAAAAAAAAAATTACCTCTAAACTCACTCACAATCTTGCATAAAGTTTGTTAGTATGCCTCCATTTGCTCCAACACTGTAATCGTTAACTTTTTTAAGAGCGCATAGTTGTTCATTGTAGCCTTGTATTCATTTGCAAACAGTGCCAAAAGCAGCAATTATCTGTGGCCAGTAACCTCAGTGAGTTTCCAAATACTCTGTGTTTTTTTCTAGACATCTAAACTCCAATAGTGAGGGCTTTAACTTTTCAAGGATATCTTCTTTTCTGTCCTTTTTGTTTGCGAGCTCCTCTGTGGGGCTATTTCATTTTTCAATCTCGTTTTATGTGATGTCTAAACTCAAGTTTCTTGCTTCCCTTATGTGAAATTCCTCTTGCCATTAGTATGTTAGTTCTGTTTCAAAGATACTCTATGGACACTGGTTCTTGTAAAGCTATTTATATTTTTTCATAATAAAAAATTATGTTTTTTCCTTTGGAAAAAAAATCATATTAAATTAGTAAATGCATCAATGATGTGTTTGAAATTTCTAGAATTAGTAACATTGACACTCCTTTGGCATGTACAAAGTATCAAACCCATTTGCCACATTACAACATTCCAAAAATTAATTTGGTGTTTTATATAATTTATATTAGTTACATTGTATCAATTTTCCATCTATATTTTTAGGTATGTTAGATGGTTTTATTAATTGGCTAATTAGAATGATAAGTTGGCAGCTTTCATATGAAATGGAATTGAATCTTATCACTAGCAAAGAAATACTTATAGTTGTATCGTTTTCAAGTATAATTTAAATAACAAACACAACTATCCTGTTAATCTATCCTGACAAATGTTTTATTACCTATTCACTTTTGAATTTCATTTTAATTCATTTTCAATTTTATGATATATTACATTTTAAGATTTTAATAATTTCAACATTTAATATTTTAATAATTATTCAAAGATGTTCATATACTCTGTTATGATTTCTTTGGCTATGTTTTGATTCATGGATAAATATTTTCTAATGTGTTTTTATTTAGTGTTGATTAATTATTTTATTATTTTAATAATTATTCAAAAATATTTATATACTTTATTATGATTTTTTTTAGCTATGTTTTGATTCATGGATAAACATTTTCTGGTGTGTTTTTATTTAATGTTAGTTAATTATTTTATTATTTTGCTTATTTTGTCAGAATTTTACAATACAATTATGAATCGGGTTTTAATTATTTAAAATATGTTTTAATTATATAAATAAATTCAATATTCTAGAAAAAAATTGTAAAATATTTAATTTTTCATATTGCACGACTTTTATAACTTTAAAAACTTTTTAGAGTTTTTTATATAAAATTAACTCAAAATATATAGTTTTTTCATGTTCTTTACCAGTATTGCTAGTTTTCAATGGTTATCGTTAATTAATAATTAATAATTTGCATCAACTAAACAAACACATCTCCATATGAAATTAAAACTTTTTTTTAGTACAAATTGTCTTTTGCTAAGTTGGAATTTTAGAGTTGCATCCAAAAATAATATTTCCTAAAAATTCCATTTTCCATGCTGGCACACGTACAAACAAATGTAACGTATTGATGTGTTTCTGATTTATCTTCTTGATATAGATGTTGAATTTTGAAATGGTGTTATTCTTTTGTAGAGTGAAACAATTTTCTTTAACAAAAACTTAAAGTTAGGAAATTCTGCAATACTTAATCCAAAGAAATAGAATATGTAACAAGAAGGCAGAAAAGCTTCATGCAAATAAAGCATAGATCTTTGTAAAAAATCTCAAAAGCATAGATTTGTGTAAAGAATATATATTATAACTAAAATTTAAAATTATGGAATTTTACAACACTTAATTTAAAGGCATAGAATATGTGAAAGGGTAGGAGCTGGGACTTAAACCATGAGTTCATGTGATCTCTATTTATACTGGATTAAATTTGAATAAAATAAAATATTTGATATGAGTATATACTATAAATCTATACATTTTCATATATGTCTTACTTTAAAGTTGCTAAGAATCATCCATAGAGTTTAGTCAATTTTTATTATAAATTTGAAAATGAGATAACATTAATAGAAAATTTTAGTTCAGTTTATTGTTTTATTATTTCATCAATTACAAGGAGAGAATTTTCCTTTACTTTATACATTTTCTTGATAGGAAACAATTTTTGGAGAACCTCGTTGTTTTTCTAAATATTGAAAATTTGATGGATTTATTTTAATTGATTTTATTATTTTTTAATTTTCTTAAAATATCTTAAACGAACGCCAAAATTCATGCTTTATGTAATTTCTAAGTTTTTACGGTAAAGTATTTAATAATTTAATTTAACCTTTATCAGATTTCTAGGTTTTCAGGGTAAAGTAATTAAGAATTTTAAATGTATTTCTAGGTTCAAGTTAGATAAAAATATTAGTGATCGTAACATGGATATCTTTTCCTTTAATTAGCATCTGAACAAAATTATTGATGTATAAAATTCAAAGTCCTAATGTTTTATGGACAATAAAAATTATAAAAAATTATAATTTTAGTTTTGTTTTAGAGAACATCTAGAATTATATTTTCTAGAAATAACTTAAACCAAGGACATAATTCATGCCTTATGAGATATGAGATTTCTACGTTTTAGAGTAAAATACTTAATAATTTTAAATGTATTTTAATTTTTGGTTAAGTTAGATAAGAATATTAGTGATGGTAACATGGATATCTTTTCCTTTAATTAGCATGTGAACAAAATTATTGATGTATAAAATTCAAAGTCCTAATGTTTTATGGACAATAAAAATTATTAAAAATTATAATTTCAGTTTTGTTTTAGAGAACATCTAGAATTATATTTACTTAAAATATCTTAAACTAAGGCCAAAATGCATGCCGTATGAGATTTATACGTTTTTAATATTAGTGATGGTAACATGGAATCTTTTCCTTTACATAGCATCTAAACAAAATTATTGATGTATAAAATTCAAAATCTTAATATTTTATAGACAATAAAAATTATTAAAATTTTAATTTTAATTTTGTTTTAGAAAACATCTAGAATTATATTTTCTTAAAATATCTCTGACAAAATTCTTATCAGATATGAGATTTCTACATTTTAAGGTAAAGTACTTAATAATTTTAAATTTATTTGAATTCTTGGTCAAGTTATATAAGAATATTAGTGATGGTAACATGGATATCTTTTCCTTTAACTAGCATAAAATTCAAATTCCTAATGTTTTATGGACAATAAAAATTATCAAAAATTATAATTTTAGTTTTGTTTTAGAGAATATCTAGAATTATGTTTTCTTAAAATATCTTAAACAAAGGCCAAAATTCATGTTTTTACTATAAAGTACTTAAAATTTTTAGAAGTATTTGAATTCTTGGTCAAGTTAGATAAGAATATTAGTGATGGTAACATGGATATCTTTTCCTTTAACTAGCATCTGAACAAAATTATTGATGTATAAAATTCAAAGTCCTAATATTTTATGGACAATAAAAATTATTAAAAATTATAATTTTAGTCTTGTTTTAGAGAACAACAAGAATTATATTTTCTTTAACACCATCTCCATTGTTATTATAATGTGTTACAATGTGTTACAAAAATGTTATTGTATAGATTGTTAAAAAGTGTGTTCTTAAGTATATTTTCATTTGCATTTGCATTTTTTTTATACAAGTGCATGTTTTTTTTTTTCATTTTTCATTGTACATTTTTCTTATAATACATTGTTTTTTGTCTCTTGTATTAATCAAGGAAATCATGGAGAGTGGTAGTTCAATACCAACAACTGGATATGAAAAGTCTTCTCTTCCTCCAATTCCAAGTGGTCAAGTCCAACAAAGCACAAACCCCAAGAAACTCTTGTTAAAATTTGTGAAGAAAATTACTAAAAATAAGAAAAACAATAGTGGTGGTTCCAAAGAATGGATGTGCACATTGTGTAACCGCATGTTTAAAGGAAGTTACACTAGGGTGTGGCATCATCTTCTATCCATATCTGGTGATGGAGCAAATGTTTGTACATGTACTATCGAGAAAATGATGGAGTTGACAAAGCTTCATATGGCTTCCTAAGAATGTCATGAACTTGGACAATGATTGTAATTTTAAAGTACCTAAATCTCCTTCCTATGATATAGAAGATTCGTTCAATAAAACCAATTTGAGTGTGTAGGGGGGTCTACATCTAGGAGGTGTAAGATGCCTACTAGTTTTTCTCAGGAACAAATTTCTATAATCTACAATGTAGTACATAGGGATGAGGTTGATGATGTTATTGCTGATTTTTTTATGGAAAATGGAATTTCATTTAATACTACTTGTTCTCCACATTACAAAAAAAATAGTGCAGAAAATCATAGTTGTTGGCCCAGGATATGCACCTCCAAATTACAAGAAAATGAGGACATCATTGTTAGATAAGGGGGTGACACGAATGCAAGGGCTTATGGGCCCTCTTAAACAATCTTGGATTTATTCAGGATGTTCAATAGTTATGGATGGTTGGACAAACATTCAAAAAAGGAAATTGTTGAATATTATTGTTACATCTCCAACTGGGCCCTAATTTTTAAGTTTAATTTACTGTATTGGGAAACTAAAGGATGCTACCTTCATGTTTGAAGTATTTAAAGAAGCAAATGATGAAATTGATCCTTCAAATGTAGTACATGTAATCACAGATGCAACCCCTGTTTGCAAAGTAGAAAGTTTGATGGTTCAAATTCGATATAGACATATATTTTGGACACCTTGTTGTGTACATGCCTTGAATAATTTCCTCAAAGATATTGGAAAAATACGTTGGATTTCCAAACTCATTTTAGATGCAAGAGATTCAAAAATGTACATTTGCAACCACCATGCCTCTTTAGAAATCTATATGATGTATTCAAGGAAGAGGTTTTTGAAACCTTTAAAAACAAGATATTCTACATACTTCATTCTTCTTCAATTTATGGTTGAGGTGCATGCATCCTTACAAGCCACTGTTGTTTCCCAAGGGTGGAATGCATGGTTTGAATCTAAATCAGTGCAGGCAAAAAAGATAAGAGAGTAGCTTCTTAATGATGATTGGTGGTCTGATTGTAAATATGTTGTTTCTTTCACAGGTCCAATTGTGGAGTTGATGAGGTATGCAGATTCTAATTTCCCCACCCTTGGAAAAGTTTATGAATGTATTAATACCATGGTAGGCAAGATAAGGCACATCATTCGGGATAGAAACCCCTCTTGGGATTTCTTCAATCAAATCCATAATATAATAGGGTAGAGATGGATCAAACTCGATACCTCTCTTCACATGGTTTCTTATGCCCTTAATCCAAAGTGGTATATGGAGATACCAAATAGATTTATAGCCATTGATGATGAAGAAGTGAAACAAGGCTTTCTTGATGCCATAGGAAAAATTTATACACCTAATGAAGCAAATGTAATGTGCCAACAATTTATTTATTTTTCTACCTTAAACCCGGGCCACATTCTCTCAAGATGAAAGGGTGTAAATTAACATTTATGCACAAAGGAATCCCATTGGATGGTGGATAATGTATGGGGGGGAATCCCAAGAGCTTCGAAATCTTGCCTCATGCTTGCTATCTCAGGTTTCTAGTTCGTCGACAGCTGAAAGGAATTGGTCCACTTATAGTTTCATCCACTGTGTTAAGAGGAATAGGCTTACCTCTAAGAGAGCAGAGAAATTGGTTTATATGAAGATTAGTCTTCAAATTCTCTCAAGGAATCTACCTGAGTACTTAGAGGGCTCGACAGCAAGATGGGATGTTGATGCAAAGGATGCTTCTCAGATCGATGATGATGAGGATAATCCTTCACCAGATGCATGTTTAGTTGGCATACCTTTGGGTAGAACTGCAGTTTATCAGGATATTGATGATGGTGATGATGAATTGGAGTGCCAAGCGAGGCTCAAGGTTATATGGATAATCTTGATGCCGAAGATTTCACTTTATGATCATCATCAACTATAGTCTTTAATTTTATGTTTTGGCCTTTGAGCATTTTTGGACCATGTATTATTTTGCTACTTTGGACATTTGCAATTTTTTTACTATGTACTACATTGAGCATGCTAGCAATATGAATATTAATATGATTTCTTTGATTTTCACTATGTTTCATAAATTCAAAAGTGTCTGTTGAATCATTTACATTTTCAAATTTTTCAGTTTTGAATTTTATATTCATACAATGAATTAAAATTTTAAATTGATTTTAATATTTGAATATTTTGATTCAATATTAATTTTGATTATTATATAAATTATGTAATTAAAAAAAAACATTTTTAAATTTTCAATTTTTTATTTTTTTTATTATATAATATTACTGTTCCCAATTAGTCGTTTTTGTAAATTTTAAAGAAACTTATATCCGTTTCAAACATCCGTATCCAAGTTCCCAACATTCCCATGTTCTAGAAACTCATGCAACATAACATATATCTAAATCTGAATGTCTCAAATGTTAGGGTTGATATAGTTACACAACTCATTTGATTACAGATATATGAATCTAGATGTCTCAGTGTTTAAAACTGTTTTGACATATAACATTTAGGATAATCCTTATTCCATTCCTATTATTCATATATAAATGTAAGATGCCCATACACAATTTCTTCGAAGAACTAAATGACATTCCTCCTTTTAAATAAATACTATTATATTGTTTCACGTGGTTCAAAAAAGTAAAACACATTTGGATTTGGGACTTAGCACAATGAAAATGATTTTTATGTTCCAGATTCCCCTATCTTTGGATACCCAGCACCTCATGCACATCCAGATACATTCAAGAGTACAAAGTAATAAACACATCTGAAATATTGAGATGATTTCACAAGGCACTCATTAGAGTCCTATATCAATATGTTAAATTCTCTTTATTTTTTTTATTTTTTTTCGCTGAATCACAGTTTAAGTCTTAAACACGGAATTTTTTTTTTTTAATGAACCTCTCGTTTCGTTCAAGCTTGTAGCTTAACATCCAACAACCCTAGATGTTTGGATGTTGGATGCATTCACTTTTATTTTATCTAGAATCGAGCCTATTCCAATAAGTATCTTATTCAATCTTGTATCTTATTCAATCTTCCTAAATGTCAGATAATGAAACTCATCCTTATTTAGAGTAAAGAATGAATTGTTATATCTGTTCTACTTCATATTTTTGGATCCTAGATGTAATTAATAGAAAAACCACGCATGAAATCATTAAAGTTAGATTTAACCCTAAACTTTGATTTAAACAAGGTGTCATCCCTGTAATGGATTGAATACAAATTAATTTGAAATCAATTCTTCAACTCTAATAAAATCTATAAAGTTTGATATTTATTCATTTAAGGTGAGCCGCAAAGCAGCAAGTTTCTGACAATGTCAATTGGGTCGTAACAGATAACAATACAATAAGAAATTTAAATAGAAAACCAGAGATGGTCCATTTCTCTTTGTAAGTATTTTTAAATTCTCTTTGTAAAATTGCTTGAGGTTTCATTGCAAGTGTGCCAATGAAATTGACACACCTTTAAATTGGAACATAAGAAAACAAGTCTTCTTATTAAGCCGTGTATAACCATATTATACCCAAAGCACAAGCTATATATATCAGCCAAGTGCACTTTCCATATTTCATTCAAACTGAAGGCCCAAAATCTTATTTTCAATATTGAAACAATGCACTAGTAGAACCAAATCAAGGTATATCTATAAAAGAAAAGTGGCCAACCAACTATGTACTCTGGCCAACTGCAAGTAGGAATAGGTAATTATTTAATATGAATTCATAAAATATAACATTATGCTAATATTTATTAAGTAATCTAACATTATGAAAAATATGAGAGAAACATTTATATGTTATAATGTGATAAACAATATTGTTTCATAAGGGGCATTACGAATTGATAACCTTTTTTAAGGAAAAATAAATGCTCCAAAAAGTCACCAGTTACCTAAGGTTGGCTTCATTTAGATCCTAACATTAAACTAAAAAGAATATTTTGTGCAAAACATAGTCAAAATGAGTAGAATATATGCTCTGAAAATTTGTATCAGCCATTCCAAATAATACAATTTAGTTCATCCATAAGAAATCTTACTTCTTCTAGTATGTTTCTTGTATGGGATGCAATAACCAGATTCCCTGCATTTCATTACATCACGACATCAATGAATTCTCAGTCCACAATCTGCAATAACATATCAATGTAAGAAGATTGCATAATGTGGAAAAAAAAAATACAAGTGAAAAAGTAACTTATCTTCATACATTTACTTTTGAAAAGGAACAAAAAAATCTCTAACTCAAACCCCACTAAGATTTTCTCTACACCTACTAGCCTAGTTAGCCTAGTTTTAGCCCTTGAGAAGTTCGTAATATGGTACCATATAGAAAAATTACAAAAACTGTAAAGCATTGATGGAATGATGAGATCAACAACCTAAAAGCAAGTCGAAAGGGACCACCCTATAAGGGCTTATGGCCACGCCTGCACTTCAATTTGAAGAATTTTAAAAGCATAAACAATACCTTCACCTGAGTCTGCACATTACACTGGAGTGGTGACAAATCCAAATGTTCCACATGCAATCATCCTTTTCATCAAATGATCTTCAGTCACCTCGCGTCAGGGGAATCTATTTTTTCCACCACTTGTTCAAGTAATTATAATGGTCTTACTGTGTTTAATTTCAGGGAAGGACATATGTTTACGTGGTGCCTAAGTTTACAATAAATTTGCCACAAATCTAGACTTTCTAGAAACAAAAATTTCATGCTAAAAATTGAATTAGTAAAAAGAAACTATAAAAAATTAAACATTTCACCATATGGATTGAGATTCAAAAAACACAAACACTACAAACTCTACAATCCAACAAAAAATTCCAATAAAGTGTTCAAATTTGAATCAAATATGTTTGTTAGGTCCCTATATTACTAGTGTAGTCCCATATTATTGTTAGTGTATCCCCCTTATTGTTATTGTTGTACCCCGGTAGCCCCCATATTGTTATTATTGTGCACTTACATTATTATTGTTAGGTCGGCTTGGATTATATTGTGACCCCATGGACTCCTATATATAGAAAGGAGGTTTTTTCATTTATATCATCCAAAATTTGTTCATTTATGTAATGTAAAGGAAGTTGCCCCCTCGAAGTGGTTGAATTCCAAGGCGCTGATCTCTCTTTTCTTCTATTTTGGGAGCTCGTTTCAAAGTATCTCATTAAGTGGAAAAACTTACCCACTGAATATTCCACATGGGAGGATGATAATTTTATATAGAATCATCCAGAGCTACTCAAGCGTTGAGGACAACACTTTTTTGAAGGAGAGGGGCATGTTAGGTCCCTATATTACTAGTGTAGTCCCTTATTGTTGTTAGTGTAACCCCCTAATTGCTATTGTTGTACCCCTGTAATCCTCATATTGTTATTATTGTGCCCCATAAAAGCTTCTATTTTTATTTTTGTGCCCTTACATTATTATTGTTAGGTCGGCTAGGATAATATTGTGACCCAATGGACTCCTATATATAGCAAGGAGGTTTTTTCATTTGTATCATCCAAGAATTGTTCATTTATGTAATGTAAAGGAGGTTGCCCCCTCGAAGTGGCTGAATTCTAAGGCATTGATCTCTCTTTTCTTCTATTTTTGGAGTTGGTTTCATAACATTGTTGATTTATTAAATTATTACTTATTAACTTGGACTTACCTCCTAATATCATAAATATCCTTAATAGAATTTCTCAATTATTATAACAAATGAATCAAAACTTAGTCTTCTTGCGTAGTATTGATATTTTTATTTCCCCAAACATAGTTGAAAAATTATTGCATGGATTTAATTTTTTCATTGAAAATTTGTGAGACATTGTCTATAGAATTTTATGTACAATGAAACGTTTGAATCATACCCAATTGATGTAACAAGAAGGCTCACACTTACATACTTTAATTTACTAAATTCTACCAGAATTATCTTTTAATTTATGGATCAGGAGATCATGTGTTTTGCTCAAAATTGAAAGTGCTCGAAACTGTACCAAACTTGAGCAACCGGAAAGGTCTCCTTGTTGCAATTTCGTCGCCGCAAGATATCGTGTTCTGTTCGTTTTCCCAAACAGCTAAAATTTTGTGACTGGGATGCCCAGCCAGCATACTGGTACAGTTAGCAGATGGTATATTCTAGGGAATATTCCCTTTTCTCACATCGAATCAGAATTCGAGACGTGGCTTAATCTGGGCCATTGATTTTGTGGTATAGAATTGGTTTTTGACCGTTGATGTTTTGAAATGGGTTGTTGGATGAGAGACACGTGAAAATCCTGGAGGTTGCCACGTGTCTTAGGAGGCTATAATAAAATTTTATTGGAGTCCAAGGTGTTCGACCCCGTGACCTCCATAGTTCCCACGAAGACCTCTGACCATTCTGCCTACCATGTGTTTCTTAACATATATGTCCTCTGCTTTAATTTAAGGTGTTAAGGTTGCAAGTTTGAAGGAGGTGGGGGGGGGGGGGGGGGGTGTGCCAGCAGTCCCAACCCACTGGCAGCCCCAATATTGCAGTCACATGATATTACAACCACAACATCAAATGTTATTTAAACTGACAGCTACAAAACTGTAATTTCCAGCGATATATCCGTTCACATGTCACACAGTGACATTAACTGCAAAGTGACGGTTTGATAAACCGTAACCCCTGGTGCTAATGCTATGTTCACATGCGGGGAGGTAATGACAAATGCAACTTTTTTGGTTAACGTAACCTCCGGCATGAAGACCTATCACATGGATGAATTAAGTGGTGGTTAATGCAAACACTTTTCGGAACATTGTTTGACTCCAAGTTCTGATCCTTCATGTAGATTTTTCAAACAGTTTCAATGTGGATTTAACAGCGAGGGGTCAGCATGTGACCACCCCACGTAAAATATTTAATGTTAATACAAACGGTCTTTCTAGAAAAAATTGGAGCGCGCCCTAAATTTAGGGCTTTTTACTATTTTTAGTGATAGTTTAATGCCAGTCTCCACTTTTAGTGGATATTTTCTAGTTGATATTGTGAAAAATGCATTAGGAGGTCAATTTTTGACCAATTTGGGTGAAACAAGAGTCTACCTAAACTAATTTTCAATTTTGAGCATAATGACAAAGAGGGACATGCCATTGGGAGTTGGACAAGCAGATGTAGCCCAGGAGGGGTGAACTGCTTCATCATGCCTACTGTGTAAAACTTATGTGTGAATGTATTTCTCTATTATACACTATTGTTCAGTGTTTTTTTAGGCTTATTTTCATGCTTAATGTTCACAAATTCATCTATGTTTCATGATTAAAACACTCATTCCTTAAGGAAACAAATGAAGACAAATTGTACATGTTTTTAAAACTGAAAGGACACTTAGCATAGCAAACTAATGCACTCCTTTTACATCAGGTTGGTATCAGAGCTAGAGTTTAATCTCTGGTGTTTTTGTGTACAAGATTTGTTTAATTTTTTCAAGGGTTTTCATGCTTACTAGGCTCAAGCTTAAGAGAGGAGAAGGAAAATTGGTCGAAGCAAGAAGTTCTCAAAGTGAACCACAGCAAAGGAGGGAAATATTGCCACATTCTCCACCACCTATTTCACCTCTAAAAGAAGCATAAGAAGCTATAAGCATGCCTCCAGGAGAATAAGAACCCATGAAGAGGTGGTTCCCAAATAAGAAGAAAGAGTGTTCAAGAAAGAATTCCTTGACATGACTGAAATGGTGAGATTCCTTTATCAAGAAAGGAATGAAATACTAGAAGGAGAAGGATCCAAACTTCATAAGGAATTTCAGGGATCATTAGGAGGCCTCAATGATGAAGATAAATCAAAGAAGGGCAATGGAGGAAATGAATGCAGTGGAAAGTCACCATCCTCACCCTCATCATCATCATCCTCTACTTCATCTTCAGTACATCAGCCACACAAGTCAAAAAACATTGGTAAAATTCCTTTTCTAAAACTTGATGTTAAGTTTGAATTGCCAATGTTTAATGGTGAATTCAATGTAGAAAAGCTTGATAATTGGATTATGAAATTGGAGGTCTATTAGATCATTTAGAACCCTCATGATGATGATATCAAAATCCAACTAGCTTCATTGAGGATGGAAGGTGCAGCTCTTGTTTGGTGGGAAGCCAAGACAAAGGAGGAGATCAAAAAGCATGGTAAGACTATTCTATCATGGATTGATTTCATTACTTCAATAAAACAATAGTTTTATCCATTAGCTCACATGTAGAAAGCCATAATGAACTAGAAAAATTTTAGACAATTGAAAGGACAAGATGTACAAGACTACACCCAAGAATTTAGGAGAAGACCTCTCTTATTCGAGGTAGATTTTCAGAGTCAATATACTTTGCTCAAGTACATAGGAGGCTTACATAGCTACCTAAGACATACTATTCTCATGTTTAACCCTACAAGCTTAGATGAGGTTTGTGTTCAAGCCACACATTTAGAAGCAAGAGGGAAAAAAATTACTAATGAGAGTAGGAAGAAACCTTTTAAGGAGAAAAACAAAGAGAAGACCTCAAAAGGTATGGGAAAAAATAATGCATCTGTCAAGAAAGAGGGAGAGAAAGTGGTTTGTAAACATTGTTCAAGAGAAAGCCATGAAGAGAAATATTGTTGGAAATTACATCCTGAAAAGAGACCCAAGTATAACAATAACAAAAGGAAGCAGAAAACTGCAACTACAAATCAACATGACTTAGGAGAGGATTCAAGTGATGAAACTAAAATTACATCCATGGGATTGAAGAACATGAAGGGGAAAGAAATTGAAACAAAACCCAGTACAAGTACTTCAAACTGTTACATACAAGCTCCAAATGAAGAAGAGATAATCGAATTGTTTCATGTGAGTGTCATATCCAAACATACCAAGATTGACACACTATTTGACAATGGGTCACAAGAAAACTTAATCTCTGAAGACTTGGTCAAGAAACTTAATCTTCAGACCATTCCACATCCAAAATCATATCTACTTGGGTGGATTTGTAAGGATGAAAATTTACAGGTTTCAAAGAAGTGCATATTGCACTTTGCAATAACTACACATTTTGTTGACATAGTTGAATTAGATGTGGTTCTGCTTGATATTACAAGTGTTGTGTTGGGCAGTCCTTACTTATATGACAAGAAAGCGAGCTTCCATCGTCATGAGAACAAATACCATTTATTCAAATATGGAAAGGAGTACATTGTTAGAGCACATCGCAAGAAGACAAATATTGCAATGGTAAATGATGGACAAGTAAAGAGGCAGGTGAATTCAAGTAAGAATTTTGTTCTTCTAATGAAGAAGCCTAAAGCTGATGTTAATCATGAGTCATTTGAAGATTTTTATCCTAAGTTGAAATCATATTTATATGGTGTATTTGATGCAAATCATGAGATGTTTCAGGATGCAATAGGATTGCCTCCAAAAAGGGATATTCAACATGAGATTCAGCTACAACAAGATTGTCCTCTTCCAAACATCGACATGTATCGCATGTCGATAATGGAGAATGTTGAAATAAAGAGGAAAATCAAGGACTTTTTGGAAAAGGGACTCATAAGTCCAAGCACTTCACCATGCGGTTCACCCATAGTCTTGCTTCCGAAGAAAGATGGGACTTGGTGCATGTGTGTCGACTTCAGAGCTTTGAACAAGATAACGTTAAAGAATCGATACCCACTCCCAAGGATAGATGATTTGATAGATCAACTGAAAGAAGAAATTTTTTTCACTAAGTTAGATTTACGAAGTGGATATCATCGAGTAAGAATTGCAGAAAGTGATATATGGAAGACTGCATTCAAAACCAAACAAGGACTCTTTGAGTGGTTGGTTATGCCGTTTGGTTTGTGTATTGCACTGTCGACTTTCTTGCATGTTATGGATAATGTTTTGTGTCCATTTCTTGATGACTTTGTGATTGTGTATTTAGATGATATACCCATTTTTATCAAAACAAGAGAAGAACATGTCTTGCATGTGAAAAAGGTGCTTGATGTTTTGAGGAAAGAGAAATTATTTCTTAAGATGTCTAAGTGTGAATTTGGAAAGACTTCTCTGGTTTATTTGGGACACATTGTAGGAGGAGGCGAGTTGAGAACTAATCCTTCTAAAGTGGAAGCCATTTTTAATTGGCCCACTCCCAAAGCAATAACCAAGGTAAGAAGTTTCTTAGGCGCAGCTCAGTATTGGAGAAAGTTTATTGCTAACTTTTCTGCCATAGCAGCTCCTATGCATGCAGTGACAAGTATGAAGAAAGGATTCCAATGGAGAGGAAAATAGCAGTAAGCTTTTGAAGCTTTAAAAGACAAGATCAGTTTAGCTCTGGTCCTTGCATTACCGGATTTGAGACAGCCATTTGAGATACAAATCGATGCTAGTGATTATGCCATGGGTGCAGTACTTTTACAGCATGGTAAGCCTATCGCTTTTCATTCTGAAACATTCAATGGTGTTGTAACTAATTATCCTACATATGATAAAGAGCTTTATGCATTGGTACAAAGCATCAAGAAGTGGAAACAGCACTTGATGGATAAAGAGACGATTATACATACCGATCACCAACCATTACAAAACTTGCATTCGCCAACAAAATTGCAGCAATCGCAACATTTTAGGTGGATGGGATTTCTTCAACAGTTTCAGTTGGTTATAAGATAAAAGAAAGGTAATTTCAATAAATTTTTTGATATTATTTCAAGACCAATTATAAGTTCTTCTACTTTACTTAAAAATGGTTCTATTGTACATGGGAGTTACATAGAATAGTATGCATCTGATGTTGATTTTCAAGATGTGTATGCTAGTTTGAGTGAAGGGAATCAAGTTGAGGAAAATGATTATCACGTGCATAACAATTTGTTGTTTCATTTGGAAAAGCTTTGTATACCACAAGGAGAGAGATTTAGTGTCATGAGAAAGGCTCATTCATCTCTTATTACTGGACACTTTGGGGTAAGAAAAACAGTGGCGCATCTACAGAGGTATTGTTATTGGCCTCACATGATAGTTAGTGTGTCACGTTTTATAAGAGGATGTTCTATGCGTGCAACAAGCAAGCCTAGCAATAGGAATCTTGGGTTATACATGCCACTACCGGTACCATCAAGGCCATGAGAGAGTGTCTCCATGGAATTTGTTGGAGGTCTACCTATGTCAATAAAACGACATGATTATCTTTATGTAGTTGTGGATATATTCAGTAAAATGTGTATACTTATGCCATGTAAGAAAACCAGTACTGTTGAAAAAACTGTTGAAATTTATTTTCAACATGTATGGGTTCATTATGGTTTGCCAACTTCTATTGTTAGTGACAGGGATTTCAGGTTCATTGGGAATTTTTGGTCCAACCTTTAGAAGATGATGGACACAAAGTTGAAAAAGAGTACTGCTTTCCATCCACAAACTGATGGCCAAACTGAGGTGGTGAAAAGAACTTTTGTGCATCTATTAAGAGGATATTGCAGAAAACATCCCAAGTTGTGGGATGAACAACTGCATTACATTCAGCATGCTTACAACCGGGCCAAGCACTCTTCTACAAATACTTCACCTTTTGAAGCCTGCTTTGGGTATTTTCTGGAATCGCCATTAGACTTCATCTTTGAGAAGGATGTTGCTATTGATGGGCATAGTGATATTGACAAGGCTTGAAATTTCATTGAGAAAATTCAGATTATTCATCAACAAGTTCAAGAACAGCTTAAGAAGAGTCAAAGAAAATACAAGGAGAGGCATGAAAAACATAGTGTTGATCACAAGTTTCAAGAAGGAGATGAAGTATGGCTACACATAAGCAAAGAAAGGATGCAAGGAGAAGGTAAAAAATTCAAGCCCATTCGTTATGGTCCATTCAAGATCATTAAAAAATTTGGTAATAATTCATTTTAACTTGACTTGCCTTCATATATGAAAATGTATTCTGTTGTCAATGTGGAAAATTTATGTTTGTATGAGCCTCCTTTGATTGATGATCAAGGAATTGATATTCAACTGCCATCTATAGAAGATTTATTGCCAGAATTTCTAGACGATCTCAAGGAGGATTCCATCCTTGATAGGAGGACACGCACTTCTAAGAGGGTAAGTGTCGATTATCTTTGAATTGGGCTCAAGGGCAGCAAACCAAGTAAGGCAAGGTGGATGGAATTGGAAAAGGTGAGGGAGTAGTACCCTCATCTTCTGAACTGGTACTTAAAGTCTTTTGGGGTCCAAAAGCTTCCCAATGGGGAGGTGTGATCAGGAGATCATGTGTTTTGCTCAAAATTGAAAGTGCTCGAAACTGTACTAAACCTGAGCGACTGGAAAGGTCTCATCATTGCGATTCTGGCACCGTGAATGGTTCAAAAAATCGATGTTGTATGAGGAAGATATCGCGTTCTGTTCGTTTTCCCAAACAACTAAAATTTTGTGACTTGGATGCCCAGTCAACATACAAGTATAGTCAGCAGATGGCATATTATGGGGAATATTCCCTTTTCTCACAGCTAATCAGAATTCGACACGTGGCTTAATCTGGGCCGTTGATTTTGTGGTACGAAATTGGTTTCTGACTGTTGATATTTTGAAATGGGCCATTCGATGAGAGACACATGGCAAGCTCGGAGGCTGCCACATGTCCTCAGGAGGCTATGATAAAATTTTATTGGATTTCGGGGGGTTCAACACCATGACCTCCATAGCACCCGCGAAGACCTCCGACCATTCCACCTACCATGTGTTTCTTAACATATATGTCCTCTGCTTTAATTTAAGGTGTTAACGTTACAATTTTGAGGGGGGGGCGCCAGTAGTCCCAGCCTGCTGGCGGCCCCAACATTGCAGTCACATGATATTACAACTGCAACATCAAACATTATTTAAACCGGTGGTTACAAAACTCTAACTTTCGGTGATATATCTATTCACATGTCCCTCGGTGACATTAACTGAAAAATGACGGTTTGATAAACCGTAACCTCCGGCGCTAATGTTGCATTCACATGCGGGGAGGTAATGACAAATGCAATGTTTTTAGTTAACGTAACCTCCGGCGTGAAGACCTATCACATGGCAGAATTAAGTGGTGGTTAATGTAAATGGTTTTTGGAACGTTGTTTGACTCCAGGTTCTGATCCTTCATGTGGAGTTTTCAACCGGTTTCAACGCAAAGTTAACGGCAGGGGGTCGGCATGTGACCACCCCACACAAACTGTTTAATGTTAATCCAAACAGTCTTTCCGACGGAAATTAGATCACGCCCTAAATTTAGGGCTTTTTACTATTTTTAGTGATAGTTAAGTGCCAGTCTCCACTTTGAGTGGAGCTTTTCTAGCTGATATTGGGAAAAATGCATTGGAAGGTCAATTTTTGATGAATTTGGGTGAAACAAGAATCTACCTAGACTAATTTGAGCATTTGGGAGCCATTGGTGCAGAGAAAACAACCATTAGAGGCATGTAAACACATGTAATTTTCAATTTTGAGCATAATGACAAAGAGGGACATGCCATTGGGAGCTGGACCAGCAGATATAGCCTAGGAGGGGTGAACTGCTTCACCATGCCTATTGTGTAAAAATTATGTGTAATTGTATTTCTCTGTTATCCACTGTTTTTCAATATCTTTTAGGCTTATTTTCATGCTTAAGGTTCACAAATTCATCTATGTTTCATGGTTAAAACACTCATTCTTTAGAAAACAAATGGAGACAAATTGTACATGTTTTTAAAACTGAAAGGACACTTAGCATAGCAAACTAATACACTCCTTTCAGATCAGTTACACAAATCAATTCATGATAAAAGGAGACTAACTTAAAAGTTTAAGCAATATTTGACCATTAATATATGCAAATTTAATGAAAAAATTATAAGCAAAAATTAATTTTTTTATTGGTAAATATAGACCTTTTTTATATTCTTTAATCATGCATTATTAAAAATTAAAATATTTTGTCTCATAATATCAAGTGATGTAACAAGAAGGCTCACACTCATGAATACTTTAATTTACTAAATTCTATTGCGACTACTCTTTCATAATACACAAATTTGTTGATGATAAAAGGAGACTAACTTAAAAGTTTAAGCAATGCCTTAATATATGCAAATTTATTGAAAAAATTATAAGCCAAAACTATATATAAAACTTTTAGTTTTTTTATGTTCTTTAACAAGGCATTCTTAAAAATTAAAAAAAATTATCTCATCATAATTGCTAAATAAATAATCACCCATTTAAGACAAATGTAGTTAGAGATCATGTTATAGTAGACACTTTTAGGAAATTAAAAAATATCATTTATTACTAAAAGGTTATAGGAGTAAATCATGAAATATTAGTTTTTATTTTTTATTTATTGTAATATTAAATTTATTAATAATTAAAACTAATTAAAGTGTAAACTTTAAGTCTTTTTACCCTCATAAATACTAGGGAAAATTGGGTCTAACGTTGGATTTTTGCATTGAAGGGCCACCAAGCTAGAGGGCTTCATTTTCAGGGAATTTATCTTGCAAAATGGAAATATGCTCAAATAAAGATTACTTATTTATTAGTGTTAGCCACCAATAAAATTTTTCATATCAAATGGTGGCTAAAACATTTTCGAGCCTTCAAGGAACAAATTTTATTGCTAAAAAATGTTATCTCTTGAAGACTCATGGAGACATCATGCCCTTGGTTCAATCGTCACTGCTATTTCCTTTTCCAAACTAAGAAATTCTGCTATTTTCCATGAAGAAAAAGATTGCTGCAAAACACCATTTTCCCTTCCCTCCACCTCAAAACTAACCTCCATTTTTCTTCCCCTTTCTCCCATGAAATTCCTCCATTTTCCATTTTTCCCCATTCCCCCTTCATAAAATCCTCATTACAGAGTTTAAAACTCCTTTTTTAACTCTGCCAAAACCCCCAAATCCATCAGAAAACTCTGAAAATTTCATAAAAAACAAGTTTCTTCACTAAGGGTTTAAGCCCCCTTGGGCTAAGTCCTAAACCACTTCCCCACATTTTCCCGTGCCCTAGAACCAAGTGTTGAGCCCTTTCGACGCTTATCGCATCAGAGAAATTGGAGTGAGCAAGTTTATTTGCCATGCTAAAACCTCTGATGCGATTAGCCCTTTGTTTCATAACCCCCGATCTTATTATCACTGCATATAACCCTTGTGCCCACAATCGGGCGCTAAAACATTGTATAAACCCATTCTCGATTAATATTTTCCTTTGTTAATTCAAAAAACCCACTTTTTCCTAAGTTTGGTCTAAACGCACCCATGCAATGTTTTTTAATAAAAATGGGTAGATTGAAAAGCCCCCGCATCATTTTTTCCAATACGATTGATTTCCTTTGTATAAACTCCCGCCTCCGCTTTACTCCATATAACTTGCGCCCAGGACCAAGAGTTAAAAGTCCCAAAGCGTTAATCGCATCGGAGAAAATAAAAATGGTTAGATTGAAAGACCGGTGCTAAAGTTCCGTTGTGCTTGGCACGTATATATATAAGCCCTGGGCCTATCGCACTCCATATAAACCAATGGCCCCATAGTCAGGTGCCAGACCATTTCATATATATATATATATATATATATATATATATATATATATATATATATATATATATATATCTATATCTATATCTATATCTATATCTATATATATATATATATATCCTGCCCCGATACATAAAACCTTTGCGTTTCGTTAATTTTTGGTTTTCATAAGTATTAAAGGGTTTCCGCCGGTTCCATACTTGAGATAATCTTTGCCGTTGATCTTAAGCCAATCAGACGGCCCGCGCAATATCGCATCACAAGTTTTCGCCGAGTGCATTTGTTCCTCTCCCAAATTTGAAATCTCCCGATCAATCCTGAACCATTGATCCCCTCCCCGCCTTCCTTGATCTGACGGCCCACATTTGCTTCGATCGCAAACCTTTCCTCCGCCTACAAACTCCTCTGATTTATTTCCCACCGTCGATCTGATCTACAAATCGACGGACAGCGCTCAATCGCATCGGCACCATACAATTTCTTCCCCCCGCCGATCGCCTACCTCCGATTGCATCTGGACCGTCCACGTGTCCAGATCGGACAGTCCATATTAATCCTCCTTACTTTGGTTTAAAAACATGCATCCTCGCTCATAATGTCTCTCGGCCAATCATAATCGTTGATCTCTGCAGATCAATGGTCCTTATTTACCCTTCTCCACCCTTGTTTTATTTTCATTCATATCCCAAATCACATCTCAGCCGTCGATTTGTTCCATCTAATGGCCCATATTAACCCGACAGGCCTGCCTCTTGTGGGTCCTGCCTTTCACAAGATTTGATCGCGGCCATCCATCTTAGATCCAACGGCTCGAATTGAAACCACCCTCCCCGCTATCTGCCCGTGCATCTATCCCATATCGCGCTCACTTCCCCACGTTAGATCTAAGGCCCCAGATCTAAGAGCCGACCCTATATATCGCGTGACTTCAAGCACGAAGGTTAATTTCCCATGGGCCACGCGATATAAGTTGTTTTTCAAGGACACTTGTCGAGCAGGAAGGCATATCGCATTTAAAAAGGCCAAACCGCCTCCCCGCCATTTCACTGCATGAAACCCGTGGTTTTCTCCTCCGAAACCACTTTCCCTCTTTTCTATTGTATTTCATTGTGTGCCTCCTCAGCCGTTGATCCTTATGAGCCAATCTCATCCAACGGCTCATATTCATCCCGAAACCCCAATTCCAATTCTTAATAGATTTTCCTCCGCCAAAGGGATTTGTCCCTTTTTCTTTTTATTTTCTCACATTTTATGCCTATATTATTATAAAGTGACTCATTCACTTTGTATAATCACAACTAATTCCCACCGTTGATATTTACTAGATCAACGGATCCAACTCAATTCTTCCGCCATTTGCTCCCACTACTCCCTTTTAACCACTGCGCGCAGATCTCCACCGTTGGATGCTAACATCCAATGGCCACGCTCCTCCCCACAACCTCTGAAGCATTTTTCCCAAAAAAATGCAGGATTTCATAACGTTTTTCTATATTTTGCAGGTTTCAAAGGTTTTTCCCATTATAATAAAGGAAATGAAAGCCGAGGGTGACGATCCTCCAGAATTTCATTTATCAAAGGGAAAGAACTACAAAGGGTTCCATGCCACATTTCATTGATGCTTCATGGGCATTGATGCCATATGGACCCTTTGCAGGCCCTACACATCAACAAGACACAGAGAATTAAATTAAAATAAAATAGTATCAGTGTTGAAGATCCAAACATAGCAGAGATTGAAGAGTTGACATTTATTACACTGTTTAATGGATTATGGCTAAGACCGAAATCAAAAGCCTAATCCATTAAATTAAACACAATTAAAGGGAAATTAAAAGATCATCAGAAAGAAAGACCTCCACCGCCACAACAGAGGCCAATCGATTCCTCTGAGCTACCACAAAGCCACCTGTAGCCTCGAAGCATTCAAACAGAGGCTGAAGTTATTGATCAAAAAGAAGATGTTTGCCTCAGCGCAGCCGAATAGTTAATTCTGCTAAAGGAACTTAATGCAAATATCAGCAGAGTTAATTACGTCCTGAAACAGAACCTTAAAGTCAACAAAAGCTCCCACCGAGCTTAAATCTTAAATGTAAGACATTAATATAGACAGAACATCTGTAAAATACTCCGTCGAGCCCATCAAAGGCCAAGAAGTATTAAAGACTGTATTAATTGACCCAAGAGATCTTTTATCAGATCCCACCTCCTCATTCCTTCTATAAATACTCCTATAGAAGATGAGAAAATGTTGGTTGCAGAACTTTGAAATATACTTGTGCTCGAAACTTTTGATTGTAAATAGTGTTCAAAGGCTCTTGAAGCTCTTCTTGTGATAGAATAGTTAGGCTGAGAAGTGAAGATGATTGCTGAACTAAAACACTGGACTTAAAGTTGTAACTGGTTTGAAGCATTAATACAAGCTGATTTATGGGATCCTGGTCTATGTCGACGGTGATGTTTTTCTTATTGTAAATCATTATTCTATTTCTGTTTTCACTTTTTCCATCTTCTCTGATAAAGAATAGCAAGCATAGAGTTATGATTTACTGTACATCAGTACCCTTCTCTGACTGATAAGCTTTATCTAAATGTTTTCTTCCAAATTGTGTTGTTTAGGAATGATTTAATTCAGTTTCAAGCAGTTAGGAATGTTGGCGTTCCATCATCCTACTGTCTAAGCTAATTGTTATTCTTGAATGTTATTTTCAGTTCATGTTAAGTAGAGATGAACTAGGGAAGTCTATGGTTATCCATGTCCTCTAGTCTCTTCCTCAAAGACTGTCTGAAAGTTTCCCTAAGAGTGTGTTGAAAGCTGGCTAGTTTTGAAGTAATTACCAGATCTTAGACCATTTTTTGTCATCATTTGTGTTTCCCTTGTGTTTAAATTTTTTCTGTTGAAACCATATCTTAGATCATTTTTATGTCTTTCTTAAGTGTATGTCAAAAGCTGGCTAGTTTCAAAGTACTTACTAGATCTTGGGCTACTCTTTGTTCTTCATTTGTTTAATTCCCCTTCTTGTTGTATCATTTCATTCCATAAAATCAACTTTAAAGAGATCCTTAGACATAGATGACTTTCCCCATGGACCACTCTTGAACCTGGTTGTTTCAATTAAATCCTATTATGACTCCATAGCCCAATGGACTAAAACCAACGTTTTATCTATCTTTTTAGCCAAATCTTGTTCTATTTTCTTGCAACTTCACACCTTTGAAACTCTTTCCATTTAGAACTTTCCACTAATATAATAATCATGCTCAACCATCCAAAACAAAACAAAAAAAACCCTCAGACTCCATAACTAGCCTAATATCAATACCCAAAGCTTTAAAGATAAATCCATCTTTGCTCTTATTGGAGAGATCCCTCTCCGAATTCAGGAGGGCTAGATCCTAGAATCCCAAAGTGGTTGAAATAGTGTTTCTCCCTACAGTTGGACTTTTCCAATCTTGCTAATTACAGGGAGCTAACATCTCTGGCGACTCCGCTGGGGATCGAACCTAGAATCTTTGGTTTTACATTCCCTTAAACACCTCATAAAACCTTGTGAGTACAAGCAACCCTTTTCAAGCACTACCAAGTGATGGTAATCATGGTAAAACTTGTTTGAACCGGTGACAAAATAGGCAAACCCTAGGATTCTCATAAGAGTTTATCTAACCTTGAAAGATCAGCTAGCTTAGCCATAAGAGTAGACTATCTTTGTCTCATAACCGTAGCTAAGTTTTGAAACATATATAGGACGCTCTTATAAACCACAAGACTGAAAAATAACTCAGAAAACCCAAAAATATTTCAGATTGGTATTCAATAAATATGGTGGTGGACCATAAAACCTTTTACCTCCAAAAGAGCTAAAAAATTCCACTTGGCGACTCCACAATCCTAAACAGACCTTAAGACTCCACTGGGAAGAACCCTTATCATTGTAACATCATTTAGACTCAATTAGAGGACTGTAGGATTAAAATTTGTGTAAAAAAGATTAGTTAACCTCTTAAATACTGTCATATCTGGTTGAATTTTTCTTGTTTAGTTGGGTCTAAAAACACAGCATAGTGGCTCCTAGAAAGATTCATACTAGAGCTTATCCTGACCCTGACCCACCTGAGATAGTTGATAACCCTGAAAGTATTCTTAGGAAGTCTCCTAAGATAAAATCTTCAACTGTTTTCAGATCACCCTTGAGAGCTAATTCAGTTCCTGAAAATCTTGCAGCTCTACAACAATCACAAGTAGATCTAATAAATCCATTTAGAAGTAGGTCTCTTGATGATTTAGATCAACTAGATTCTGAGTCTTCACTTTCATCTCCTGAAACAAGTGAACATCTTGGTAGTAGAGGAACAACACCATCTGATTCACATTTCCTTTCCAATTTAGGTGTTTCTCATCCAAGATCAGCTCAGCAATCTATTCTTGGTCCATCCACATCCTTTCACCTTACATCCACTATCCAAACCACTCCACTTTAGCCCAATTTCTCTTTTTTTAATCCACCTCTTATAAATCCACCTCCACCACATATCATGGTAGTGTGGTATGCTCCCTTAGTCCTTCCTATACCATTAGTCAATCTTCCACAGGACTATCAGTCCAAAATTCCATTATATGATGCTAGTAATGCTACAATTGCATCACAACATGTGGATAAGATGAATGACTACTTTGACAGAAATGAAATTGATGATGAATCTATCAAGCTAAGACTGTTTGCTCAAAGTTTGGGGGGAGAAGTAAGAAAATCGTTTAAAGGCTTAACCCCCCATAGTATCAATGATCTTCAGGCCTTCCATCAGACATTCTTAAACAAATGGAAAGTGAAGAAGAATCCTCTCCAAGTCCTTTCTGACTACAAGAATCTCCATAGAAACACACGGGAAAGTGTTCAAGCTTACTACACCAGATTTAACAGTGTGTATAATGCACTTTCCCCAGATCTAAAACCTCCACAAGGTTTATCTCTAAACAAGTTTTCTGAAGGGTTTGACCCTGAGATGGCCTATCAGCTAAGAGAGAGAGAGATCCTGCAACACTTGAGGATATGCAAAAAGGAGCTCTTGCTGTGGAAGTTAACTTAATGGATAAGAGAGCAAGAATGAAAAATGAGAAGAGAGTATCCTTTAGTGAGGAATCTACCCCTTCCACTTCCAGCTCAAAGACGGAAAAAATGATGGAGGAGATGATAAAGAAAATAAGCATCCTTGAGAGAGCACAAGCAAGTCAAAACCAAACTGCTCCTCAAAACAGAAACCAGAACCAAAATCAAAATTTCAGAAGGAACCAACCTCCAAACAGACCCAGGGAAGATGATCAACAGATCACTTCTCCCTTTCATCAAAACTATGTAAGTGAGGTTCAGGAAATAGATGAAATAACAGAGGAAGATGATATCAACATGCTGGGAGTAGATAATGATGACTTTGAGATTCATTATGATAGAAAACAAGGTCTTTACACACCCTACGATGACAAAAGAGATGATGATGAAAGTTATTATCAAGACATGGAGAATGTCATCATAGAATCTCAAAGGGAATATGACCTTAGAAGTAAAACCAGTCAACAAACTCCGAACATTAAAACCTCTGACAAATCTTCACAAAACAACATTGTAAACAAGCCTAAAGTTGTCAAACAGAAAGACAAAACAGTAGCTGTAAATTCTGATAAAGGTAAAGAGAAAGGCACTCAAAACACTAAAAAACAAAGTGCAGACCTTAGCAGTACTAACACTTCAGCTAGTACTCCTGTTAAAACAATTTTGTCAAATGTAAATAGAACAAATCAGCAAGCTGATGTTGCTGATAGAGTGGCAGCTAATAAGGCTGAGACAAGTACTTCAAAGAGTCAAACACTTTTCAGCCTAGAGTAGGAAATTTTTAAAATTAAAATCTTTATTCCCTTGACTAAGCTAGCTGCCCATAATGTATATAGGACCCAAATTTTGAAGGCTTTAAACATTGAAGAGAATAATGACACAATCAATCTTAATGATGACCAACCAGAGCTTATTTTTGGTCCTAAGATTGAAGGTAGGTATCAAGAGGGACCTGTTCCTCCCTTTTATGTGATTTTAAATGTTCATGACAATATTTTGCACAACGCTATGCATGATTCTGGGGCTTCTCATAATTTAATGCCTAAAGCTATGATGGAGAGCCTAGGTCAGACCTTATAAATACCTTTACTCCTTTGACTCGAGCAGAGTAAAATGTTTAGGATTAATCAAAGACCTTTGCGTTAACTTAGCACAAATTCCAGCCAAATGCTTAGTCATGGATATTGTTGTGGCTGATGTGCCCCCAAAGTATGGAATGTTATTATCACGGTCTTGGGGGGCTAAGTTACAAGGAACTATGCATATGCACATGACATATGCGACCATCCCTATTTTCAATTAGACTAGAAGACTTTACAGGGAGTCTCATATGCAATACACGGGTACAAGCCAAGACAAACCACAAAACTCTCCTCTGTATTCTGTAAATATAGGCCTCGATACTTTTATCCTGTTTATCGATGAATCATTTAGTGAACAAGTCACTTTAACTGAACTGATGGCCGATAGAGAGGAAGAAGAGCACAACACAAACATGTCAAAATAGTTTGTTGAACCTTTAAACCTTAGCAAACCAACCATGGGTCTTGAGCTACAAATCGTGCATCCATTGCTTTTAAAACTTGATAGTCAAGAAAGCAACCCTCAACGTAGTGAAAAATCTGAGAAGTTGAAACAAATTCAACTAAGTACTGATATTCAAGAGCAATCCACAAGCACTTTAGTTGAAGAGGACAGCGATCAAGATGAACCTGAAACTAGTCCTCTATGGAGTATGAACTTTGATGGGTCATGCACTAGAACCAATGCTGGTGCAGGTGTCTGGATATGCAACACTGAGAACAACCACACAGCAAGCATTTCCTGTAGATTAAACTTTCAGTTTTCGAATAACATAGTGGAATACGAATCCCTCCTTTTAGGCTTACATTTGTTGAAAAAGTTAGGAGACAAAAGAATTAAAGTGCATGGGGATTCAGATTAATCATTAGGCAAATCAACGGGGAATACAACGCAAATCACCCAAGACTGAGGGCCTATCGAAACAATGTTGTGGATCTTTTGAAAACTTTTGAGGAGTACCAGGTAATTTTTTTCCCAAGAAAAAGAAATATCACGACCCACAGCTTAGCCTTTGCAGCTAGAACATGCTTAATGCCATATGAAACCAAAGACTGCACAACTCAGATAAAATTCAGACCAACCATTCCTAATAGCAAAAAATATTGGCAAGTGTTCGACGGAGACAAACAAATAGAAGACTTCATGAAATTCATAAATGAATTTGAACTACATAGTTTAGATTCAGATTATGAAACAGACTACAACATTGAATAAAATTTTCTTGATGAAGAAGAAAAGTCTCCTGAGCTTGCTAATATTAATCTTTTGACTAGCAAACTTGAAAACAAAACAAAGACGAGTGCAAAGTTAGAAACAGAGGAGTTAGAAACCCTGCAGTCTAAAGATCAGAGTTTGCCTAAGGGTTTGGCCCCTTTAGAAGAGTTGTTTGATTTTAGCAATGTGGCCAAGAAGCCAAAACTGGAGCCTGTAGAGACTGAAGTGGAAGAGTGCAATATAGGCAGTGAACTAAAACCTATGATGATTAAACTGTCTAAAACTTTACAAGCTCACATTAAACTCAAATACATAGAGCTGTTTTAAGAATTTTCTAATGTTTTTGCATGGAGTTACGAAGATCTTAAGTCCTATGACACTAAAATAATATAGCACAAAATTCCCCTCAAGGAAAACCAAAAGCCATTCAAACAGAAACTGTGTAGACTAAACCCTGTCCAACTCCCTTTGGTTGAGAAGGAAATCAAGAAAATGTATGAAGCTGGTATTCTTGTCCCTATTAGATATTCTGAGTGGGTGTCTAATCTAGTGTCTATTAGGAAGAAAATAGGAGAGATCGAGCTTTGTATAGACTTTAGAGACTTAAACAAAGCTTCATTGAAAGACAACTACCCTTTACCTAAGATGGATCATATTTTACAAAGGGTGGTGGGATCTAAAAGAATTTCTTTGCTTGATGGCTACTCAAGGTATAATCAGATTTTAGTCCACCCTGATGATCAGTTAAAGACAACTTTTACTACACCTTGGGGCACTTTCATGTATGTGAAAATGCCTTTTGGTCTAATGAATGCTAGTGCAACTTTCCAAAGAGCCATGGACATATCATTCTCAGAAGAACTGGGCTACTTGATCATTATATATCTGGATGATGTCACTGTTTTTTCAAAGACAAATGAAGAGCACTTGGCACATTTAAGAATAGTCTTCGAGAGATGCAGAAAGTTTGGGATATCTTTGAACCCTAAGAAAACACTTTTCGGTCTCCAAGAAGGTAAACATCTTGGACACATTATTTTGGAAGAGGGTATTAAGATAGATCCAAAGAGGATTGAGGCCATATTTCAAATCTCTCATCCTCGAAATATCAAGGAGTTACAATCTTTCATTTGAAAGATTAACTTTTTGAGAAGGTTCATCCCCAACTTGGCTGAGCTCCTTAGAAATATTACAAACATGCTGAAGAAGGAGCAAGGGGTAAAATGGACCTTGGAAGCAAAGAATTCCTTTGAACTGGTGAAACAAGCGTTAACCAAAACACCGGTTCTAATAAGTCGTGATTTTTCAAAATATTTTTGTATTTTTTCATTTGCATCAGAACATACAATAGCTACTGTCCTTTTACAGAAAAATCCACAAGGACAAGAGCAGCCTATTGCATTCTTTAGCAAGGCTTTGAGGGATGCCCCTCTGAAGTATAACATTATGGAAAAGCAAGTTTTTGCTTTGGTTAAAGCTTTAAAAGACTTCAAAGTATACATATTGCACTCACACATAATTTCCTTTGTTAAAAATTTAGTTGTCAAAGACATTGTAACACAGGACCGAGATAGTAAGAGAGGTAAGTGGATTGTTGTTATTCTTGAATATGATTTAGAGATAAAACCCACTAAACTCATCAAAGGCCAAGGTCTAACTATATTGATGTTTGAATTAAATTTTGAAGTTCTTGATATTAATATGATTAATGCTTTGGATGAACAAGAGGAAATCTCAATTCCCATTGTTGAAGATCATTTTATGAATTCCTCTTGGTATGCTGATATTCTTTATGTTTTGTTTAATTTGAATACACCTCCTGGTTTGACTAAAACAAAGGCAAATTTTTTGAAATTAAAAGTTGTAAACTATTGCATTATAGATAAATGTCTTTATTGGAAGAATACAAGTGGAATATTGCTTAAATGTTTGCCTGATTTTGATGGAGAGAAGGTTAAGCACGAGTTCCATGAAGGGGAGTGTGGAGGCCATTTATACTGGAAGACAATAGCCAACAAAATCTTGAGGGATGGTTACTATTGACCTACTCTTTTTCTTAATGTTCATAAGATGATAATTGCCTGTCATAAATGCCAAATTTTTTAAGGCAAAAGGAAGCTGCTACCCCTACCTCTTCATCCAATCACTATTGAAGCCCCTTTTCAATAGTGGGGAATTGACTTCATAGGCGAAATCCATCCACCATCTTCTACTCAGCATAGATGGATTCTCACTACCACAGACTACTTCACTAAATGGATAGAAGCCATCCCCTATAGGCAAGCCAATGATTCTATCATTATAAAGTTCATGGAGAATAATATTCTCTCTATATTTGGCTTCCTACCAAGATCATCACTGATAATGCTGCAGCATTTGGATCAAAAAATATGATTGAATTTTGTCACAAGTATCAGATAACATTGGGGCATTCCATGGCCTATTACCCTCAAGGTAATGGACTTGCAGAATCTTCAAACAAGAGTTTAGTGAACATAATCAAGAAGTTGTTGGAGGACAACAAAAATTCTTGGCACACAAAGCTTGTGCATGCACTTTGGGCTGACAAATTGACTTTGAATAAATATATTGGCATGTCACCCTACCAGCTTGTATATGGCACAAATGCAATTTTTCCTACCAGCCTTGGTGTGCCAGTTATGAAGTTGATTCAAGAGATTCAGTCTGAAGATAATGACATGATCAGAAGGATAAATCAGACTATTCACCTTTAGAAAACCAGAGAGGAGGTTTATAAAAAAGCATTACAAAAGCAGGACAGCATTAAAAAGCTTTTTGACAGAAGAACAAAGGCCAGCAATTTTAATATTGGGGACAAAGTTTTAAAGTGGGACTCAAGGAGAAAAGACAAGGGCAAGCATGGAAATTTTGACAACTTATGGCTTGGCCCGTACTTCATTCATTCAGCTTCTGGTAATAATGCCTTTTTCTTACAAGAGTTGAATGGAGCAGAATTGTTTGGGGGTCCTGTCAATGGCAGGATGCTTAAACATTACTTTTCTTGATCCATGCCATGTTCTGAAAGCCTTTTTATCTTTTTTCCATTATAAATATTTCATCCACCATTGCATTCAAAGTTAGAAAAATCAAAAATAAGAAAACAATGAAAGAAAGAAAAGAGAGCAGATTGTAAAAACAATAAAGGTACAGCCCCATACGAACAAAAAGAGAAACAAATCTAAAAGTGTGCAAGCTTAAATTCCACTCCTAAAAACACACTTATAATTAGTCAAACAACCTAATCTTGACTAATTATTTTTAAATTTACTGCTGATAGGATAGTGAATTTGATTACCTAAATAGTTTAATATTGGCTTATCAATAAGTAGATTAAGATAGAAATTAAAGGTTCAAACATGCCCAAAATATAAACCTAAGTTTTCAAAAGATAAATGACTCAAATCTGTTGTATTTTCTGATTCAAAACAGAGGTAAAAATGGTTCCAATCAGCTCAAAATCTGAACTAGTCAACAAAGGAAAAACAGCTCAAACAAAAGTAAAAACAGGGCCGTGAAAAGATGAAGTGCTTTGAAATTTCAAATCTTAAGCCTTTCATTTTGTTTTAATTTTTTGCAAAATAATATCTATGTGCAGCTTGTTTTTATGCTATAGATCAACATCAAGTTAGACTGTTCAATCCTGACTTGTATGCTTTTAAATTTCTGTTTTAGAAATTAGAGAATAAAAATCCGTCAGACTGTTTAATCCTAACAGATTGGTAGATTAGGTAGAGGAGCATATGGACTCAAATGTCTAAACTGAGTTCATGGAGAAATAAGGAGTAGAATTAGATTATTTTTATGCTTTCAAAAGAATAAAATGTTGTGAAAAGAGTTTGCCAATCCAAGTGCACTCTAAAGAAGAAAAAATGCTAGATTAGTAGGATTGGGTAGGTAGAAAGCTTGTATTAATGAAGTTCCTCTATTCTCCATGGTTGCTAACATTTTTTAGAACAAAGAAAATCATCCAAGTAAAGAGAAGGCATCCCAATGGATAAGGCACTAATCAGCCTCTCGGAGAATGCAAGTCCGAAGTTCTTGATGCCTTCAAGAAGGCACCATCCCCAAGTGGAGCCACTGTTAGCCACCAATAAAAATTTTCATATCAAATGGTGGCTAAAAAATTTTGGAGTCTTCAAGGAAAAAATTTTATTGCTAAAAAGTGTTATCTCTTGAAGACTCATGGAAACATCATGCCCTTGGTTCAATCGTCACAGTTGTTTCCTTTTCCAAACTCAGAAATTCTGCTATTTTCCATGAAGAAAAAGACTGCTGAAAAACACCATTTTCCCTTCCCTCCGCCTCAAAACTAACCTCCATTTTTCTTCCCCTTTTTCCCATGAAATTCCTCCATTTTCCATTTTTCCCCATTCCCCCTTCATAAAATCCTCATTACAAAGTTTAAAACTCCTTTTTTAACTCTACCGAAACCCCCAAATCCATCAGAAAACTCTGAAAATTGCATAAAAAACAAGTTTCTTCACTAAGGATTTAAGCCCCCTTGGGCTAAGTCCTAAACCACTTCCCCACATTTTCCCGTGCCCTAGAACCAAGTGCTGAGCCCATTCGACGCTTATCGCATCGGAGAAATCGGAGTGAGTAGGTTTATTTTCAATGTTAAAACCTCTGATGCTATTAGCCCTTTGTTTCATAACCCCCGATCTTATTATTGCCGCATTTAACCCTTGTGCCCGCAATCGGGCGCTAAAACATTGTATAAACCCATTCCCGATTAATATTTTCCTTTGTTAATTCAAAAAACCCACTTTTTCCTAAGTTTGGTCTAAACACGCCCATGCAATGTTTTTTAATAAAAATGGGTAGATTGAAAAGCCCACGCATCATTTTTCCCGATGCGATTGAGTTCCTTTGTATAAACTCCCACCTCCGCTTTACTCCATATAACTTGCACCCAGGACCAAGAGTTAAAAGTCCCGAAGCGCTAATCACATCAGACAAAATCAAAATGGTTAGATTGAAAGACCGGTGCTAAAGTTCCGATGCGATTAGCCCATATATATATAAGCCTTGGGCCTATCGCACTCCATATAAACCAATGGCCCCGCAGTCGGGCACCAGACCATTTCATATATATATATATATCCCGCCCCGATACATAAAACCTTTTCATTTCATTAATTTTTGGTTTTCATAAGTATTAAAGGGTTTCTACCGATTCCATACTTGAGATAATCTCCGCCATTGATCTTAAGCCGATCATACGGCCCGCGCAATATCGCATCACAAGTTTTCACCGGGTGCATTTGTTCCTCTCCCCGATTGGCGATCTCCCGCACAATTGTGAACCGTTGATCCCCTCCTCACCTTCCTTGATCTAACGGCCAACATTTGCTCTGATCGCAAACCTTTCCTTCGCCTACAAACCCCTCCGATTTATTTCCTACCGTCAATCTGATCTGCAGATCGATGGCCAGCGCTCAATCGCATCGGCACCATAAAAATTCTTCCCCCCCGCCGATCGCCTACCTCTGATTGCATCTGGACCATCCACGTGTCTAGATTGGATGGTCCAGATTAATCCTCCTGACTTTAGTTTAAAAACATGCAACCCCGCTCATAATGTCTCTCGGCCAATCACAACCATTGATCTCTGCAGATCAACGGTCCTTATTAACCCTTCTCCACCCTTGTTTTATTTTCGTTCATATCCCAGATCACATCTCATCCATCAATTTTTTCCATCCAACGGCCCATATTAACTCGACAGGCCTGCCTCCTGTGGGTCCTACCTTTTTCAATATTTGATCTCGGTCGTCCATCTTAGATCCAATGGCTCGGATTGAAACCACCCTCCCCGCTATCTGCTCGCGCATCTATCCCATATCGCGCTCGCTTCCCCACCGTTAGATTTGAGGCCCCAGATCTAACGGTCAACCTTCTATATCGCGTGACTTCAAGCGCAAAGGTTAATTTCCCATGGGCCACGTGATATAAGATGTTTTTCAAGGACACGTGTCGGGCGGGAATGCATATCGCGTTTAAAAAGGAAAAACCACCTCCCCGCCCTTTCACTGCACGAAACCTGTGGTTTTCTCCTCCAAAACAACTTTTCCTCTTTTCTATTGTATTTCATCATGCGCCTCCTTAGCCTTGACCCTTATGAACCGATCTCATCCGACGGCTCATATTCATCCCAAAACCCCAATTCCAATTCTTAATAAATTTTCCTCCGCCAAAGGGATTTGTCCCTTTTTCTTTGTTTTTTCTCACATTTTACGCCTATATTATTATAAAGTGACTCATTCACTTTTTATAATCACAACTAATTCCCACCATTGATCTTTGCTAGATCAACAGATCCAACTCAATTCTTCCACCATTTGCTCCCACTGCTCCCTTTTAACCACTGCACGCAAATCTCCACCGTTGGATGCTGCCATCCAACGGCCACCCTCCTCCCCACAACCTCTGAAGTAGTTTTCCCAAAAACACATAGGATTTCATAACGTTTATCTGTATTTTGTAGGTTTCAAAGGTTTTTCCCATTATAATAAAGGAAATGAAAGCCGAGGGTGACAATCCTCCAAACTTTCATTTATCAAAGGGAAATAACTTTAAAGGGTTCCACGCCACGTTTCATCGATGCTTCATGGGAATTGATTCCATATGGACCCTTTGCAGGCCTTGCACATCATCAAGACACAGAGAATTAAATTAAAACAAAAGAGTATCAGTGTTGAAGATCCAAACATAGCAGAGATTGAAGAGTTGGAATTTATTGCACAATTTAATGGATTATGGCTAAGACTGAAATCAAAAGCCTAATCCATTAAATTAAACACAATTAAAGGGAAATTAAAAGATCATCAGAATACAAGACCTCCACTGCCACAACAGAGGCCAATCGATTCCTCTGAGCTACCACAAAGCCACATGTAGCCTCGAAGCATTCAAACATAGGCCGAAGTTATTGATTAGAAAGAAGATATTTGCCTCAGCGCAGCCGAATAGTTAATTTTTCTAAAGGAACTTATTGCAAAATATCAGCAGAGTTAATTACGTCCTGAAACAGAGCCTTAAAGTCAACAAAAGCTCCCACTCAGCTTAAATCTTAAATGTAAGACATTAATATAGACAGAACATCTGTAAACTTCTCCATCGAGCCCATCAAAGGCTGAGAAGTATTAAAGACTGTATTAATTGACCCAGGAGATATTTTATCAGATCCCACCTCCTCATTCCTTCTATAAATACTCATGTAGAAGATGAGAAAATGTTGGTTGCAGAACTTTGAAATATACTTGTGCTCGAAAATTTTGATTGTAAATAGTGTTCAAAGGCTCTTGAAGCTCTACTTGTGATAGAGTAGTTAGGATGAGAAGTGAAGATGATTTCTGAACTGAAACACTGGACTTAAATCTGTAACTAGTTTGAAGCATTAATACAAGCTGATTTATGGGATCCTGGTCTATGTCGACAGTGATGTTTTTCTTATTGTAAATCGTTATTTTATTTCTATTTTCACTTTGTCCATCTTCTCTGATAAAGAACAACAAGCATAGAGTTAGGATTTGCTATACATCAGTACCCTTCTCTGACTAATAAGATTTATCTAAATGTTTTCTTCCAAGTTGTGTTGTTTAGGAATGATTTAATTTAGTTTCAAGCAGTTAGGAATGTTGTCGTTCCCTCGTTCTACTGTCTAAGATAATTGTTATTCTTGAATGTTATTTTCATTTCATGTTAAGTAGATATGAACTAGGGAAGTCTATGGTTGGCCCTGTCCTCTAGTCTCTTCCTCAAAGACTGTCTGAAAGTTTCCCTAAGAGTGTGTTGAAAGCTGGCTAGTTTCGAAGTACTTACCAGATCTTAGACCATTTTTTTTTATCATTTTTGTTTCCCTTGTGTTTAAATGTTTTCTGTTGAAAGTGTATCAAAAGCTGGCTAGTTTCAAAGTACTTACCAGATCTTAGATCATTTTTATGTCTTTCTTAAGTGTGTGTCAAAAGTTGGCTAGTTTCAAAGTACTTACCAGATCTTGGGTTGCTCTTTGTTCTTCATTTGTTTAATTCCCTTCTTGTTGTATCATTTCATTCCATAAAATCAAATTTAAAGATATCCTTAGACATAGATGAATTTCACCATGGACCACTCTTGAACCTGGTTGTTTCAGATAAATCCCATTATGACTCCATAGCCCAATGGACTAAAACCAGCGTTTTATCTATCTTTTTAGCCGAAGCTTGTTCTATTTGCTTGCAACTTCACACCTTTGAAACTCTTTCCATTTATAACTTTCCACTCAAATAATAATCAAGCTCAACCATCCAAAACAAACAAAAACCCTCGGACTCCATAACTAGCCTAATATCAATACCCAAAGCTTTAAAGATAAATCCATCTTTGCACTTATTGGAGAGATCCCTCTCCGGATTCAGGAGGGCTAGATCCTAGAATCCCAAAGTGGTTGAAATAGTGTTTCTCCCTGCAGTTGGACTTTTCAAATCTTTCTTATTACAGGGAGCTAACAATTAGCACCACTACGACCTATGTTGAATTATAAAAACAAAATAACCAAAACACAGGGTTATCTCGAATTTGAAAAACAAAATGGACTTTTTTTTCCTCTTTCTCATGAAATTTTGGTTAATCAAATTCATCTTTACTCAAAAGCCTAAAACTTTTATTAACCGAATTGGCCTAACTCGGAAGCCTTAACAGAAACACTAGTTGGTACTTCATGGCATGGAATTAGACCAATTCCAACTAGTCCTGACACTTGTTTGAATTACAGTGGACATCTTGGAGGGACTTTTAGTTATGAAAGTAATATAGATTAATTATTTTTTGCTTGATCTGGTGTCTCAATTATCGAATAATAATTTTAACCCTGATTCCACAAAGTGACCAAGTCCATATCATTCCCAGTTGTTCTCCTCCCTTTTCCTGCTTTTTGATCCTAGATTTACATAATAAAATAAACATTTACAATGCTATTGTTATCATATTTTTTACAATTTATGAAAAATTAATAGATTCATATAATTTAATAGATTAAAAATAAAAAACTCAATCGATATTCAATGAAACTTAACATGTGGACTTTTGCATTGAACACATTTTAACTTAAAATATGTAACTCTTTCCTACAACCATCCATAAAACCTATTGATATGTATGCAATTATGAAAATAGTTTCGTGGTCTCCAATCACAAAGAGTCATTAGAGCATACATCAACGTACATATAGAGTGCTAAATTTAGTTTCCATTATATGCATCGTTGTCCACTTGAAAGTGGCAACAAATTTTGGTTGCTCCTCATAGCTTCGTTGCCCACCTAATTAATTATTCTATTGGGCCTTGTTGTTTTCTATTAAACAAGATATGTGTATGTATCTATATTTTTCACTTAACCTGCTTCTCATAGTGGATTTGGATATTTTCCAAGGGACTATGCACATAGAATTGGATTTGTCACTCAAAGGTAAGTTGGTCTTAGAGATAACGACTTGAGTCTCACCCACAACGGGAAAGACAATTTACTGAGATCTATTTTATCCATCAATAACAGATATATAGCTAGCAGCATGGGAAGCAGTTGAAACTATTAGAGCAAAGGTAGCTAGAATGGAAACATGGGTCTCACCTTCACCTTGGTGCTTTAATATGGGAGTTTTTCTAGTTGGTCGAATCACCCCAGGACGATATAATAAATGGTGGGCGGGTTGGTCCAAGAAAGAAATAAATGGGTTGGAAAGATGGACGAGCTCATAGCTGCTACACACTTGAAAAAAGAATGAAAAGGCAAGGATGGGCATAGAACTTAAGGGGTTCCATCACGCCTAATTGGATGGATGAAAATACTTTCTCCTTCGACTTACAACGACAACAATTTTCTTCTCTTCATTGTATAATGGTTGATCCCCATTGAATTGGTCTACGACGGCCAACGTCTAGTGATCAAGGAAGAAAAGGATATTGTGATACATATCGCTCCAATATGGGTCTTTGTGTTGCATTATGTGCATAAAAGGCAGAGAAAAATGAGGGAAAAAATAAATAACCTAAAATAAAATGTATATTGGTTATGGTTGCATGAGAGCTTCAGTAAATGGCGATAGAAAAAATAGAAGATTTTTGCGAGGGTTGCACAGGAATCAGAGCAAGTCGCAGAAGCGACTGAGGAAACTAAGAAGGTCGATGTTACAGAAGCAACTACCATGGGAGCTCAACCAGTTAAAAATAAGAAGGATATTGGCCACTTACAAGGTAAGTCTCCCCACATTAAACCCTAATTTAAAAATAAACCTTAGTATGCTACATTACTGAAAATTAATCATACGTTAAGGATCATGAACAAGAGGTTATCTCATGAATTGGATATTGCCCAAGGAAAAATGAAATGGTCCATAGCCAAAGAAAACTTATATTTCATAGCTAAAGAAAACTTATACACTTTAATACATACTATTAAGGAGAAATGTAAAGAGAAACGACCCACTTCCCTCTACTTATCCATTCATAATGCTAGGTTTAGATCAAAACCCATTTCCCATTCCAAGACAATGAGTATGAGTCAAACTATTGATCATTACATAATAGTGCTTGAAATGAAATAATGTAATTATGGGCATAACCATAGAAATGAAATGAACATTATAGGAATTATAACTACAAAATACTATTGTACATGAATCTACAAGAAATGAGTAGAAAACAGGTAAACCATCAACGATGAATGAGTTGTTAATTACATAATTGATAAATGACTCAAAGGGCTAATGAGCATCAATAAGTGTATATTCTATTGCAGTAATTCCTATATTTGAAAACAAATTTTGATGAAGTTTATCATATTTGAAAATTGTTTGGGGTTAATCCCTACTATTTTTTCCATGGGGTCTTGGATAGATGGTGATCGGGTGCTCTGTTAAGGCACTTTTTGATGTGAATTCACTAGTTCAATTCCCCACCCCGATCGGGGTGATATGTATTGGAAATGATGATGAAGATGTAGTCCTACTCAGCTTACAAAAAAACTTTGAAAATTTTGAATTTTTTTTTGACAAAACCTACATGTCACTATCATTGGTTGATGTTTGAAACATATCTTTGTCACAATCATCAGTTGAATAAAATCAATGGCTTCTCTTCATACAATGCTCATGTTTCTTCCACTTTCCATCTCCATAATTTCATATATAGACTAAGCATAAGGTAACGATGGCTTCTCTTCATACAATGCTCATGTTTCTTCCGCTTTCCATCTCCCCAATTTCATAGATAGCCTGAGCATAAGGTAACAAAAAAAATAGCAAGGATTTCTCGAGAAGGACATGTTCCATATCTAGGTGATTGGATGACCTTGTGTAGCAGAGGTTTTAGGTGATCGTGGTGAGGGTCTGGGCATCGTGGTAATAAATGATGGCAGTGACAACAACCAAGAATTTTAAAGCAAACAATTAATGTTAATAAAGTAATGCTAGCATCACTTCACTATGAAAAAAAAATTCCTCACCATATTATTTTTAGATTAAGTTTTGCATACTATATAGTCCTCTCCACCTCAGAAAGAGGCCAAATAATATGTACAAATTGTCAATTGGCTAATTAAAATCATTTTCAACATTTAATACGGTGGAAGAAAAGCATATTATAACATTTGCCTTCAAACTTTAGGTTTGTCATTTTAATGGCAAGGACTAATAATGTTATATCACTTTGATTTAAGCTTGTAATTACTTACCGATATTGTTAAACATTGGAAATTATCTAAACAAACTTGTTTTTCTAGCTTTTGTAGGCACAAATAAGTATGTTATGCATTCATTTCTTTCAATTCTGAAAAATTGGAGGAAAGGGTATTTTATTAAATTTTTTATTTATTTTGTAGGTATAATTAGGAAGAAGGAAAAATGAAAGTCATTTAAAGCCCCTAAGCCAAAGCCAAAACTAGGTATAACAGATGAAGAAGAGAAGAATACAATGAAGAGCATAAACCCCACTCAACTTTCTATATCGATACTACATATAATACTTGATTATTGGGAGAATTAAGTTGCGGAGGAATTAATAAGTTTCTAGAAGCTGACAACTTTGAAGAATAAACCAAAGTTGATGTTGATAATTATTTTGATAACAAAAGAAAAAAACTTTATAAAATAGCATCCATGCCAACCATACTCACATAGTACAACATGGTACATTGGTTTATAGCTCAAACAAATGTTAAAACATTTTTATTCTAAATAATGTTGAATTGATAGTAAGTTTCTTTAAGCCTGAAGATTAGCCAAGATGTATAAAATTGATACTCCTAAGTTGTTATTAGATAATGAATTCTTGATATATTTTGAACAAGATGTTTTCAAGAAAGAACAAGTAGAGTTAGAAAAATTTATCCATGGGGCTTCACTCAATGAACCTCTGACATAGCACATGCATTTGTGGCATACTAAACAATACCCTTACTTTGACCACATATTGGAAAATATCTCTAAAAATCAAAATATTTAACCCCCTATCGATATGAACCCAATACACCTTCCCAATTTAAAAAACTTCTACTTTCACTCAATATTGTAGGTATCCATTTTTCATTACCATTTTTTATATCCCTTTATATCTTTTCATTCACTTTGAGCTCCATTTTTTATACCTGCCAATATAAAAAACTTTCACCCCCTATTATATGCTCAATATATTATGTCATTTTTTGCTCAATATATATCCACAAATATGGACACACGTGGTGGGGTATTTCTCCCCCAGTGAATTCCCCCTAAATTGATCCGAGATCAGTGTTATGATCTTGATTCATTTAAGATCAAGATGAATAAAATTTACCTATTAAAATGTTTAAAGAGACACATATCATGGATATTACCATGATGTGTAGGCTATTTGGAGAACAAAACTCACAACATATAAAGTTGGATTGGGTTCCATCACTCCATCAAACTATTGAGAAGGTAAAGAAATTCAACCAAGGCCAAATTCTATCAATAAATATTTTACATACAATTAAGAAATATCTAGAAACCCCTTTAGGAATTGGAACTAGGATTTACATGTCGATATACTTGGTTGATGTTGTTATGATATTTCATTATTCCCCTTGATGAATTGAATTTGGTTAGCTAAATATGATCATACTCATATGTATTGTTCAACCCTATGGAGTAGTATGTAAAGGGATCATTTCTATGATATATATTTAATGATACCTCCGCATGAATTACTATTTAGAAAACCATATATAAGGACTATTTTATAAATAAGGCATGTTTTTCAAGGACTAGGTGATTGGTTTGTCGATGAATATGTTTCATACTTTATAAATTTTGGTTGTGAGATAGGACCTCATTTTTTATCAACACAGATCCTAGAAATGATTTCCTTAAGAGAAATAATCTACAAAATACACTCAATAGGATAACAAAGTCTCTAAATTAGAATTCTAAAATTCTATGGCCCACTTTCCCAATCAATGTTGTCATTTATTATTTATTAGATCAAAATCATGCTAGAATAAAGGCTTACATCTTAGAAGAAGTTTTTCCTTTATATCTTTGAATATTACATATATGACCCAAGAGATAATATTATTTCTCATATGAAATAATTAATGCACACTAAAGCCTATGTACATTAATAAGCTCCATTTTATATTATTTTCAAAAGAGTTGATTATTTCAATGATGTGATTTTATTTCATTTTCATATCAAATTCAGTAGAGAAGACACAGGGACTTCACCGACGAAGCAATATCATACCACGTGGGTTCATTTTGGGAGATATATATTGAATAAAAAATGACATAATATATTGGGGGATATATAGGGGGTAAAGGGTTTTTATATTGACAAGTATAAAAAATGGAGTTCAAAGTTAATGAAAAAATATAAAGGGGTATAAAAAATTAATGAAAAATGGATACCTACAATATCTATTGAAAGTAGGGGTTTCTTAAATTGGAAAGGTGTAGTGGGTTCATATTGGTAGGGGGTTAAATAATGTGATTTTTATAGGTATTTTCCAATATGTAGTCAAATTAGGGATATTTTTTAGTATCCCATGAATGCAGGTGATATGTCAGAGGTTCATTGAGTGTATCCTTTGTGAGAGAAGAAAATGTTTGAAACATTTCATAGAAAACAAACTCAAGCCTTCTTGGATAGAAGATGCAAGGTCAATGGAATATGAATTGTGTTGAAAATTTGGCATTTCCTAGATGGATAGTGAAAGCAAGTTTGTTGGCATTGATGTCAACAGTCATGCAAGGAGATGTGTTGGACAGTTGGCATTGTCAACAAGTGTGTTGGCGTTGGTGTCAACCAAACTAGCATCGAAGTTGGTGGTAATAGATGTTGGCATTAGTGTGCAAGGTGTGCAAAGTTTGTTGAGCTCAGAGGGAGTCCTATGGTTCTACAGTCACTTTTATAGAATCATCATAGTAGAATACTTAATGGAGAATCCATAAAAAATTGACTATGATGGTTGAGAGTCCCATAATTTGGAGGTATTTTTTCCCGATGTGTTTAGCTCATATGCTCTTGGTTATTGCGTAGTTGTATAATGATTTGAAAAATATTTCCAACAGTATGTGGAAGTCCAAAAATGGCCCCTTGGATCAAAATTTATGACAAGTCAAAGTAAGGACCTCTTAGTCATAGAAACAATTCCTAGAAGCTCAGAACCTCGTAGCTTCATTAAAAGGTGAGCCATGATGGAAAAGAGTTGGGATAGCTGGGGATAAAAATTGACAGACCATCAATTGACAGAACCTGTAACATATATTTCCTGGAAAAGGAAAGCATGAAAGAAATTTCAATTAAGTGTCGGGTAAATAGAGTCGAGAGACAGAGAGTTTGCTGGCAGTTGACAGTTCTGTCAAATGACGAAAGGTGCATCTAGGTCTATGTTTTGTGGTGGTTTTCATATTTTTTAGTGACCAAGGGCCCTTTGGATATGAATAAAGAAAAACCACTATTGGAAATCATTTAAGGACTCTGAGCTGAATAAAAATAAAAGGGTACCAGGATAGGCCGACATTGGAAGTGGTGTACACTAGTGGGCCACTGCCTAGAACCCTGCAATCCCATAATTATTATGAAATTTTATTTAAGAAAAATTTATAGGCACCAAGGAATTTGAACCTCCAACTCAGAAATATATGCATTGCAGTAAGGTTGATAGGTAATAGTCTAGTATAGCGTACAAGATTCTGATAGATGGAAGGTGATCTAAACCTAGAACCTCCAATAATTGCACGTAGAGGAAGAGGAGTGGGTATTGAAAGTGGTGCACACAAGTGCGCCAGACCAAAAGCATGCGAGATCGTAAGGTGTAAGTAATTCATTTTGTAAAAAGGTTACAGGCATGCAGGCATTTGAGCTCCAACTCAAGAGGGGAGTATGTATATGAGTGAGGGAAATGGTTGTTCTGTGGTGGTTTTTGTGTGTATTTATGATCAAGGGCTATGTGCTAATTACAAAATAATTAGCATTGTAGGCATATGGTTTAATGGATACTGTGGGCCATACCTGGAGATTATAGATTAGAAGTTCAAAGAATTTCATTTTATAAGGAGTTATGTGCATGTAGGCCTTCAGCTTCTTGTTTTATACGATGATATATGTAGTGATATATAGGTAAAGGAACAGGTTTGAATTTTTGGAAAGGATTCCATCCATATTTTTTGGTTACACCAGTTTAAATATTTTCCATATGTGGGCATGGATGAGTCGATAGTTGGTTAGCAAGGCCACAAGGACCACGATGCATAAAGACATTAATAGATTCAATGGGTATTATCGAAGGAAGGATATTGATTCAAGGTAGAGAATACCATGATGTAGAAAATAATCAATGGATCCTGTCTTGAAACAGAGTTATCCATACTTGAGTTTTTTTGCACACTAAGTAGAATTAAATGGAAAAGTTGGTTAAGTGCAGAAAAATTGATCACAGTCCAGGAGAGCCATGCTTGAATGTACAATCTAAACTCTAAGGACTCTGATGGCATGTTTCAAATTTAAGTTTCCATATAGAGGATGCTACAATAGGTAGGAGACTGAGATGAGAAAATGAATGGAGTGTTTGGCCTGAGCATTGAAAATACATACTGACAGTGCAAGATGAACTCAATGGAGGAGATCCTTGAGTATAAAAGTTGACTGAGATTTAATTCTCATTATGGAGAATCTATATGTTCCCATTCATGTGCTTAATATAATTGTAGTGGCCTTACACTTTGATGCAACAACAACATGGAAATCCATGTAGAAGTATGCTTCTAACAAGGATGGAGAGATAAGTAGGAGTACAGTCTCAGGCAGTGGAATTGACAACAGATACAACATCAACCATTGTGCAGTAGAAGAACAAAAACTCATGATTTCCATTGAGCAAAATTTGGGAATGCAACATTGTTGTCAAAGTTGTGTGGAGAGCTCTATGAGGGAGTGAGCGCTATTGAGAAGATTCCAAGTGTGCTTGAGCTAAAAAGAGAGGCCAAGAGAGCCTATGCAGAGGCAAAAGGTAGAGAGTACTTGAGGAAGAGGTTCAAGAGAAGATAAATAAATGATTAAGTGATGTAAGGTCCGAGTATGAGTGCATGTAGTTGAGAGCATAGGGCTGAAAACATAGTGTTGGTGCAAAGTGAGTAGAGGATAGAGTGTTGCATGGGCTGAGTACAAAGGAGGTTGCAGAGGGGAACATAGAGATGAAAATAGGAAGATAAGCTTCCATATACATTGAACATTAGTTCCTCATTGAGAGTAAGTTGGAGCATGTAAACCAGGGAGTTGGTTCTTCCATCTTAGCATATGTTTGAGTAGAGCTTAGGGGTTGTTTCCTGCTACAAGTTGGTGCTTGCATAAATCCAAGGAGTTTCAAGATGTTTCTTCATTTGGTGCTTCTGGTAAGTTGATTAGGTGTCTACAAAATAATGTAGTTGATGCTTCTTTCTAGTGGGTTCTAACAAACAATCAAAGGGAGTTGGTGCTTCTTGTGAGTTGTGGCTCACAAAAAAATTGATGTAATAGAGTAGGTGATCTTATCTTTACATCAAATAACCAATAAATATTTGGTGGTTTTTCTCTTCAAATGGTTTCCACATTAAACTTATGTGTCTCGTGTGTTTTCTTCTCATGATGTGTGTGCTTGTGCTAATTCATATGGTTTTTGTTATGATTTGTTGATGGTTGCTCAAATAGGGAATGCCAAATTTAAATGTTGATTACAAAATTGGAATAAAAGTTTAAAATTAGCCTTAATATTGGTTCCCCCCTCCTCTCAGTATTGACATTATTTCCAACAATTTGTATCAGATCTTGGTTCCTTCAGGAACAACTTAACTGCTTGAAGGTAGGTTAAAGGGAAACAATGATTAATCAAACTTGGCTTACATCAAAAGGAGTACCATTTTTAAATGGATAAGAGTATGTACTCTAGAAGGTTAGAATGGAATATTATTTCAATACTTTGGATGTTGATGTATGGTGCTACCTACTGAATGAAGAAGAGAGTAAGCAGAATGGAGAAGCCGTTGGGAAATCATCATGAATGGGTTGTCTAAGCCAGATGTTGATAAAGTAAGGTATTGTGGGACAACAAAGGAAATGTTGGAAAATTTTCAATGTCTATATGGAGAATATAATAACAATTCTGAAGAGGAGGTTGATGAACCTTGTTGCTCAAGCAGTAAACCTAAATCTGTGAAGGCTGCTAATAATGAAAAGAAGAGAAGGAAGAAGAAGGCATTCCATAGGAAATATGCTCAAAATATTAAAGATCCTTCTTCCAATAAGGAAGCTTCTACCCATCACTCTCAAATTGATGATGAAGAAGACATATAAGAGAGTCCATATTGCCAAAAATATATGTTATTGATCTGTGATAAATGTAAAAAGATAAGTGATTTATCCTCTATATGTTCATGTGAATTTTTTGAACAGAGAGATATAAGTGCATCTAGTAGTGATTTAGATATACCTACATTAGTATCAATAGAAAAATATGGATCCTATGAAGAAGAAGAGAGTATATCCCAATAAGAGAATAGAATTATCCCTGGGAGTGCTGAAGTTGGAATACTCCTCAAACTTGTTGAAGACTCCATGGACACTATTGTAGTTTAATCTTAGTAGGGACGATGGTGGTTTCATTGGGGCTCATGATTCCACATGGATGTTTGTTTTTTATCACTCTTGTGTGTTAAAAAGGAAAAAAATAATTGGGGAAATTTGGCTCTTTACGAGAAATTTTTCTCTCGGTCTTATTTCTAAACGAAGAGGTTGCATATAGTTGTTAAGGAGTTGGGAAACTATGATTTATATCCATAAAGTTTAAAGCACAATCCGAAAGGAATATTTTTTTTTGCATGTGGTGATGGTGAGTACATAGTCTATACAAAACTAGTATGGAGGAATATATCCTTTAGATATGCACTTGAATTTGTTTGGGCTTCAGATGAAGAATATGCAATTCAAGAAAGTACTTTCAAGATCAAGATTTTTAGCAAGACTTTTTGGGAAATGATGAGCATTGGGCCAACATTTTCTGCTGGGATTTATATTGGGGAGGAAGGTTTTCACATGTATTTGGATCATAAAGGGGAAGCATATTTTTTTAAATAATATGAATTTGATGAAGAAGAGATGATTATATTTTCTCCTACGAGCACCCTGTCATCTAGTGACGAGATTACTACAACTATTAGTGAAGGTGGAAGTGGTAGTGGAAGAAGAAATTGCTTCAAGGATGAGGAAGATAAAATCAGAATAAAAACTAATGGTGAGAATAGAGTAGCGGGTAATGTAGTAGATTGTTCTTCTCAAGGAATTGTGTCCAATAAAAATAAATAATTTTTTTTTACGTAACAACATAGTTCCATTAATTCAAATGAGAACAAGCTCTCAAGTAGTTGTGGTTCAGCATCTTCCTCTTCCTTTGGCGTGAAAAATGGTGAAATTGTTTCAAAGTCACCTTCAAGGGGGAGATGGTGAAATGGTGCCTTGTTTTCATAGGCACTTAGTCACGAGAGATTTTAGGGATCACAAGTTTTTTTTCCTAAGAGAGATGAAGAGGATGGACATGGGGAGGAAGAGGGTGATAACATCCATAGAACAAGTTCATTAGAGAGTGCAAATAATTTTTTTGATATTTTTGATGCTAAATGGGTAACTAGTGATTCCACTAACAAGGGGCAGACTGCACATAAGAAAAAAATTGTTGAAATGGGTCAATTTTCCACCTCATTTGGTTACGATTCAGGGTCTGGCGAGGGAGGTAGCAAGGAAACTGAAAATGAGAAAAGTTATGATCAAGCACTTTTTTCATCTATATTTTTTTCCTTTCCCCATGATATATTGGTTTTTGTTCTGATTTTGGATGATTCAACAAATGATAATTTGGTACAAGTGATAATAAATCATGTTTTCCCTTCAACTTTTGAGGATTTTGTGGAAAGTGTTTTAGATATAGATCATTTTTTCTGACTCGGCGATTCAGGGAGACAACAATCTCATATATAAGCTCAAATATTTACGTTGGAAGATATCTTGAGCAATTGTAATGAGTGCAGGAAACAAGTGTTTAGAAGTATTGTTGATTCACATTCTGAGAACATGGCCTCTAACGAAGAATACATGGATCCTCAAAATTTAAATATCCTTGAAGAAGTAAAACTTAAAAATTTTGGCATGTACCGGCAGGAAAGGTCAAGAAAATTTAATGAGTTTAGGGAACAAATGTCTGTAATTATTGTTACCTTGAAAATTGGGAATGTTTCCTCTGACCAATAATATAAAAATTCTCCACATTCAAACATTCCTAAGTCAGTAAAGTTCAATGAATTCAACACATATTGAAGTTATTTGGACGTGTGCAAAGGCACAATTCGGGATACGTAACAATAAGAGGCATTCCCAAGTCGACCATATTTCACATCCAATATTGTTTAGTGTGAAATATACTCCTTATAAGTGCCAAAATACATCAACGACTTATATCATCATGCCCACATCAAATGGACTCTCGAGAGGAAAAAGTGTACAATGTTTAATGAAATGAGTGGTCCCGAAAAATGGTTTCCTCAAACTATCCATCATATAAATCAATGGGTATAATCCATTGCAACAACACTCCCTCATATTTCAGGAAACCACTAGGGGTGGTCCCGGGATGAAAAATGGTTTCTTCAAAAACAACCCATGTACAATTGTGAGACCCACATGCCACAAGGTGCATATTTGAGATCGTACAATTCTCACTTGAGTTTACACACATGAGACTCTTGATCAAATGTCACAAAACCTTCTGGTTTCTTGATTTACGCCTCCTGAGTCAATAACATCATTGAGGATTGTTGTTTGTACATCCATCTGTTGTATCTTCCACTGTATATGCATAACCAGTGCTAGAATTGATCTAATAGATGAATACCTTGCTACAGAAGAAAAGGTCTCCTCATAGTCAATTCCCTCAACTTTATAAAATCATTTGGCCACAAATATGGCCTTACACTTCTCTATGATTTTTTCTACTGCATGCTTAAGCTTGAATATCCATATTGAACCCACAATTAATTTATCTGCTCGTCTTGGGACCACTTCCCAAAAAAATTTCTTCATGGTGGATTCATATGCTTCCACCATTGTATCAACCAAAATAGGTTTATCAACTGCTTCCTCGAAACAGGATGGCTTATTATCTACCACCACATTCAGTAGAGCCATGTAGCTAGTTTACTTCTCAAGTGACCTCCTTTTCCTATGCAAATTTGAAGGAGCTCCCACATTCTCCCTCGCATCCTACACAAGTATATCATCTTCCCTAGTTCTTTTTCTCCCTTCTCTAGAAGGTTTTTCTTGAGTGGATGTATCCACTCTTTACTCCTCTATTTTTTTCTACTCCAAAACTTCCTGGGCCACCTCCTGAGGAGCTAAAATCTCCTCTTCTAGTGGGATCTGAATCTCCCTCTTAAGAGAGCACCGCATCGCTTTCTCCTCATCAAAATTTACATCCATTCACACAACTGTCATTTTGAGGAAAGGTAAGTACACATGGTAATAATGTGTATTTTAAGTGTAACCCACAAAAAATCCCAAATTTGTTGTCATTTCAAGCTTCTTCCTCGAATATTTGGAGACATGGAAGTAAATAGAGACTCCAAAAATCCTGAAGTGGGACACATCCAGCTTCCTCCTTGATAATCCTCCTCTGGTATAATCATACCAAGAATCCAATGAGGACTTTGACTCTGCAAGTATACTGTTTTGTTACATGCCTATGCCAACTAATGCAGTGGTATGCTTTGGTCATGTAGCATATCTCTCGCAGCTCCAACAATTCATCGATTATTCCTCTCAACTACCCCATTTTGTTGTGGGTTGTGGGGTGTTGTCAACTCTCTTTAAATTCCTTCTTTGCAAAGCTCCTTGAAGTCATTTGAAACATACTCACCTCCTTTTTTACTCCTGAGATATTTCACCTTTTTGTTGTTCTCCTTCTCAACAAGTGCCTTGAATTCTACAAAATTTGAGAATGTATCATCCTTCTTCTGCATGAAGAATATCTATCACTTCCTTGATAAATATTCAATAAATATAACAAAATATATGTGTCTAGCAGTGGAGGTTGTCGAGAAAGTTCCACAAACATCTGAGTGGACTCTTTCCAAGATTGTAAGAGCTTTTTTGTCTCGTTCATGGAACGTGGATTTCACATACTTCCCCAAGGTACAAATTTTGCAGACATCTTGTTGCTCAAGTGCTCCTTTGGGGAGGCAAGTGGTTATTTGATGCATATTTTTATGGGAATCGTTATGCAAGTGGCCCAATCTCTTGTGCCAAAGATCACTGACATTGCTACTCTACATTTTCTCTACCTTACTGGTTAATGCAATCCAATCTTCCACATCCAACTTGTACAGGTTCTTCACACAGACCCCAAGCTGCTTCACTTCTCTAGTGGTTATGTGCCTCGGGAATTATTTCCCTTTCTTGAAGTTCAAATCATAGCCACAGTCTTCCAAAACTTCTACAGAGGTTAGATTCCTCTTTAAGCCTGAAACAAACATGACATATTTGAGGCGAAGAGGGGATCTTGATTCCCTCTTAAAGGTTATTGTACCAATATCGGTAGCATTGTATCTTTCATCGTCCCTAATCTCAATATGCATTTACATATCTTTCTCCTCTAGGTCACTGAAAAATTCTCTATGCCCTGTCATGTGGAACAAGGTACCAGAGTCCAAATACCACACACTCCTCATCACTGTGCTTGCCATGCATGTGATAAGGGTGAAGTCTAGCTCAAACTTTGAAACCAATGACTCACTTGTTGCTCCTCTTGAGTTATTATTTCCATACTTTTTGTGTGGACACTTTGTGGCATAGTTCCCAAATTCATGACAATTGAATAATTTTACTTTGGAAAAGTATTTTTCTTGCCCCCTTGGTTGGATTATGGTTTAGTTTTAGATTTGTTTCCATTTCCCTTATTTCCCTTTCCAACCAATGTAAAATTTTCTTCATCCTCACACTTGGATGAGGTTCCATCTCTGGTATTCTACATGCTCTCTTCTTATACCAAACCAGACCACATGCGTTCCCAATTCAATAATTTCTCCCTCCCGTTCACTAAGTCCTATAAGCTATGCCAGCTTTTGGGAAGTCCTTGAAGAGCTAGGCTCCCCAGGTCATATTCTGCAATATTCACACCAACCCGTCCAAGCTCATCACAAACTTGTGTAAATCTACTGAGATACTATGGAATCGTGTCATTCTTCTACATCTTGGTATTTCAAATTTTGTCTTTGAGGTCCACTTTTTTATGATCACTACTATTCCCAAACATATTTGTCATTTCCTTCCAAATTGCGAAAGGAGTTTCTTTCCCATGGATATTTGATACAATTTGGTCTTGCACTCCCTCCAAGATTATTCCCTCTCCTTGGCTACATCTTTATTCCATTGGGCTAGGTTTTGTTCATCAGATGCTTGTGGTTTTGCAACATCATTATTGATGTATTCTATCAAGCCATTATCATCAAACACCGCATCCATACAATCCTTGCATGCAATGAAATTCGATCCGCCTTCCAAGGAATACTCTAGTCTCATCCAGCTGAAGGTCATCTTTCCAACTCTTAAGAGATCCTTCTACACTGAAGCTACAAATTCAAATCTCCTTAGAAACAACTTTGAAATTCCTACTTTAATGTGAATCTTTCTCTAACACCATGTACAAATATGGTGATAGAATTGAAACTGCTTAAGAAATTTTAATCTAAATCAAGAGACACAAGCCTACTCTATTGATTTGTGGAATTGAATTCAAAATTTAGAAAAACAATCTCAGGCATGCATTAATAAGTAACACACATGCGCAATATTTTTTCTAGGGGAACCCAACTAGGAAAAACCTCTCAAGCCTCTTTGGATTAATCATATGAATAGAGATGTATTACAATTTCTTTCCCGCATTGATCATAACCTACAAGTGAATAACCTATCTCTCTGCTCAATGAGAAGCTTTGACCCAGACTTAGTCAATTTATTCCTCTACTTGAGCCCCTATTTCCTTGCAAAAATCCTAGAGAATTAGCCCCTATTTTTTAAGAATTTTTCTCCAAATTGATTGTGCAATTACTAAGGTTTATCATCTAACTGGATGCAACACCTATACACTCAAACTAGTTTTCAACTGCTTGCTACACTGTCTTGGAATCTCCACCATAGTCGGGAACTTGAATTCTCTGCATTGTCCTAGTTATTTTAGATTGATTGATCAATTAACTAGATGATCAATGAGTTAGATTTTTGTCCCACTGCACAAATGATCTTCCACTAGTTCCTCCAACTATTAGAAGTACTAGTCTAACTGAACACAACTAGATATAACAGAACTGGATTAATAAAATTTATCAATTACACATGCTTAACTAAAATCCAAGCCCTATAACTGAAATTTACTAAGCTAACTAAGTGACAAGAGCCATGCCACACAAGTTAACTGCATCCAAGTTGTTTGTTGATGTGGAAATTTGAATTTTATCAATTCAACTAAGGCAAAGTCAAATTGAGACTTTCTTGTTGCACTTCTCAACATCTAAGTTATTTTCCAATATCGAAATGAATCCTTTCAAAAATAATAATATCATCAGCATAAAGAAGAATAATGATGACTATACAAGTGAGATTTGATCCAACACAACCCGCTTCCTCCAAACACTCTTCTAACTTATCAATATATGTGCCAGAAAGGGGAAGAGACAATAGACACATTTTCTTGACTTTGATATAGAAATTAATTCTTCAAGCCAACCCATAGTGGTACTAAATTTGACAATAACATTCTCAAACAACCTTGGCACAACATCCCTCAACTCAAAAAAACATTTACCTCTTCCCACCTCTTCCAAAGGTTTGTCCGAGAAACAATGTCTAATTTTTTTCTAAATTAAGCAAAAAAACCCAAGAGATAAATTTTATTATTGTGATACTCCTTTATAATGATCTGAGGAGTAACAAGGTGGTCGATTATTAAATGATATCTCCTAAACCTAGCCTAGACTTTGCCTATTTTTTAATTGCTTTCAATCCAAAAGCTAATCTTCTTTTCCAAAATAATTCCATAAATATTGGCTAAAATGGGGATAATCATAATGACCATATAATCAAAGGGAATGTTTTTGCCTCCACTTTTAAAAATAGGTACAATGGGGCTTTGTATCCATGGTTTAGAAAAGTTTTGCTTCACTACCAAATTGAAAATCTTTTGAATGTGAGGGATAAGGATACGCCCAAAAAAAATAGCTTAGTATCCTTCAATGTCCTTAGTTTTCCCAGTTGTGAGCTACTTAACCCAAAATTATACATCTTCCAAAGAAAATATTTCACCTTCTATATGAAAAATTGAAATTGTGTTCATGGTATTGGGATTCATAATTTTTTTTAAGGTGTGAATTAAATTGTGTTAATGGAGTCATTGTTTAGTCAAATTAATGTCTTAAATTGCTATTATAAATTATCGACCGGAGTTAGTAATATTATGAAGTGTAAGTGCACTATATATGCTAGAAGCCTTTTCTTTCTTAATTCACTATGTTGATTTTATATGTTTCAAAGTTGTTTTTAGGATTTTATGTTTATATTGAATGTCTAAATGTAATTGAGAAACTTAAAACTTATTATTTGTGAAATGAAATCTAAATTCAACTATCCAACACTATGATGAGAATCCTATTTTAGCCTATCTAATAGTTAATAACTGACTTTGAGAAAACAAAAGTTCTAGAAACAAGTAGGAACTTCAATCTTTTTGTGTGTTTTTGGAGTCTTTATGTAAATGGGATTTAAGATAATAAATCACTAAAGAGTAATCACACTTAAAGAAATATTTTAATGATTGAAAGATAAAACTTTTAAGAAGGAAGAAAATGAAATATTTATTTAAGAAAGGAAATTAATCTATGATAAACTTATATTGCATAAAAGGAAATTAATCTAAAATATGAATCTTAAGCGATACTAAATCAATCTATGTTGACCACTATGATAAATTATCTCTAAATATATTCAATCATATACAAAGAATCTATACTAACACAAAAAAATTATGCAAATGAAGATACCAAACAGTGAAGTAATAGTGAAAAATCTGATCATCTATACTATAGAAATTCAAAAAAAAATTGCAATGTAAATGGAAACAGAGAATATGTATTTTGTATGAAAATGAAGTACATGTTTAAGCTAAGAAATTAAAAGGTAAACAAAGTGTATCTATGTTATCAATTGCAATAGGGAACAGAGTAAACAGAGTGTATATCTATGCGGAGAAACACAGCAAAAGAAAAAGGAACTAAACTATGAAATGACAGAAAATTAAACAATTAAACGTCTTTTGTGAGGGGCTCCCCACAACATAATGGTTATGATATTATTCACAACTAGCTACGCATCTATGATTCCAGAACAATTTCTCCTTTTATTAATAAATGCAGAGTTTCAAGATATAACATCCTTACAATTAGGAAACACTTTTTGCTCTTTTTTGACGTTGAAAATTGTAAATTTCTATGTTTTTTCAACTTCAACTCCATTAAACTCATATTTTTAATACAAATTATGCTTTGACATAAAAACAAGATTTGTAGAGAATTGTGTTACCTCCATACTGATATTTTTTTTTTAAAAAAATATTGACATATAGAGGGGTAAATTTGTTGTTTACTAACTGCATATACTTGAAATTTTCAGGCAAACATAAATAGTCACTTTTTGAACCCTAACTTTTTTTAGGGAAGGTTATTCATTTTTTGGAAATAAACCATATCATCATAATCTACATATATTGCATTAGTGCACTCACTATTTTTCGGTAATTTTCAGATTAAATCACTATTTTTTATTATTTTTTGAAATGGATGAAGACAAAAAACGGTGATGTTTCAGTACATTTTATGAGCCCTAGATTTTATTTTCAATGTGATCGTCAATAAGAAAAATGAGAGTACCCTTTTGAAGAAGACAGGGAGAGGAATTGCAATATGA
>CM076581.1:762908263-763192250 GCA_034641835.2 Pinus albicaulis | reverse complement strand
ACCTTTGCACCTGTCGCAAGGTATTATTCCATACGGAGCATCCTAGCTCTCTCAGCGCAGATGGGGTGGCACATTCATCAGATGGATGTGAAGACTGCGTTCCTCAATAGAGTCATTGAGGAGGAGGTGTACATAGAGCAACCCAAAGGTTTCAAGATCTTTAGCAGCGAGTCGCATGTGTGCAGGCTCAAAATAGCGTTGTATGGCCTGAAACAAGCACTCGTGCTTGGTACACACGTATATATAGTTATTTCACCGAACTTGGTTTTACCAAGAGTGAGGCAGATCCCAACATGTACCAGATAGTGGTTGAGGGTAAGTTGCTGATCATTGTACTTTATGTAGATGATTTGATACTGACCAGTGATGAACAGTTGATACTCTCATGCAAGGCTGATCTTGCAAAGGAGTTTGAGATGAAGGACTCGGGCCTCCTTCATTATTTCCTGGGATTGGAAATTTGGCAGCGCAGTGATGGATTGTTTGTGTCTCAAGGCAAGTATGCTTGGGAGATACTAGAGAAGTTCAACATGCAAGGTTGCAAGCCTATCGACACTCCTCTTCCTGGTGTTTGGAGGAAAGAGGATGCTACATCGGCAGAGGTAGTGGATGCCACTGTTTACCGACAGTTGGTTGGTTCGCTCATGTATCTAGTCAATACACGACCGGAAATATGCTATGTTGTTAACTAGCTTTCACAAGCTATGGTTAAGCCTACCAAGCTCTTTTGGAAGGCGGGGAAGCATGTATTGAGATATCTCATAGGCACATCGGGATATGGATTATGGTACAGAAAGTCGGATGAGGTGAAGTTTCATGGCTTTCATTTGATGCAGATGGGGCGGTGGAGCCCAACGGATAAAGAGCACATTTGGAGGATGGGGTCAGATCTGGTCTACAATAGCTTGGTACAGCAGGAAACAGAGATCCGTGGCACTCAGTTTAGAGGAGGTCGAGTACATGGCAGAAAGTTTGGCTGCATGCAAGGCTATATGGATGAGGAAGATCCTGGTTGGATTTTTCGGTTCACACTTAGATCCTAATGTGATATATTGTGATAATCAGAGTTCCATCAAACTCTTGGTTAATCCAGTATTTCATGATAGATCTAAACACATTGACATCCGGTATCATCATATCAGAGATTGTGTGCAGCGAAAGATCATGTTACTTTCTTACATTCCCACCTGAGGATTGTGATGCACGACATCCCGACGAAGGCACTCACCAGGAGCAGTGCACCACATCATAGAGGTAGGATCGTGGTGGCGATAATCCCTATCTGTTGGGAGAGGGGAGTGTTGAGATTGTAACAAGATGATGAGCTTAGTGAAAAGAGTCGCCTTCACTAAGTGGGCCCGCGGGCTATTTTTGGCGCAAGTCTATTTTTAGACTATGTCTATTTTTAGACATGTCGATCATATTCTATGAGTTGCAGGATGCTATTTGTGGATGGTTGGTCAAGTTGGAAAAATAGATGGACTTCAATTTTTAGACATATTGGGCGGAATCTATTTTTAGATTGCCAGTCTAAAAATAGATATGTCGAATATTATTAGCTCTTAATAATATTTGGACTATAAACATTATCTTATTCTCTTGGAGCACTTCAGTTAAGTGCACAGATGTGGCACAGGGGCTGACAAAAGGAATTATGCTATTCCCGAGGGTTAAGTGGAGCTATTGCATGGAGACTTCAGTTAGAACTCATGTGACAGAGTTTGGTGGAGTTATTGAGGTAGTTGGTGGAGTTGTGTTCAGTTTAACTCAGTTAGACACAATTGAGCTAGTTGTATCTAGTCTAACTAATTGATACACTAGTGAGAGTGGTGTGAATTAATTAATAATTAATTCACTAAATATTAAATCATTAATCAACTGAAGAATACATCAGTTAACTATAGTGCATGGACAGTTTCAGTGGAGACCAGTGGAGAGGTAGGTGAAAGAGCAGGTTGACTATCAGTTGTGACTATAGTGTTGCATGAGTTTGCACCACACAATGATTGGAGATGCCAATGAGGATTGCATGAGCAAGGCTGGACCAATTCGAGTTCATTTAGAGCCAATATTCAGCAGGGATTGCGCAGTCGAGGTAGGCTAGCAGGTGGCAAAGATCGGTGCATGGATTTTCTAGATCGGGCCTGATTAGTGTGTAGCGATTGTATTGTACCGAGAGCTTGATATGATTAGCTTTGTATGAGGATTGTTACATGATCTCTATGACATATATTATATACAGATAGTTGGGGTTTTTAGCTTCAGGCTTTCTCGTTAAAACACTGTGTTCATATGTGTGAATTTTTATGGTTTCAATGTGTGCATGCAATTGATTTAATTTCCGCATGTGATGATCAATAGTAGAAGAGATTCGTATTTGCGGCATGAAGTTAAAATAGTGTGTGATCAAGAGAATCTTGATGTATAACGACGTATTATTATATAATTTCTACATGATTGATTACCTCTATCGTTCGAATACATGCTTGACTCCTTTAGGAGGAGCTTCCCAAAGCATACATGCTACTATTGGAATTTTCCTACCGTAATATCGACTACTTGTTTGTTTTACTGTCTTTGAGAGTTGACTAAAACCTATTCCAAGACATTAGCCTGAGCTAGATTGGTGGAAAGAGCCCTAAAAAGGTAAAAATTACTAAATGAATTTTATTAAGCATTGTGTTATTTAGGTTGTTATTACTGAAAGGGTAAATGGATATGAAACCAATGGTGTTATGACCCGACCCAAAACTGAATGCAATCAAATATGATAATTTAATCTTTTCAATTCAATGAATCCTAACTAAAGTAAGGAGATAGTTTCCATTCACTTCCAACAATGCAAAAATTGATAAATAAGAGAAAATATAAAAAATTCTCTAATGCACTAATTTCATCAAGAAAAACTAATGATAATCAATTCCATTTTTTTTTATTTTTGTGTTTTTAAAACAAGCATAAAATACAACAAATCTAAAGAAATTAATCAAATTCACGACATTTTTCAGAATGTAAACTATGCAGTTGTAATCTATGCACAATTCACTTGAAAAGTATGCAAATGTAATCTATGCACATTTTTCATTCATATTCTGAAAATGAGAATTCTAATTATGCAAATGTGATCTATGCAAGAGATTTCTCAAACATAAGATGATTCTAATGTAATCTAAGAACCAATCAAGTGTAAGTAAAGAAAATTGGGTGAGAGTTCCAAAGATCAAAAAATAAAAACACTCAAAGGTGATTAACACTCAGACACAATTTAGCCCCCCCGGCGAATGAGGGGGGATTTTTTTTTTTTGCAAAAACAAAAGCAAAAAGATGCAAAATTGTTAAGAAACTGAGACAAACCTCGAAGTAATGACCAAAGGAAATCAAATTAAAGATTTCTCAAAAAATAATATTCAAAACACCTAATTAACTTAACGGAGACTGATGAGATTGTAAAATTGCTGAAATAAATTCACACAAGGCTTTCTAACAGAAAATACAAGTCTGGGTATACACTGAGAATCTAACAAACTGATCCAGAAAAGAGAATTTTAAGATTTTCTAAAATTTTTCACAAGGTCCGCAGGTTTCAGTGTAAATAGGTGTGGTCCCGCACTGTTCATACAAGAAAAGAGCGGAGATGCCCGCACTGTTTCTAAAAGAAAAGTGAGGATACTAGAAAACTAAAAGAAAAATAAAAAAATCTAAAGCAGTTTTCAGGGATTCTGCATGAATAAATTACCCAAGCCAGTATAAACCAATCAAAATTAGAGAAAATAAATTCACAAGTAAAAAATAAAAGAAATCAAAGTTCAAAATCCATTCCCTAGCGGAGTCGCCATTTTGTTGGAAGGATAAGTTGCTCTTGTGGACAAGACAGACCTCCCAAGTGTCATACAGACAGCTAGCAACAAACGGACAAATAAAAACTATTTTCTCTAGATATTGTTTGACATGAAATTAATTATAACAGGGTTTTAGAAACCTACTTGTAGTCCAGCGCTGATCTTCTTTCCAGTAGCTTGAAGAAAGTTGTCGTCAAGGATCTGCAGTCAAAAACACAAGAAAAGATCAAAAGCACCTGTATAATAAATCAATTCATAAATCAAACATCTATCAAGATGCTCAAGGAATTCAAGAAATGAGATAATTGATTAAATAACCCGTTTAGAAAACAATATTCATTCGTATTAACTTAAATAAAGAAGAGCCTTACAACCGTGTCTGCCTTGATGTCATACAGGCCTTCCTGGGGTCCGGAACAGGCGTTTCCTTTACTCTGAGCAGCCTTGCACTCTTCCAACCGAGATACATACAGGTATGTAATCTTTCCCACATAAAATCTCAGCTAAAAGGGTCTAAGTTACAACAACACTTCACCTCCAATAATACTAAAGCTTGAACTCCCTTTGAGGCTGCCCCATGCCTCTTTTTATAGTGAAAGAGAGGAGGTTACAACTCCAAACAAGAAGGGATAGAATCTTCCTTCAAAGGGATTAGCTCCTTACATCAAGGGGTTAGCTCCTTAATGGATGGGATGCATGAACTTGAAAAGAGTGGACTTTCCACCGCAGGAATGTTTCTAGAAGCTTCCAATAATGACTCAAACTGAGCTTCTAGATTTTACTTGCGCCTTTTTTACCTTTTACAGGGGTCCGCACCTTTAATAAATAGAAAGTGCGTTTAGCTCCGCATGCTTTAGAGCAAGAAAGTGCGGCGCCGCAAGCAATTCTAAGAGAAAGTGCGGTACAAGTGTTTTTAAGACTTTTATGAGCTTTTCTCTTAATTTCAAGGTTTGACTTTAGGAACTTTGATATTGTAGACCTCTAAGGGAGTAATATATGAGTAATGATGAACCCATATAGACACCAAAACGTCATGGTGACAAATTTCGTAACAATATGGGATTGAATTGACTCATTCCACGCCTTATTACCCTCAAGGTAATGGGTTGGCCAATTCATCCAATAAAATTCTCCGGTAAGGATTATTAAGAAAATGTTGCCCGAAAATAAGAGAAATTTGGACACTTACTTCGATACATGCTTTGTGGGTAGATAGAGTATGGTAAAAAATCAATTGGAATGTCTCCATTTCACCTTGCATATGGTATTGATGCTATAATGCATTTGAAATTAGCTCCTCCTTTAATGAAGTTCCTACAAGATGAAGTTGATCATGAAAACCCAGTCCAAAGGAGAATGCTACAGTTGATAGAGGCACACCAAATCAGGGAATCATTGCTGGAAAACGTTTAGAAGTATCAGGCTAAGTCAAATATGTTTTTGATAAAAGAGAAAATCGGTAGTTATTTCATGAGATTGATTTGGTGCTGTGTTGGGATGCTAGGAGAGAAGACCATGGAAAACATGGTAAGTTCGACAATTTGTGGTTTGGGCCATTTAGAATTTCTGAAGTTTTGGAGAATAATACTTTTCTGCTCAAACATTTGGATGATGATCAGCTAACTGGAGGCCTAATCAATGGTCATTTTCTTAAAAATTTCTTTATTTAGTAATTCAATTGATTCAATCCATTGTAAATATCCGATGTGATGTGTCAATAAACTCAATGCCCAATCGAACTTAGGTTTGTATATATGGTCAGTATTGAGTCTAGTCAGTCAATGATCAGTCCTAGTCTTTATTTTCAAGAAGTATTCTGAGTTTTAATATTTTTTGAGGCACTGCATCTATAGTCCTTAACACCTCATAGCGAGAACTTCATCCCCAATAGGAGACACTGTTAGCACTAAAAATTTTAATGGTGTAATCGTCATTGTATCACTATTTTCAAATTTTTATTCTATCCCAGTCCATGTCCAAAGTTTGATTCATTTCCAATAAAAGTTAAAAAGAGTCCCAACATCAAGGTATTTTTAAGTAAATAGGTGTAATAGTGTCTTAGAGTCCTAAAATAAGTTAAAATGTATATTTTGAATTATTTTAGTGTTGAAGGTTAGTCATTGTTTTGATAATAAAGTTGCATTCATCTGGTTTGGAATAATAGCTACCTTTGTTGCAAATTCATTGTCAAAACAATAATGCAGTAAAAGGTGGCTATTTCTCAGAAATGAAAGTCATATATTCCACACAGTGAAAAGCACAACTATTCACTGAGATTTTGGTTATCTCAATAAAGAGGCTACAGGTAAACAGGTAATCATTTTTCAAAGAAGACAAATTAAGGCTTCGTGGAAAGTATTGCAACCAGATTTCTTTAAAAGAAAAGTGTTGCCTGAAGAAAATAGATTGACAAACATAGAGGGAGATCCGAAGAAGAGAAATAGAGAATTTTTAAAGGAATCTCGCCAGGAATGAAGCAGTGGAGAAGAACCATGTGTAGGATGAGCGGATAGCCATGATCCAATCGCAGATTCGAAAGGGAAGAAATCGACGGCTGAGATTAAAGCGCAAATGGAGCGACTTTGCAAATTTTTGTTTTAAATTTTACCGTTAAGGCAATCATGTGGTATGTTAAGTGATTTTCGATGCGATGAAGGGAGAGCAAGGAAGACCATCAGATCTAGGCGCAGATCAATGGTGGAGATTAAAGCGCAAATGGAGTGACTTCACAAATTGCATTTTTTAAAGTTTATCGTTAATAAAATCGTGTGGTATGTTAAGTGATTTGTGATGTGATGAGGCAGAGGGAATTTTTTGGTGCAGCGCACCAGTGCATATCGCACATGCATAGTTTATGGTTTAGTCGTTACCAATCTAGATTTAAACTTGCAGGCGACCAATTTGCAATAAGATGGAAAGTTGCGATGTGTGATTGCTTCACATTGGTCACCAGGTTCTGGGGCCCAAGAACCACAGTTTCATATATAATGCATGTTAAAATGTAGTTTTGTGCTGCATTAGAATTTATACAAGGAAGAAAGCATGGTACGAGGAATCTGACACGTAATGATAATGTGGAAGTGTGAAGCTTAGTGGGATGACTCGGCATTGGTTTTTGAATCATTTCAAAAACATGTCATTACACCTTGTCATAATTGTAAGTGTGAAATTAGAGAAGAAATCTCAATGATCACTCAACCTGAGGCCTCTGTGTATGATACATGTAAAAAAAAACTAATCCTCCAGTAAGCAGTCTCAGGTTTCAAAGTAACTTGTCTCAAGTTTCATGGACAACGTTGCAACTAGAGTTCAACAGTTGTATTCATGAGTGGTTTAGCTGTCGGAAAATGGGGAAAGGAGGAAAGGTAAATAGGTTAGAGCCTGCTAACACAAGATTTTTGGATGCAAGGAAAAAATAATAATTCAAATCTGCAGGTTGGTATAAATTCCTCCAAATTTTTTTTGGGGAGAATGTGGCACTGGCTCAAGCTTTTGTTGAGTCTTTCAATGGTGAAAAGGTCAGGTTAGGTAGAAAAATATTCATCATTTTTGAGGCTATCATAGCTCGTGCAACCTAGTATTCTACAACCGGTGAACATTGGTTTAAAAGTAAAGAGTTGCCTGAAGCAGTAAGTTCTTACCTTAAGCCCGAATATGCTCATATGAAATGGAACTCAACTGCTCATATTTCTTATTTTAAAGCCAATTGGTAGCATATTATTCTTGTTGATGTCAGCCTTTGCAGCCTTCCTTCAGTGATCAAACATGCTCTTACAAAGTGATTTTAAGGTGTCAAGGTCAAATTTTGTCATTTCAAAGAGTTTTCAAGCAAAATTTGGTCACTAGGCATTAGGTCTAGGGTGTGTTTTCACTCTTTTCAAATTTGTCCAAATGTCGGTTCATGTCACCATTCATCTGAGTGTGCCATCATTCAGAGGGTTTTCATCATCATGTCAGGTTCCAAAGAGTCATTTTACACCTCGTTCATGCTTCAGTTGTGCCTAGGTAAGGTCCATTTCCCTCTCCTAGGGTTTTGGAGGTAATTTCTCTTGGATGGTCAAATCATCGGAAAAACTTGTATCCTGATGTTCACACACCTTCCCCTATCCTTAATATACCTTATTAAACACTTCCCATCACTGAGATCCCCCAAATTCCTCATTTCTGCACAAACCCTAGTTTCTAGCCACAACTTGGCAATTTTCTAGGCTAGGCCTGTGTTTTGCCCTTTTGGACCCCTTCCCCTCACTCGATCTCTGAGATTCCACTTTCCCCTGCTTTCTAACATCCCTCCCTACTTCCCAAAATTTCCCCAAGAATTTAGAAGCCCTTTATCCCCTTCATTTCGCTTCATTTCGACAAAATTCCTTGTTTCACACATCGGGGTAAGTTTCACTCAAAAGATGTTTCAGAGCAATCAAAGATGAATTTTGGAAAACTGAGAGAGGTTTTTGTCCACAACATCCCAAGGAAGAAAAACCTCTTTCACTTTTTACACAGGTATCATGGTTTTAGAGAAATATCAAAAATACCGTTGCCTCAGGAGAATTGAATGCACCTCTGAAGTGACCTTGGGAAAATCAAGATTTCTCCTAGCATGGTTGGCTAAATGACTTTCTTGATGATTCAAAGGATAACTAGACAGAAATAAATTTCCAATGAGCTATCATGGGCTCAATTTGGAGTTGAGGAAGGCCTTCAAAAGTTGACTACAACAGCGCTCTACCTTGAGGCAGCCTCATTCTGCTCATTTTGACTAGTTTTGGGAGATTTGATTTTTGACAGAGTAAATCAAATCCAAATTGTATAATTCCACTTGTGTTGGAAATTAGACTCCAAGATATTTCCAACGAGCTATCACACGCTCAATTTGGACACCGGGAAGGCCTCCAAAAGCTTCCTGCAAAATGCACTATGTGGCAAGAGGCATGCGACCCACTTGAAACGGGTGAGACCCACTTGAGGGGTGCGACCCACTTGATAGTTTCAGCCAGTGTAAAATTGAACGGGTGAGACCCACTTGGGGGGTGCGACCCACTTAAACCAGTGTGCGACCCACTTAAATCAAAACCCAGAAAATTCATTTTTTGCGCCCAGATTCGATTCTAATCGACTCCAAAAGCTTCCAAACAGGTTTTAATCATTGTTCAATGGATTTTTAGCATGATTATGATATTATTGATGTTGGGCAATAAGCCATGCTTGGAGAGAACCCTACATTTACATGCACATTAATTCCTCAAGGGTTTTGAAAATATATGGACAGTTTGTGAAGGTTTGAAAACTTTTGTGAATGATAGAGATGCTCATGCCCTAGCACGTTGTATACACGATCCTCACGCCCTCAGTTATCATCTTATCACTGCTATTATGCTCTCTCATATTGTTGCACAGTTTTATGTTGACTAGTATAAAGCCTCTTTCACCATACCACTGATGTCATCATCATTCAATTGCTACTGTCATGTCCATTTGTTTCATATGGTCGTTGTCATGATATTCTTATTCCCCAATTGATAAAACACTGTCCTATGTTTGCTTCCTCCTTTGACAGATTTTGGCCATTATCACCAAGTTGACCACACATTTGCATTTGGTACTCATTGTTAAACTTACTTGTGATCAAAACAGTGATAGTTATTATGCCATTAAAGCAGAGCCATCTTCATTGTAATTTTGTTTTCCTATGATACTTTGGCAGTGGGTGATATCTATTGAGTGTTGGACATACATTAAAACTTTGCCTTCACTACACCTATACCAACACACATATTGCCGATATCTTGTTCAAAGCCATGTCAGAGACGGATTCAGTTTATGAGCAAGGATATGAGCAGGACAGTGACTCAACCGTTGAGGTTGATGTACTGAGATGGAGCATAGAAGTGCGCCAGTAGTGGTAACATATCAGAGAGGCCACAGAGCTTTGTTTGCAGCATCACGACGAGTACTATCTCCACCCGGGGTGGAAGGGGTCTCGTTGACTTCATCAGCAGCGCGAGTACTATCTCCACATGGCGTGGAAGGGGTCTCGCCTTCTTCATCAGCGTAGGTACATTCACAGGATCATGATAGAGACAAGGACATGCTTCGTCACATGAAAGGACATTATTGGGCTCGCATGCATGTCTGCAAAGCGAGAATGAAGATTCTAAAGAGGAGGTTGAGCGAAGCACTAAAACGGCGGAAAAGGCCTGATCCACTTCGGATTTTGGCCGAGGCTTCGTTGAATGGGCAAGATACATGATGGAGGATCTTCGCTCCGAATTTGAGAAAATTCGGAGAAAATTTTGTCATTTTGAAATTTTTTGGTCTAAAAATAGGTTTTTCAGTTAAGTGGGTCTCACACCCATATGCTCACTTTTTTTTGGGACACTTGCTGAAGGAAATTTTTGCATTTTTGGATTTTTCATGGTAAGTTATGCATCCTCAGGCATTACCGAAGCATTTCATCAGATTCTGGATGGTCAAAAAGCTCAAAAACACCTTGAAAACTACCTTGATGTCACCTTTTGCACCAGCAGGAAGTACTTCTGGGAGAATGAGGTTTTGGAGGGTCAAATGAACTTCAAATTGGAAAATTCCACTTGGGTTGGATAGCCAACATCCAGGGCTTTCCAACGAGCTATCATGAGCTCAATTTGGATGCCGGGAAGTCCTTCAAAATCGGGCTGAAAGTCATGCGACCCACTTGTTTCAGGCATGCGACCCACTTAAATTTTTGGCTGAATTTTCAACTTCCAGCTCATATTTTCGGCCAGTTTGGACCAGTTTTGCTTGTGGATGAAATTTTTGGGTTTTCATGATGTAAATTTATGTTTGGCATGTAACTTTGGCTTATTTTTTATCTATTCTAGAAGATTCACTCTCAAAAAAGTAAAAATCATGTAAATGGATCAGTTCCCACTCTTTTAGAGGCAAGTTGTTAGCTGCCTAGATTGTAGTTCCATGATTAGAATTTGTTGAAACTGACCCCTGAAGGAGGAATTCGACCCCTAGAGGTGTGGGAAGGGGTTAGGATGATCTATATGATGTAATTTCTCAATCATTTTGAGAGGTTGGAGAGGTTGGACTCTTGGGAGACTTTTGGCACCATTGTACATATTTTTCATATTTTGGCTAAGGAAAGATCAGAGGTTTTGCGGCACTTGTTGGGATCCTTGTGGTGTTTTGTTCTTGATGGTGTTTTCTCTCTGTTTACTGTAAGTTCTTCATGTTTAATGTATGCCATTATTTTCATATGCTTCTGAACTAAATAGAATGAGTAGATGAGGTTGAATCCATCGTTTACCGTGCTCTGCCTTTGAATTCATTTAGTTCTATATGTTTTCGACTGTTTGAAGAGGATCCAAGTTCTTCTTTGCCCTCTTCAGCTCCTCGTCGGTCTGATCTGTCCATATATCCAATCCAAAGCATCAAGACAGTAACCTACCTCGCCCCAACTTGAAATCTGCAAAGGTATGACCTTATCCCCGGACCCAAAATTTGTTTTCCCATTTCTCCAGCGAAAACCCAAAAATCAAAATCAAACATTCCTATCTCTTTACTAGCCTAAAATCAGCTCCTATCGTAAGTCATCTCGCACCCTATTGCATATTTTATCGAGATTGACGGAGAGAGCCCTCTCCTGCCCTCGTAGGGCTAGCTACGAGGCTAAGCGTGGTTTGATGTAGCCTTGAGTTTTATCCTCATTTCGGCTTTATGAGGTAGATTTGAGCGCTAACAATTACCTCGGTCCATAAATACATCACATGCAAAGGGAGGTTTCTTTTGTTCATCGTTATTAGTTGAGATTCACGGCCCACATCTCGGGGAGAAAAACCTTTGAACCTACCCTATTTTAAAGTTTGTATAAATCTCTACTTAAAATGTCCCTCAAGCTACAAAAAAATTCCAAACTACTCCTTGCATAATTTGTATCACGAGAGGGTTGATTAAAATTCTAGTTTTTTATCATCTCGAAGAAGAAGAAAATTACTTGGGATAGGTTTTAAGAGAGGGAAGGGTTTGTTAGTATTAATTCGAGAAGAAAGGTAGGGAAGCCAAAGAAGAAAGATATCCATGAGCAAACTAGTACACAATGCTACATAGTTAACCATCTTATCCTAAGAAGCCTATGTCAAAAAATAAAGAACAAATTGCCTCCGCTTCACGAAGCTAGCCTAAGAAGAAACTTTTCATGGTAGAAGAACCGGTGGAAGTCCTTTGGTCTTCTTGCACCTAAGCTTTGTTTTTTCACCGGTGGAAGTCAACCTTGGTATGAAAAGTTCCGCTTGATTCTTGAGTCATCTCATCAAGTGCGGCCAAACAATGGCACATCTCCTTTGAGTCCACCCTCTCACAAGTTTTTCTTTCTCTCGAAGAGCAAACATAAAATGACAAAGCCTACCATCGAAGAAGATCATGCCTTGGCTAAATTAGTATCCTCCATGTGTTCTTCGATCGAAGAAAAGGAAGAAAAATGAGATATATTCTTATTCCTCATTTGAAGATGATGGTGATCACAGTACACGAGTCGAGGAAGATGAAGAAGAGTCTATTAAATTTATACATGAAGGAAAGAGGTCCCGAATTCATCCTAATCCCTATGTCAAAAGACCTCATACTAGACCAAGAAAAAAACTCGGAGGGCTAAATAGAAAGTTGATTGCCAATCCTAAGTAGGGATGAAATTATTAACATTGAAGAAAGCCCAAAAGACAAAATTGAAAGGAAGAAGAAAGCTCGGTCGAAGAGCCAAGCACGGAAAAAGAGGTATGATAAAAGGGTAACTAAAAACGAGAATCCATAAGAATATTTTCTTCTATAATGGACCTTTGATGAATGAAGAACAAAATTGAATTGGAGAAATTTTTTTGGGTAAATATTCCATGTTTTCCGGTTATTGCTACCTTTTTTGCGAAAGTAACAATTATTTTGAAATATCGGCATGTGATGGAAATGGGCTACTTTTTATTTTGAATCATGAAGGTGACATTAAACGAGATGAAGTGGAGAGGTTATTCGAGTTTCAATTGATCTTTAGCAGTATCTTATCTCGAGCCTTCTCCAAAATATCATCATTTACATTTTTTGCACATTTAATAGGAGACAACCACATGTCATTCCCACTTTGGTTTTACATTTTCTTGAAGATTGGTTGCACTGAAACCGAAGAGTGGTCTTCGAATAGGATGCCACCTCATACAACCATTTCGGAGTGACAACCTTCATGATTCCTTCATGATGTTTATCTTGTTTTTAATATAGCACTTTTCAATTAAGATTAAGGATATTATACCTCTTGCACGGGTTGTAATGAATTTTTGGAAAGCAGTTACCTTTTTTTAGTGGAAGATGACAATATCCTATTTTGTGTATATATAAGTAAAACTAATATGAAGTCGTTGGTTGTTGGTTACGAAATTTTGAATTATATGATCTATAATATTTTTTGTGAATGAAATGGAATGATACTACGAGGACTTATTACCAATTTGTTTTGTGTGACTAATACTACTTTACTTGTGTTTTTTCCATATCTTCTTTCATCCGGTTCCAATTTGAAAATCATCATATTGTTATGTGTTTTTATTAGTCTCTTAAGCATGTTATGTGTTTTATCAGTTTTTTGTTAGTCTCACATAGTGAACGTTACGATAAAATAAATATTATAACGATGGAAGAGCATCACTCATGATTGTTATTCTTCATGATATTTAGGTAAGAATTTTGTCCATTTTATAAATGCTTTCTCTCAATGGAATATTGTGTTGCTACTTTGTGAATTTCTACTAAATGCGGTAGATTTTTGTTTTACGGACCTAATGATTCTCCTCTCATCTTATAATTTCCTCTCCTCATAAACTACAAACTTGCACCTTGCTACATCAAGTTACAATACCCTCTTTAGTAGAAGCTGTGGATTTGACCGAAATATCTCTTAGGTGAATCAAAGTTTATAACATCTTCAATCCCATAAAACAAAACATTAAAATTTCCTTAGAGTTCAAGATGTATGCAGTCGGGCACTTGTTGTAGTCCGAGTGTTGATTCCGGCGCGATAGAAGTCATGCACAATCTTTTGTGGTAAAATGTGAATAAGTTAATTATGAAATTCATTTGATTTATTTGACCTATGAGATTGTGATGTGTGCGGAGTCTTGGAAGAAGACCTTACCAACAAACCATCGGATAGGTATGAGCTCACAATCAATACCTTAAGGTGAAGCACAAATTTTCTAAGCGAGTAGATGAGAAGCCATGAAAATTATGGCGCAGATCTGAATCCATGAAATATAAAAACGGTAGGTCTTGGATATAATAAAAAGATTAGGGCGCGAGTCCTAAATCCATGAAATATAAAGACATGGAGTCTTGGATCTATAATTAAATGTTTGGGCGTTGAGTCCTGAATATTTAAAAAGATCAAGGTGTTGAATCTTGGATCTTTAAAGTAGATCGAGGGAGCATGGAGTCCTCAATCTGTACTGAGCACGGAGATGCATACAATAGGGGTGCATAATCCATATTATCCGGAAAAAAATACCACTCACATGGGCAGCTCACAGATGAATTTCCTTAAAAAAATCTCATTCCTAACAATTTTGGAGTGACTTTCTAAAAATAGAAATTCATGTCTACCATTTCAAGTATGACTTTCCAAAAATAGTAAATCACCTCCAATCAATGGGTAATAAAGTATACTTGAAGGAAAAGCACTTAAATTATGATTAATCAATCGTAATAGTTCAATATCCACTTAATCCTCAATATTATTAATATTATTATTATATTTTATGAAATTTGTGATATTATTATTAAAAAAGGGAATTAAATCTCTGAATCATACACCTCTCTCCTTGATGATTCTCGTGTGGCTCTATGTAACTCTCTCTCTCTCTCTCTCTTTTAATAATGCATTACTCTATTTTATGCACTAATTAAAAGATACCATATTCCTCTTACATTCATTAAGACATGTGTAAAGATTCCTCTTACACTCTCTTTAGTATATGTTACCTCTCCTTAACTAAGGCATGCATACCTCTCCTTAATGGCATGAGTTACACTCATCTAAATGGAATACAAGGCATGCATATTACTCCTCCTTTATGACAATATTTTTTCTCCTCCTATATATGTGTCTCATGTATTATCACTTGGGGAGGTGCATGGTGATACCAAGAGTTGGAGATATTTGAAAAAAAATTATGAGAGGAGAGACTTGGAGAGTAGCCAATTTCTTTGAAATGAATTTGAAATCCCTAAACTAAATTACTAGGCGCTATACATGGTGCAACTGACCATGAGTGGTATTTGAAGAATTGGAAACATCTTCCTCAAACTGCATGGTTTCTCTCTGTGCTATATTTTAGTCTTGTTTGTGAGCTATTACGGCTTGGGGGTTCCAAGGGGAGAAGTTCTTACTGGATATGGTTAGGTGGAAAACCGGATGGGTTCAAATGGGTTAATGAGGATCAAGGGTGGATCATATTCTCAACAATTGAAGTTGAATATCTCTTCGGCTATAATTTCCATTGTCCTAAAATTATAGTATATCTTTAGCATAAAATAAAATTAGAAATTTAAATTGTTGTAAGCGTATACTTTTGATTTAAGATTATGTTATCTATAATATTATTGATTAGTTAAAAATGAAGACTTGGAATCCTTTATATGTATGAATGTTTAGATCTCGGTATTGGAGTTATTATTGGTGTAGTTTGTGGTACTAATCTTATTATTGTAGAATTTGAGAAAGGAAAATAAAATATTGTTGAAGGTAATTGCAGTAAATAAATTCTAAAGGACTTGGGTAAGTGTTTCACGATTTATGGTTTTGTTTCAAGTAATTAGATGCATGTTTTAGAAAGGGTTTCGGGATATTTTTGCAAAGTGTTTGAAAAAATGTGAATGAGTAATGCTATCAATTTATTTATGCATGAACAAGTGCTAAGTTGCGACTTACACCGAAGTAAGAAAATGGACATGTACCCAAAATATACTTGGAGGAATTGTAATCAACTCTTCAAAGAAAATGAAAAAATAATGGCAACTAAGATATGGTTTTGGAAGATCAAATGCTTGAGGTAAGTTTGAGATAAGTTTCAATTATGGCTTATGTTTCATATTCTTATCAATAATTCAATGTTTTGTTATTCAAGTTGTTGCTTAATAGTACTATCGAGAATTTTGTCGAGAAAGCCTTAATGGTTGTAGCTTTGGTGCATATAAATTGTTAGTGTAAAAGCCTTGATATTTGTCTTTTTTTATGTACTAGAAATTATAAATAGACTATTTAATGGGTGTAGCTTCCTTTGTCTGCAAGTTATTGGTATGAATATGAAAGTTAATTTAATAGTTTGTTGAAGTGTGAATAGAGAATAAGGTAATTGTTCCTTGTATTATGTTAAAGCTTTCAGGGGGCTTGTTGTTGGAAACAATATTACGATGACTAATTTTTTTTAGGATTTTGTGCAAATGATCATAATAAGTTTCGTCTAAGATGCATGTATGCATGGCTACATTATTGTGATTCGATATACTGTAGAAAACAACTACTTGTGCCCAATTTATGCGGGTCCATTGTTTTACTTGGCAATTTTGAATAATAATATTCTTGAATTAGTGAGTAGTTTCTCTGCTGCCCAGCATTCATTATGTAATTCTCATGATTGAAGCATCGAATTGATAATTGGGATTGGGAATTTTAATAGATGAATTTGGAAATATTGTTGGGTCAATACATTTTTTGATTCCATTTCATAAACATATCATATTTATTAGATTTACCGATGAAGAGAAGCATATTCTTCCTCGATTACCTTGCTATAGGCAGGTTAATACCCATACATATATGTGATATTTATAATAGAAACATTATACTTTTGTGGTTATGATATCAAGGATATAAGTTGAGATTATTTAGCCAAATATAGGAAATCAAATAGGTTGACCAAACTTAATGTTCACACATGGAATGTAATTGGAATTTATTTCTAATCTTACTTAGAGCTCATCTAGAAGTATGAGAAGAGCACATGCTATAATATTCTAAGCTTGAGAGGAAATGTGTTTTGGAATTGGATTTAAAGAGAAATTTATCCCTCACTTATTCTATGATATTCTTATATTGAAATAGATGAAGGAACATGATTACATGATAACTTAGTTAGTAGTGTTACAATTTTATTTTTTAGTATTAGTGATTAATGTGACCTCTAATTCTCTATATTATTTATGGTGGGTAAGGTGGGACCTTACATGAGGTTTAAGAAAAACCTAGATCGATGGGGTGTCGTTGCGTCCCCTAAGGTGTCGATTAGTGTAACTTACTATTTGTTTTGGAGGGAGGAATATCTCTATCGTGCAATACCATAATCATATACATAAAACAAAGTGAAAAACGAAGGTAATTTTCTCTTTAGATTTAAGCTATGGAATCAATCAAGCAAAAACTATAGTTCTTTGTTGGTTTGCATGTGATACCTAAATCCTATATAAACCTAATTGTCCTCACACTATTGTAGCGGGCCTTGCGAGAGATATCTTTAGATGGGTGCGGGGCCAATGTCCCTAAAATAGCGGTGATACTTTCAACGGCCAAATAATCAACCAAGGTAATAATGGTAATGAGGATCTAGTGTTGCCCACACCGTCACCTATAGGGAAAGGATACCATAGATTTCAGCCACTAAAGTACCTTTGTCCCACATGAGCATTCGAGTCTTTAGCTTATTGGGAATCGGTTACCGGTATTGAGCACTAGATGGGTCGGGTAGCCCCAAATAAATAATACCACCTACTTGGACCTAATTCGAACCCTACGAATCGGGTCTGCAATGCTAGAGTATTTTAAGTGGGCTAATGAGAAGGACACAAGCTCCCTAAAAAATCAATATCCATGTTTCAAAATGTAATATGACCATGGAGGATTATTGGATGCCTACAGCCAATGGTCCTATCCTAAACTATAATATTTTTGTGGCCCCTATGGGGAAGAATTTGAGTGAGTTCAAGTTATGATTGTTTTTTAAGAGTCTTAATTTTTTAAGGTGTGATATTTTAAGAAAGCGTAAGATAAGATTAAAATCCACATGGGTGCCTTTTGGTTCAAATATTACTAATACTTAGTGTGTGTTTAGAGTAAACAACCAAGAGTGTGATAAGATGTGGATATGTGATGATACTTTACTATACCCCTATAATTACACTATGTGTTTTGATTGTCCCTTGAAAAAAATTGAAATGATTTTTGGGATAATGGGTCGCTTACAATTTTTCCTAATTAGACTATGTAGAACTAAAGGAGATGGTAGTTCAAAATTCTTTGAGAAAACATTCATATGAAAGCGAGGTCCACGAAGGTGCAAAACACATATTACTTTCTTTCTTTACTAACACTTTGACCCTAGTCCTAAGCCTAATGCAAAAAAATGAAAAGAAATAGCTTGTCTAGTAAAAATATTTGTGGATAATGGGCCACTTACTCCTTTACTAACTAAACTATGTATTGCATAAACTTCAACAAAAAATATTTTGAAAAATATGTGTGGAATTTGGCCACTTACTCTTCTCCTAGTTAAGTTATGTGCGTTTTGAAAACGTAAAAAAACAAATAAAAAAACTTAATTGCTATACTAAAGGTGATTAGTACTACAAATAGTCAAGCTAAGAACATAAAAAGAAATGTATAATAGTGGTGAAGGCAAATAATTATGGTTTCCAATCACCTAAAAATTTGAAAAAAATACAAGTATACTTTTTCTTTCTAGAATACAACACGGGTTTTTCAAACACGGGCATAGGCGTCACGTCTATACGAGAAGGTACATTGTCGTGAAAATTGACCTCTCTACCTCTCAAAATAGACACTGATGTCATGAATACTTCACGAGAGAGGCCTCGAGCGCCTTGTAGCTGGTTATGCGGAGAGGAGGTCACACACTTACCGTTAAATAAGAAAAAGAAACTAGTGGAGTCGATGATCATGTGATAATGTTTTGTCACACTAGTGTACCAAAAGACACCTCTTTAACGTTAGGTCGTTTTCACAGAAAATATCACATAGAATATTATGGTGTTGTTAATGGAAATACCAAAAACAAGTAAAGAAAAACTCATAAGGTAAGTAATACATACAATAAAATGAACTCCAACGAGAAAAAACACAAGACAATAATGCTAAATGGAGCAAACAAAACAATACAATAATGGGAGAAAACTCCCTTTATTAAGATTTATAGTAGTAAGAAGAATACAATGTTAATACACTTACAATGACTCCTTTTAGCTATGGAGCTCAAATACTCTCGGCAAGGGGGTCCCTTTTCTTGGTTTCTTGCAAGCTTCTCCTCCCTCTCTCAAAATGAGTGTGACAACTCTCTAATGGTGGAGTTCTCTTCTTCACTAGGATGTTGGATGGCCTTCTTCAACAATTGAAAGTTGGTGGAGAAAGCACACATATTGTTGAGCAAGCACACATATTGTTGTTCAACAATTGAAAGTTGGTGTTGATATGGTATAAAATTTGGCTAGCATAACAATGTCTCTTCTTTTTCTCTTCCCATTTCCATTTTCTATAAAAAGTTGAACTCTCCTCCCTCTTGGCCCAAGATTGATAGTGACACAAGAAGTCGACAAGAGATTCATTTGAGGGATGCATATCTCTTTAGGATGGCCAGATTCGGTTGTCCTTGAATATTACTGACGGAGAGAATCATCTTCACCAAGTGTGGAAGTGGTCTCGGATGGTGACTTTCACCATCCCCAGAACCCTTGCACGACTATCGAAGGAAAAAGTGCATTGTGCATAAAAATTATTTGTTGATGGTGCATTGTACGCAATTTACATTGAACCTTCGGAACTTTTAAAAATTTTTCCCTTCATAATGTATTTGCAGCATGAAAATTTTTATTTATATTGTTTCTTGACATTTCTAATGTCTTTTCTTGTACGATTTTAGAATTGTTAAGAAGGAGGATTTGACACACTTAGTACGTTGAATGGGTATCTTGGTTAGTATATGAGAATTTTGATAGGCACATGGTACACATGGATGCACAGAATTTTGTGGATGGCATGCACAATGGTCATGACAAACCCATCACATCATGGATGCTCATCAACTCATGGTTGCATGACATTGACACATTTACGAGGTGGTTGGATTGGTTTTATGGGCTAGAGTGAATGGAAAAGGAATGATTTTGACATGTCATGGGTATGTTTTAAAGGTAGGAGAACATAATGGAAAGTTGGCTTAATACATATCACAAGAGATTTGGCAAGTGCACACATTTGCAAGATGTTGGATAGGGAAGCCCACAAAAATATTGGGTTTTCCTCATAAGGAGGCATGATGAAATGGCTTTATATGAATTTGAACAAGGAGACATAACCAATCATCAAGAATATGGAATTCACCTATAAATATACCATACAATGAGTTGAAGAAGGGGGATAAAATCGAAGCAACAAACAAATAAGAGCAATTCACAAGTAGTAAATGAACAAGAGAAAAAGAAAGACATAACATCATACGAGTGTAGATTATACCACGGGGGATAATGTAGGCCATAGCGAAGCTGGTAGGATCACATTAATAAACAAAACAAATGGGAGATGCATCGTACGATGTGTATGTGGTGTACATTTCCATAGTCACGTGGTGGGACAATGTGTGCACCGGGCGGTTGCATATCTATGTCCTTTGGCGCAATCATGTAGACCATTTCCTCATTGTCTTTCTTGTATTAGGTTGTTACGCCTAGGGTTTTAAACACCTTTTAATACTTTTATATGCGTTTCGGGCCAAGTTGCATCACCCACACTAAATTTACTTGTGTTGATGTGTTGTTTTGGACACTTTGCATTGGCATGATTAATTGATTAAGTGTAAATTTTCACAAAAAATACTTAATTTAATAACAAAAGCAAGAACTAGAGCATACTTCAAGCAAAGTATAGTCGGGTTTCTCACACAGTGTGATGAAAGGTGTTAGTGTTGCATGCTAAAGATCAATAAAGCACACATATTTGTATGGGTCCTATAGCATTATGAGAGAGGTGGTATTAGAGCACGTTTGACGAAAGATTATTTAATGCCCTTCAACACTATGTCTCTATACCATGTTGTAACAGAGCACTTTGGTAGGATGTAGAGTGGTATGTGAGAAAAAACCAAGGTTTGAAAGTGATACACTCTTATCATTTTTACTCCCATGTTAGGTGGTATTAGACCAAGATTGCCGGTGATAGTACTACAATTGTCATGATATCTAGAATCAAAGGTTGGATAAATTTTCACTACTTACATCGAAAGTGTCTTTTTGCGGGGTTGTCATGCTCGGACACTATTCGTCTCGGCCAATAAGATTCATCCATGTTCATCTTCCTCCATAGAACCATTTTTTACCATGTGGCACTCGAACGGTGTTGAGGTGCCAAATTAGGTAACAAGTGGTTATTGTTATTATTATTATACTCTTTACGTTATGTGTAGGTTCTCTTTAGTATGAGATCATTTGAATTTATATAATTAGTGTAGTTAATCTCCTAGAGCATTAAGTGAATACAAATTGATTGAAAGCTCAAGTAGTTATGTTTTTTTCCAGGCAAAGGAAATTTTGGTCTAGAAAGACAACCACTCCCCCATCTCAAAACCCAACAATTTCAATGTTAGTGGCAACAAATGATCATGCTAGGAAAGCCACATCTATTGGCCCAAGACTATAAAATGTGCCATCTCCAATAAATCCACGGTACATTCCCAAAACTCACGGGGAAAGTTTTAGGACTATCCAACCTACTCCCAACAATGTTAAGTGCTAGAGATTCATACAAACCAAAATATCGGGGCTTCTAGCAATATGCGTGAAACTCCAAAGTTGTTTATTGCATTGTCTGCTCTAGTTCCAATTATGCCAAGAAGTACAAAATGAGTTACGGGTTCCAATATATACTTAAGAGGAATAAATTTTTTAGTGATGAAGGGTTTTGCGAGAACATCGAAAGTGAAGGCCATGAACAAGGTTGGTTTTGTCACTTTCCTATTTCAGCTTCCTAATTTTTCCTTTGTCACTTCATTTCATTGATTTACATACATATTCCTCCAATGTTTCCTTGATTTCTTTAAAGGTATTCGATTTCCGGTTGTCTAAAGTCATAGAGCTTTTGACAAGTACTTTCACAACATTCTTGATACAAGAATTCTATCTTTAAAATACATTTCACTCATCTTCACAACAACTTACTAGTAAAGTTGTTTCTCCCAAGTGCTAGTGATATCTTTAGGCGATAGATGCCTCATAATTTCCTTTTCCATAATTTATTTCATGTCATTTTAAAACCTAAAGAAATTGAACTCCTTTGCTATGTACCTTGTGCTTACAAGGATTTCCATGGATGCAGGACATTTATGTTACGGTAACTTTCTTCTTAAATTTAACCTCCTAATATATTATTTGGAAGATATATAGAAACTAAAATTTTGATCGTATTTCATTTTCCATCTATTTCGCTTGATTATTTCCTTCCATATTACCCCACTCCTCCCTCGACATTCCCTTTGCACCTCTTGGTGCAATTTCTAGATTATAATAATACCAACTTGAAGTGGTTCGGTGGTTGTGAAACATAAATTTGAGCTTGTCTCCATGATTCCCTCAATCATTTTTGGTATATCACTTTTATGTTGGCATAAATAAAATAGACATTACCCACAATATGCCACTTCATTCAACTAATTTTGTTCCATGTGAATTTGACCATTACTAGCCCCTTACCTATAAGATTCGATTGCCCACATTGAATTCAAATATGGGAATGCTTTAGTTACTACTTCCGAACCAAGGTGCGGTCGAAGATGAAAGCGATGACAATGATGTATACTAAAAATTTGAGCATGGGTAAGCCTATACGCAACTATAAATCTCGTCATCTTTAGTTTATTTTTATTGAAATCGACCTCCCGCACTTTGTTTAAGCGGCAATCCTACATTCAAGCATTTAGAATTGGTGTGACGATATGGAAAATATGAAAATATTAAAACTGAAACTCGTTTCATGGTGATTAAATATAGATTATTAAAGCAAGATACAACTTTTTGTGACCTCCTTCTTTCGCATATTCTTTTCTTTCTCTACGACCTCGTAAAGGACTTGCCTCCTCCACACAATTTTTTTTAGCCACCGCCCCCCACCTCGTAAAAAACCGTGCCACCTCAGCACAAATGTTCATCCCCCTTTTCGGGAAGGACCTGCAATTGTGTCAATGTAGGCATTAGTGGGAAGAGCGAGTAACATAACGAGTGCCAATGTAAGTGTACGCTTACTCCCTTTGAGGAAATGGCCACTCACAAAAATTGGTTATTTTCAAATTTAAAATTGTTTGTCTAACAAATACCAAAAAAAGAGCCTTCCCACTTGGGGAAATTATGTCCCGGCGAGAAAATTAATATTTTTTGCCGTCAACGTGAATGCTATAGTCCTTTGAGACAAGGACTAATAAAAATTGATACTTATAATTTCTAATAGAGTGAATAAAAAGTTAATATAGGACACACTTCATATATTTTATTACTTTTCTAAAATTGTTAATTTGTGCTTATATGATGACGATTTGAAATTGAATTTATTTACAAAAAATTGCGAAACATAAATTAGAAAAGAAAAGATCAATATTTAATGTGTATGATTGCAAGATGACACCGTGACGCCCACACACACACATATAAGAAATCAAGAAATCATGAAAGACATTAAACATAACACACAATTACTCTTTATCATCACGGGTTTTGAGATCACAATCGGTGGAGTGTATTATCTTGATATTTGATTTGAAAATTTAAGAAGTAAAACGATTTTTGATATTTGATTTTTAAATGCTTGAAATATGAAATTTCGAAATCGAATTGCATATTAAATTAACATTATAAGCCATTTTAATGAGAAGGATTAGCTAATCTAAAGTCATTAATAACAAGATAAGTTGGTGAATTAAGTCAAATTATCCGGAGTGAGGGTTAGATTAATAAAAAATACCTAAATTTTGTCGGTTGAGATGGACGGCGCACCACTACGAAAAACCAATCAATAAGCTTTAATAACGCTAATCCCACACAACTTTAATGACATAGTGGGGAATTGAAATAATATCAGAATGGACACCTTTGATCATATATGTTGTCACCTTATGTATAGTGAAGGCCCGGCATTGAATTCAATGCCGAATCGGTACGATGAAAGAAATCGAAAAATGAATGGAGTAGTCATAATGTGATTTTTTTGGTGATGGATGAGACGTTGTCATGGATAATGGTAATGCATAGCATGGTGACTTTCCTCGGCAACTCCTTTTGGTTTGCATCTTGTGATATTTTGAGACACAAAGATCTAGATTTGTGAAACAATGAACAAACTTGCGAGAGAACGAGGAGTGAGCAAGAATGGAGAAAAGAATAAAATTGATTAACTTAATATTAGTTTTAGAATCAATATATAAAAGAAACTAAGTTAATCTTAGTTGTACATGCAATAACTATGGATAGTTAGGGCGACTGAAATTAAGTGTGCTTTATGTTACGCTAATGTGCACATGCACCTTGTATGTAACCACTAGAGTTAACTAACTAAGCCAAGTGCACATCGCATGTAAGCATAGAGTTAACCTAGCTAAAAGCAAGTGCACATCGCATGCGTATCTAGAGTTGAACTAAAGCTAATTAAGGTTAGCTATATTGCATGTAAAAACACTCAGTTAACTAGCTAAAGACAAGTGCACATTGCATGCAATCTACAAGTTGAACTAAAAGATAATCTAGGTGAATGTACATAACCACCTTGTAAGCATAACTTAGGTGAGTGTGATGCAAAATAAATGATTCCGGCAACATGGCCATTTTAGGTACCCATATACAATGCATGAAAAGGAAAAAAGAGGAAAACCCGGTGGGGAAGAAACCCATATAATGCAAAAAGTAGAAAAAATACCCTTTGCTAGGCGGTCGTGTCCTTCACCTAAGACGATCTCGCATGAATCAGAGCACGCCGAGAGAAAGTATTGGTGAAGATATCGACAATCTTCTCAAAACTAGAATGATATTGAAGATCAATGATCCCATCATGAATGCTTTCTCTAATGAAGTGCATGTGAATCTCGATGTGTTTGGTACGTACCTTTGGATCTCTGCAAAACTTTAGCGTACTTTGATTATCGCACCAAATGACAGGTTGGACAATGGACATTGATCCTAAGCTCGGATAGAAATTTTGTAGCCAAATGGCTTGAATAGTGGCATTCTTTGCTCCTCTGCTCTCAACCTGTTGATGATAAAGAAATGGCGACGTGCTTCTTGTGACCAACAAATTGGAGACGGATCCCAAACTAAGTACATAGTAGGTGGACTTGCAATAATTTTTTTTGTTGCCAGCCAATATAGTCTGTGAACCCAATGAGATTCAAAGAGCAATTGGTTGCATAATGAATCCATAGGTGATTGTCCCCTGGTTATATCGAAGGATGTCTTTGCATATTTCTAGTGTAACTCATACGACTCCTGTGTATATGAAGCTTCTCCTACGACATATGAGAGATACGGTATGGGAGTGAGTGAGATAAATAAGACTTCCCACAAGTTGACGGTACATTGTGCAATCAACCAATGGTGTGTATTTTCCATTCTCAAGCTTTGTACATTAAGAAAGGTGTGGTTGTTGGCTTGCGGTCACTCATGTGAAATCGTGCCAAAATATATTTAGCATACTTTGGTTGAGAAATGACAATCCATAACCACTTTGATTGATATCCTAGTCCAAGGAGAAAATTTAGCAAGCCCATGTCTATCATGAAAACCACTTATGCAATGCGGTTTTAATCTTAGTAATGACGAATGTTGAACTACACCTTGTTATCAAAAGATCATCTACGTAGAGTACTATGATCGGCAAGGAGTCAATTTTCTTCCAAAAAATAAACATTGGAATCAGATTTGCAGCATACAAAATTTTGAGATAACAAATAAGAATCCATCTTTGCATACCATGCTCTAGGTGCCGCTTGAGGCCATAGAGAGACTTCTTTAGTTTGCATACCGAGAGATAGATTATTGCATGTATCCTGTGGTTGTTCCATGTATATTTATTCCTCGAGATCACCATGAAGAAATGCATTCTTCCATCCATATGATGCACATCCCCATCCTCTTGTTGTTGCAATGGAAAACTGGCAGAATCAAATCCCATTTTTGCCGGAGAAAAAATTCTCATCATAGTCAACACGATGTACACGGTGAAAATCTTTTGCTACCAATCGTACCTTATATCGATAACGGCCATTTGCTACTTTCTTGGTCCGGTAAACCCACTTTCACCTCACAAATTTATGATTGGAAGGTAGCAGAACCAAATCCCAAGTACGGTTATCAATGAGAGAGTTATATTCCTCATCCATTGTTGCTTCCCATTCGGATGCCCAATTTCTTCTACATAAGTTTGTGGATCGGATGCATGCACAATATAAGCATGCATGGCCATGCATGGCTCCATAGATAAGAGTGCTTGCGAGATCTTCCTCTGGCTTAAATTATAGGCGGGATCATCAGAAATCACTCATGCTACACCAATTTTTTTGTTGAAGGTGGTTGAGAATCTTCCGAACTACATGCGAGAAGTATGATCTCAATGTTGAGGGTAGAGCCACGGTGGCAATATTTCATTGATTTCCCTTTTGTTCCTTTCCTTTCCTTTGAGCGGATGATCCATCGGGGGGGGTTTGGTATTTCCTCCTTTCTTGGATCGAGGATCCTTCTTCCATTTTCCTTTCTAATGGTCTTTGGAATTTTCCTTTTCCTTTTGCATGCACGGTAAGTTCATATGCTTTGGAATTTTTAAGTGTGCCCATTTTGATGAGCTTATCTTGCTCATGCATCAAATGCGCAGATAAAAGAGATCCCCTTTGAGGGCATCTTCCATTTCCCCGCACCGATTTGCGGATCTTACTATGTGGAATGTGAGGCAAAATGCATACTCGGACAAGTTTTGATAAAATGGAAGAATCAGAAAGTGACTTTATTGCTTGGATTTATTAATGGAGTCATCCTTTCAACTGAAGAAACAAGGCTTTATACCTTGTTAATAAATCTTGAATTTTCTCAAAATTTCTCAAATCTAATGAGTTTAACTCATTTTCAAGAATGTGACCACACTTCATCTTGTTTTCCAAACAATCCTTCCAAAGTTTTTTCATACTTCATTTGGAGTTAGACATGATTCAACATGAAATAGCGATTCATGATTGAAGGCCTCGTCCATGCGATTGAAATATCTTTTTCTCTCCTTTGTTGATGTTGTTTCAACTTAATTTCCATGGTTACTCAAATAAGCCTCTATACAGATGAAGTAGAATCTTTAGCTTCCATTAAGTAATTTTATGGAGTAAGAATTATGGTGTGAAGCCTCCAATTTAGACTCCATTCTTTGTTGTTGTTAATCTTCTAAACACCAAATAAATTTTATTTTTTTCGTGATTACAAATCCCTAATAACAAATTATGTGATTGAACTAAATATCCTGATTTGAAAAACAATGAACAAACTGAGAGAACAAAGGAGTGAGCAAGAATGGAGAAAAGAATAGTGATTCATCAATATTAGTTTTAGAATCAATATATAAAAGCAATTAATTCCCAATCTTAGTTGTACATGCAATAACTATGGATAGTTAAAGCTAAGCAAACTAAGTGTGCTTTATGTTTTGCTAATGTGCACATGCACCATATGCAAGCACTAGAGTTAACTAACTAATCCAAGTGCACATCGCATGTAAGCACTCGAGTTAACTAGCTAAAAACAAGTCTGAGATCACATGCAATATCTAGAGTTGAACTAAAGCTAATTAAGGTTAAATATGTGCATGTAAAGCACTCAAGTTAAATAACTAAACAAAAGTGCACATTGCATGTAATCTCTATAGTTGAACTAAATCTAATCTAGGTGCATGTACACCAACACATCTCTAGTAGATGCAGAAAATGAATGACATATAGCATTTCTGCAGGATGGCTTAATTAAAGCACGCATGCGGCACAAACCTTTATTTAAAATTCAAGAATTTGAAATTGGAGCATGCTACATGAATGTCCATACATACATGCGAGATGAATGCATGAATGTGTGTGGGATGGAGAGGATTGCAATGGCTTCACAAGTAATTTATGTTTTCCTTTACGGTGCAACATTGCGCCAACATCTTGACCTCACTTCAATCTTGTCCCTAGGAAAGGTACTTATTACTCTTCGGTATGTGTTTTGGTGAATTTCGGGGTAAACAGAACATCACCTCATATTCATGTAACCTATATTGTAAGAGGATGTAGCTCACTAGATATCATACATGGTTTGTAGCTATGAATATATGTATGCATTTACCCTAAAATTAGCCCATGATTTATTTATATAAATATATAAGTTTTTTAAGGTTTGTTTTTCCCCACTAGTTGGAGGCTCACCTTGGAGACCATTGGATGATAAGCGAGGTTACATCATTTTTTGTTTCAACTTCTACCACAATTGGTTTTGCGATGCATTATATAAGACATCCATGATTTCCATGGGTTTCTGGGAAGCTCTTCTAGTTGCCATATCTCTTTTAATAGTTTACCCATATTTTCTTGTCGCCCAACTAAGGAGTCAATAATTGGGTGTGACATTTGAGGTGGAATACGCTCATTCCATCCGCCCTTGTTTTTTTCTCGACTATTGTTTCCACCACAACGATCATAGTCGTCGTTTTCACTAATTCGTGGAGCGATTCAAGATGCTCAAACTTGAAAGGAAACATCAACAAGAACACAATTCACCACTAGAAAATTGTGTTTAAGATGGAATATTGACGAGGAGTTGGCGATTTCAAATGTTGAACTACAGAGGGTTTAGTGTATCTGAGATCGTGGGGACTCTTGTTGGTGGCTACTAAGATGTGCATTTATTGTCATTTTAATCTTTTTCTCCTCATGCATCTTGTTCACATGGTCCCATCTCCTTTTCCCATGGGACAACGCCTTGGAATTTCCAGTTTGTCTAGTTTTGCGGAGTCAATGTGATTGCCATTTTTTCTATCTTACAGAGATAATTTATACCTCTTGTCATTTGTCATTCCATTTGCTATTAGAGTTTACTTTCTGAAAAAAATGTGTGGCTACAAAAGGATATGTGCATGTCTTTGAAATTTTAATCGCTCACTAAGATGTGCATGTCTTGCGATTTTTAGTCGCTTTCTCCAACATACCTCTTCTCCGCTTAGACCTGTTTTTTCCAATGAGAACGAACATTATATTTTGGTTCTATGTATGTTTCATGTTTTCTTAATTACAAAGAAACAATGGTCTCGTGTGTTCTTGTGTAGGTGAAAGAGTGCCTCTTTTAAGATATACTTCTCTTAAATAAGAACATTTCATGTATTTTAAAATCAGAACGAAAATTATATTCGGTTCATGTACCTTTTATGTATTTTTTGAATTATAATTAAAATTGTATTCAAGGTGTTTGAGGTGTTTTTGGTACTTTAATAAATACTAGAAATTTATTTAATTTATTAAATATTTATAAAATAATTAAAATTAATAAAATGGAATATTATAATCTCATTTTTTTGGTTGTCTAATAAAATATTTTAGTTTATATATATATATATATATATATATATATATATATTTAATAAAAAAATTATAATCTATAAATTTTAGTTTTTAAAATGTGTTTTTAAATATATAAATAAATTAATTTTTTAAAGTTTTTGGAGTAATTAAACTTTACAATTCTAAAAGAAATCATACTAAAATGTGTGCAAAAGTAATTAGAAAATTTTAAAAATAAAAAGGCTTATTCTAAAGAGGCAATGATATGATTTTTGTAGGGAAGTAAGAATCAAGAGGAATCAACAAAGAGCTAACAATTCCCTACAATTTGCAACAAAGTGGAGTGATATAGAAGAATAGGAGTATAGTTGGAGCAACCAAGGGAATTATCCCTAATCAAGATGTGCATATGTTCTTGTAATAGGAGGCTTGCAACACAATATTCTAAATATAAAACACAAGTCCTCGCAAGGCTGTGGAGGACAAGTATCCTGACGAGGCTTTATAGGAGTGAAATTAGAGGTGAGAAACCTTCATATATTTGGAAGTTCAATGCATGTCCATATTCCTTCTGATAAGAGGACTAAACTAGAGCCCTCATTTGAGAGAGGGGACTTTGTTGGATATAATGAGATCTCAAAGTACTACAAGGTATACATGTCAGAGAAGAGGAAGATAATAGTTAGTTGAGATGTCAGATTTGAAGAGGGTAGGACCTTTAGAAGCCCATATGATACATCTCTAGCAGTGGAAAAGGATTGGGAGTGAGAAGCGTCAAAGGTTGGAAAGGGACCAACAACACAAACAACATGGACACATCCTTATGATCAAGAGGAGGAGCGAGATGTCTCGTCGAGCTCTATTATGAAGAGTCTAATATGGGATAAGTAGACATTGAGAGATGCTAATGAGGACCATGTAGATGCTCCTATAAAGACGTTCAGGGAGAGTATATGACCAACCATATTTTCCAATTCTATGGCCTTGGTGAGCAACATCAATGAGTTTGAGCCTATTACTTTAAAGAAGTAGCATACCCACAAATTTTGAGGGATGCAACGGTGGAAGATTATAGTCCCATCATGAGGAACTATGTGTGGGAGATAGTATCAAGGCTTAAGGGGAAGTCATTGGTCACCTCTCGATAGATATACAAATTTAAGCATGAAACAGATGGTAGTGTTGAGAAAAAGCGAGCTTTGTGGCAAGAGGATCCTCCAAGAAGGAGGGAGTGGATTATAAGGAAATATTTGCACTTGTTGCCAAATATGAATCTATCAATATAGCTATATATATTGCCTCAAAGATGGGGTGTAGGATTCATTATATAGATGTGAATATTTCCCTTAATGGGGAAATTGAGGAAGAGGTGTATATTGAGCAACCTCAAGGATTTGAGGTGCATGGGAGGGAGTCCCATATATGCAGACTAAAGAAGGACTTAAAGAGACTTAAGAAAAAATATTATGCATGTTACTCTAGGATTCATGGGTACCTAATCGGATTGGGCTTCACCAAAAATGAGGCAGAACCACACTTGTATTATGTACTTGTTTAGGGTGATCTTCTTATTTTGGTCCTCTATGTTGATGGTCTCTTCTTAATGGGATCAGAGAGGCTCATTAGGATGTGCAAGGGGTACCTTGCTTCAAAGTTCGAGATGAAGGACATTGGTTTAATGCATTACTTCTTGGGATTGGAGGTATGGAAACAACTATGAGAAATTTTCCTTTTGTAGGGAAAGTATGCAGTTGAGATTGTAAGGAGATTCAAGGTGGAAGATTGCAGGTTCATGACGACGCCTATGAGCACCAAATTAAAGAAGTGGAGTGCTTATGAGGGTGAGTTGAAATTTGTTCTTCCCACCTTGTACAAACAGTTGATCGGTTCCTTGATGTATTTGGTCAATACTAGGCCATATATTTTTTTTTTTGTAAACATGCTTAGCCATTTCATGGTTGATTCGAGGAGGGTTCCTTGGGTGGAAAAAATGCATGTGCTCAACTATCTTCATGGTACAGTGGATTATGGACTGAGATATGTCAGAGTTGGTGGAGTGAAGTTTCATTGCTACATAGATTCAAAATGGGCAAGGAGTGCAACATACAAGAAAAATAATTCAAGTTGTTGTTTTATATTAGGATTAGCTACGATCTCATGGTACAATAGAAAGAATCACATGCTTGCACTTAGCTGACTAGAGGTTGAGTACATGGCACTAAGTTTAGTGATTTTTGAGGCCATACGACTTCAAAAGATGTTAACACAATTATTTTTTCTTGAGATGTGGCCTACTATGATTCACTATGACAATCAGAGTTGCATTAAGTTCTATGAGAATCTAGTTTTTCATGATAGGTCCAAGCATATAGAGATTCGATACCACTTAATTAGAGACAAGGTCTAGATTTGTGTTATGAGATTGTAGTACATCTCCATAGAGGAGCAGCTAGTAGATATTCTCACCAAACCTTTAGTAAAGGGGAAATTTGTGTTTTATAGGGACAAGCTAGGGGTGGTGGAGAAGTTGAACCATGGTTGTCATTGGTCTCAACCCAAGCAAAAACCAAAATAAGCCTCGCTTTTGATGACCAAAATAAAAAGGAAGATAGAATTATTTTTGGTCAAGACCATCATCATTTGATTATCCTCATCATGTCTATTACGATGGTAGGTGGTACGTCTACTAATTCCTCACGATTGACGAGTTATTTCTTTATAAATATTGGAGCCCCATTTTTGGTCAAGATGCCCCAAAATGATATGCTACAAGTCATTACTTTTCAATCAAATAAAAAAAATTAAATTGGGTTGATCCTATTCTAGTCAAAAGTCAATTCTTATCAAGGAAAAATAGCCAAAAATTTGAATTAAAATGGTTGTAGGGATTTTTGTTCCAAAATTAATTTTTGAAATTCAAATTTCAATTTGGCTACCTTTAATTTTCAAGGTCACTTTTCTCTTTTTCAAGTCAGCTCCTAGAAGCCTCTCTCTCTCTCTCTCTCTCTCTCTCTCTCTCTCTCTCTCTCTATATATATATATATATATATATATATATATATATATATATATATATATATATATATATATATATATATATGTAGGGTCACACCTTCCCTCGTAGTAAGAAATATTGATAAATCATTAAGTGACATATCTTTGTTTTGGACTACAGCTTGGAGTTGTCTTGATTATTTGAAGAAGATGGTCAAAGACTAAAGAAGGGTTTCTAGGTTTATTTTTGCTTATGGTTATTCACTGGGATTTTTTATAATTTTTTGAGCTCATTTGACCTCTTCTAAGGGAAATCTAAGACATGTTTTGAAGCTAGATTGAAGGTTATTTGCAATGGAATTTTTAGCCCTTCTAGAAGGATTATTTGGCCTCCTTATTGAATGCATATGAGCCATTTAACGTGATATATTTTTCTATCTTTGTGGCCTTTGAGTATTCAAGCATATCTCTAGGAGAACCAAGGTTTATCCTTTTGTTTTTGAGGTCACGGTGATTCATTGGGGTTTTTTCCCTTTTGTGTAGGTTTTCGACCCTATGGATAGGGAAAATATGAGCCAAAAATTCACACTGAACTTGGAGCACTCTATGTGCAACTCTATCAAGATCATGTAGACTCTCTAAAGATGTTTCTTGGTTTATTCACACTAGTTTTGAAGCCTTATTTCATCCTTCAATAGAAGTGAATCTCTGAGGCATGGATACTTGGAACCTTTTGTAGTACTATTTTTTTTTAACCTAGAAAATGAGGTTTTTCATATGTTCGATTCAGACAATATTGAGGCATAAACTTGTTGATATATCAATCAACCATTAGGGAATATCTATTGATTATTTTTTGGTGTTTTCATTGTTTAATTACAGATCCATGACCTAGTCTAAGGATTCTTTTTGAAAATCTTTGAGAATTATTTAAGGGCTTCATATGAGGCTCTTTTGAGGACAAAAGTGGGATTCGTGACAATATATTGATAAATCTTGTGCATGTGTCTAAGGAAGATATGAAACCCTCACGGATTTGGACCTCTTGAAGTGTAATATCTGAAGCAAACTTTGTTATATTTAAGGATTTATCTGTAAGTGAATAAGGATCTCTTTTGGTTTTGTTCAAAAGGAATTTTGGCATCAAGCCATATCAAACATCTTTCACTAATGTATAATCCAGGTTCATTTCTCACTTCAAGGACAAGTCATTAAAGGATCTAAAACATCTTAGTTTTACAATTGATATAGGTCTTTATGGATTGTTTTTTATCATGGTATGAGAGCTTTATGTGGTTACATATGTATTTTCATAAGGAACAGTGATTTCATCTGAGGTATTGAAATGGCTTTCAAAATCCTTTGGAGGCTTGTGAAACCTCAAACAAATAGCCCTTTATGGGTGCAAAATTTTGGAAGTAATTCCATATTCCTTTGTGAATCTAATGAATCTACAACAAATCTAGTTGTGAGGTTGCACCAGATTAAAGCGGCTTCCAAAATCCTTCAAGGATTTAACAAATATCTAAGGAAGCATCCTCAACAACTACGAAAGTTTAGAGGTAATTCTCGATTCCTTTGGAAGTTTATAAAATCTCAGAGGAATTTTGATTTAAGCTACAAAATATTGAAGAAGCTTTCAAATTCTTTCATGGATTTAAAAATTTTGATTTAAAAAGCTACAAAATTGGATAGATTGAAGCGACTTCCAAAATCTTGGGGAATTTAACGAATCCTCGGTAAATTGGTCTATCTGAGAGTAGGAATTTGAAAAAAATTCCAAATTCCTTAGGGGATTTAATGAATCTCCAAGAAATCATCCTCAACAACTGCCAAGATTTGGAGGTACTTCCAGGTTCCTTTGGGATTTTGACAAATCTCCTACAAATTGAACTCATTGGCTGCAAACTATTGAAGAAGCTTCTAAATTCATTTGTAGATTTAACAAATCTCCAAGGAATCCATATTGTCAACTGTGAAAGTTTGGAGATACTTCCAGATTCCTTTGGATATTTAAAGAATCTTAAAATCATCTTCCTACGAGGTTTTAGCTTGAAAATGCTTACAAATTATTTCAACCATTTAACAAACCTCAGGTTCATCACGTTGGAAGGATGTAGAAGTTTGAATATGCTTCCAAATAATTTATTTTGTAATTTAACAAATCTCGAACGTGTAAGTCTGATTGGTTGCGAAAGCTTGGGAAGTCTTCCAGTCTCCTTGGGAAATTTGAAAAAAACTATGATCCATTATGTTAGGTAACTGCAAAATTTTGAAGAGGCTCCTGAAATCATTGGGGGGAGTTAACAAATCTTTGAAGCATTGATCTTTCTGTATGCAAAAGTTTGAAGAAGCTTTTGAATTCATTTGGAATCTATTACAACTTGAATTTACAGATTTGAGTCATTTTTGCATGTGTTTTCCCATAACACTTGGAAACATCACCACGCTTCAATTCCTAAAATTATCGGGATGTGTCCAAATAAAATTATTTCCCATCCATGTGAAACATCAAGTGTCCTTACTGTGGTTAAATATTTTGGGTAACAACTTAAAAGAGTTTACCAATGCACAAACTACATGCCTAAGGAATTTCACATATCATTACTTGGGAATTCCTTTGTTGAAAAAGCTACCACATTCGCTTGGTTTCCTATTAAGTTTGAATATGTTCCTTCTCTATGGATGCCGGGAATTGAAACGCCTTCCCGATTCAGTTGGAAAGTTTTCTCAGTTGAGTATGTTGGAGATATCAAAACGTGAGATACAAGAGTTACCAGGTCTCATGGAGATGAACAATCTCTAAAGTTTAAGAGTATATAGTTTTCCACTACACGAATTGCCATTTAAGGAACCACATGCCCAAAGAAGAAAGAGACTGAGAAGAGCAAAGTACAAAGGCCTTATTCGGCTCAAGGAGATAGAGTTGTACTGCACATAAGTAACATAGGTATCCTTTCCTGAAGCTAAGGTGTGTGCATCAACCTTCAAATCCTATGCATAATGTGTTGTAATGATTTGGTAAAGGTTGGTTCATTTCCAGTAACCGTAGAGCATCTAATTTTGAGGGTTTGTTGTGCGTTGGGAAAAATATAACGGCTTTTTCAGTTGGAAGAACCTTTAAAGGTAGACATGTAAGGATGTTATAATATATCAATGGGGGATTTTCCACATATTAATCATTCCACGCATTTTTTCACCCAAGGTGACACTTACAACTACAAGGAAGAGGAGGAGATGCAAAATTTGCAGGTGGGTGTCCTACCTTTCAGTTTTGACTGTGGACTTAGGGAGATGAAGACGAACTAGCTTCCATTTTGACTGCAGCGTTAGGGACATGAAGAAAAATTGGTTTGGAATGTTGATTAATTAAACTCTTTGTTGGAAGTATTTGGTTTTTTTTTTAGTGTAAATATGAAAGGAGTAGCAGTGTTAATATTTGTTGTGTTATATTTATCACTTTTAAATAAAAAATAAATGAGAAGCAATTACATTGAAAATGTGGCGGAGACATAAATAATTACTAATTGGTGTCTTCTAATAGAGGCAATGATGAAGGTATACTTAAGTAATATCCTTTATATGAGATGTGATATACTTGGAAAATATAATTCCTACTTGTCTTATTTGTGATGGTTTGGAGCTTGTTCCTATTCTTCACGAGTTGTTTAGATGATTCCTACTTTAGTGTTTGGTTGAGATATTTTCTCAACTAAGTGATTGTGTAGTTAAGATAGAATTTATATCTTCAATCAATGACTAATGCATTTATAGTTTGATTAATCTAATGTAACATAATTTTTAATTTGAAATTGGTTTTTCAAATTGGTATCAAAAACTGTATGGGTCTCACTTCCTTGAGGGAGGGCCCATGAAGATGGAATAAATCTGAGGTTTTGTTTTTTGTACATAGATATTTAGAATCTGAGAGTGTTTGGATTCTAATTGTTACAGTGTTAATATTGTTTTTTCATGTCCCATTGGGCGTGATTGAAGGAGTGGAAAAGAATATTTTTGTAAACTCAAGGAGGCGCAAAAACCAGGAATACCTCACTATGGTTGCAAAGGGCACAGGGCAGTGTTGATGAAATTATTGATCCGACTAATCTAGCGACCTTTTACAACACACTAGAAATGTTCTTAACCTAAGGTTGCGCTCCTAGGACCTTGATTTGACTCATGGAAACCATGCAGTGCAAGAAGCCTCTAATTGTCATTATAGCACTTCTTCTATAGTTAGAGTTTGGAATCACCAATTATGTATGGCCCTTCTTCTACTAATCTGTATAAACTGATTAGATAGAAGATGCAGTAAAGTGTACAACTTGTGTTTTCCTGGTTTATAACGTGCTTCCCTTGTCTGCACATGAAATTCGCTTTATTGAGGGATGGTTATTTACATCATCTATCCAATGAAATAAAATTAAAACAATTTTAGTGAAAGTTAAATTGCCATGATTCATGGAAAACAACACGTGATTCATGTTTTCATTTCCTAATTTTTGGTTCAAATCTAAGTAGATGTTGGATTCTATACTAATTTCTCCCATATGCGAGTATATATTGGATTGGGAACAAATGTTTCAATGTAGATATTTGTGCAGCGTTCGATGCAAGGAATCCGTTAAAAAAATTTTCAATCAAGGCATCACCGATATGCCATTAACTATGAGACTTCTTTCAACTTAGATGAGAGTGAATAGTTTCATGATTATTGGTCTTGTGAGATTTGTTGGTTTATTTGTTAAATACTTTGTTGTCGCACTTTGTAAGTCTGTCGGTAACAAAGTGCATAATCGATTAATGAATGCAGTAATCTAGATATGGAGGTGCGACCTGTTGAATGTAAAACACAGTGACAATTTGAATGCTTGTCCTTGTTGTGAACAATCGTTGTGGTAGAAGTGCTCGTGAATCATGACAAGCTCTCTGAAGAGAATCAAGTGCAGGTAAAAGTTCAATCAGGATGGTTGTCAAGTTAGTTTGGAAATTGTGGATCTAGGGAAGGGTCCCTCATTGTTTAAAGATGTGGGAATGGCCTTCTGTTGAGGTTATGCGACAGCTTGGAATGTTGTCCAGTAATTGAATTTGGAAGATCCTTGATTCATGAGTTTGAAAGTGTAACTCGGGAGTCCAACTTTCCAACTACACCCTTATGGGGGTTATGAGATATCTTGATGGAATTAGTAGCCTATAAGATTTCAAAATTGATAATGATGGAGAGGTATGTATTTATATTGGTTGAAAAAACCATGTATGCGAAGGACATCCTAGTAGACTGGTGATTATAGTGGTTGGGCACCCATGCATTTCGATGGATGGTTGTTCCTTTATATGGACGTTCACATATTCTTCTTTATGTTTGTAAACACCACCACAACTAAAATTTATTGATTGAGATTGAGATAATTAGTCATTAAGGGGGGACTTGGAAAATATAATTCCTATTTATCTTAGCTATGATGGTTTGGAGCTTGTTCCTATTCTTCTGGAGTTGTTTAGATGATTCCTACTTTAGTGTTTGGTTGAAATATTTTCTCAACTAAGTCATTGTGTGGTTAAGATAGAGTTTCTATCTTCAACCATTAATTGATGTATTTATAGTGTGATTAATCTAATGTAACACAATTTTTAGTGCGTAATTAGTTTTTCAAATTTATTGTTCCATCGCGCTATTATTTTGTTGTTTCAAATATAAAATTGTCTTGTAAATTTTTGTGCTGTGAATCATATTATTAGTTTATCATATTGTCAATGTTTATGTTCTGAAAAGTTATTCAACTTGGCTGAGAACACAATTTTAAAAGGTCAAGGATTTTAAAATATTTAAGTTCAATTAAATACAATAATATACATTTATGAAGGTTATCAAAAAGATGTTATTTAACAATGACACTTAATGCATATATAAAAGTAGAAAAGAGGTCATTATATTAGATGGAATAAATATTTTAACTATGTACTTTAAAATAAAGATAGTTCATAGTGTTTATAAAGAAAATTAGAAATATAAAAGAATTGAAAATTGAAAATGTAAATGTTTTTTATGAAAAATAAGTAATTTAAAGAAAAAGTAAATTTTTATATAGAAAGTAAATGATTTGAAAATTATTAAAGATGCTTAAAATATTGCAAGGGAAAAATGAAAATTTCTATTTGCCATATTTTTAAAAATTTTAATGAGTTTTTGATTAATTAAATATACTAGGATAATGAAAGTTAGATGGACTTTTGGTGTAATTAGAGACATTGTGGTAGTGAACTCTAGGAATTATTATTTGTGATTTCAAAATATTTGTAATGGATTAATGAAGGAATACGTAATTATTTAGATAAGAATATTCATCACTTTATAATTAAAATTTTGTATTTTTGTTGATGCATTTTTGTGAGCAATTCTCTTCATATTTAAAATTGCCAATTAGAGAAGGAAGAAGAACATGACACCTTATAAAATGAAATTTGACAATATTTTCATAACACTTCTCATCATGCGCTATGATTATTCATTGGATGTCTAGTCCATCAATTGTATATTGAATGATTTGGTTTCATATCACTTCATTGAGTATATAGGTGGTGGACTTCGTAAACATGGATGGACACACCATTCTGAACCAACAAAAATTGAGAAGTTGCGAGGGTTCGAAATTGCGAAGATGCGAGGGTTCGAATTCTTTTTCTGTCAAGATGCGAATATTTTCTATGTGCAAAATTCTTTTTGGAAAAAAAAAAAAAAAAATTGGGTGCGAAATTTTTTTGGCGAAATTTTTTTTTGAAAGTTTTTTCTGGGTGCAAAAATTTTTTTTGAAGATTTTTTTAGTGCATGGATTCATGAAGTATTTTTGAAAAATGCTTTATGAAGACATGGAGTATTTTTGCAAAATTTCTCTATGAAGGCATGAATTATTTTTACAAAATGTCTTTATGATTTTAATTATTTATTTTTAATTTTCTCTCTTATTGAAAGCATGAAGTACTTATTCTAAAGTCTTTATGTTTTTTTGGGTATTTGGTCCAAATAGAATTGGATTTTAGGTTTCCAATTTTTTGAACATGGGAAACCAAAGGAATTTCCTATCAAGGCATGATCGAAAAAGAACTGATTTAGCGAATAAAAATGAGAGATTACAAAAAAAAAGGCGAGAGGAAAGGGAAAGATTAAGCCATGAAATAAATGTGGAGGTAGAGCATCGTGAAATAGATGTAGAGGTGCATGACAATGACGAGTAAATGAGAAATGTTGAGGAACTTGTCAACGAGAATATTGAAAACACAAATGTCCAAGAGAATATTGATATCGATCTCACTGGTGAGTCAATAGTTTCTTCAATTTAAATTTTGTATTTTTTTTTTTTTAAATTGTAGTTAAAGATAGTTTTAAAATTAAAAATATGTCTATGTTAATTTCAAATTAGAATTTAATATTGTTTTTTATGCAGGGACAACATCAGAACCACAAGAAGATACTACCACACCTCGAATTTCACTGCAATTAATTGGAAGTTCCAAGAATGTTGTATACAACTACAAGTTTCTAGAAAATATGGATCCAACTAAAATTGAAGAATTGGGACCACCAATGGCTAAAAGGACAGTTTGAGATAAAGTAAATTTTGGATTGAAACATATTTTTGAAGGTAAGTCTATCATAGCACAAGCTCAGATGTTACGTGGATTTTTAAAGCACAAATCTCTAAAAAATGTTGTGGAATTAGTGGGCATTAAAAGTGAGAAAGAAGTTTTAGCAAATGAAATGGTATCAAAAAATGTGACGTTGGCGCTTGCCACACTATCCAAAAAGTGATCTCAAGTTGAAAAGAATGCTCATAGAGCACTTTTAACAGGTGTAGTCATGAAACAAACTTCATCAAGTCGTTTGATATCAACAACTTCAAAATTGTTTAAAACATCAAGAAGACGTTTATGGAGGCATACAAAATCTAGAATTCAATTAGATGAGAATGATGAAATTGTATGTTGGGCTAATATCTGCAGGCATCCATATCATGATAGACTTCCTGATGGTGTATGGGATAGGGTAAAAGATTTTTGGGATTTTAATTATCGTGTGTTGCCAAATGAAAAGGATTATGTGCGACATCGTATATCTAAGGGAGTTTATGAATCTCATTCCAAACATATAACACAGGTCAATCAAGTAGAATTATTCCATAACTTTATGGAGATTAATACTGATGTGAAGATTTCCCTTATCACATTTTTGAAGATTAAACCATCGTATGGCAGGCCTATCACTGTTCGAGACACATGTTGTTATCGATACCATGTAGAATTCCAATTATTCTATGAGACATTTGTAAATTTTGGCATAAATAATTGGTCAAATGACCCCCCTCCTTCAAGTGTTCGTGAATTTTTATCAAAGATATTATGTGCATGAGATAATAATGAATTATTTTATAAAAAATATTGTGTTGGTGGAAGAGAATGCACATAATGTTCTCATTTGGCACTCTACGATGCAAAGTATCCCATTGATCCTAATGATCCCAGACTGTCAAATCTCAGTTTGAATTGGAAGCGATATGAAAACATTACTTACACTCCTGTTGCAGATTCAAGCACAACATCAAAAAATATCACTTTACTTGATGACGAGATTCTAGTGACATATTTTATGGAGAATTTCAGGGTGAAAATATACAAATATATTAAGCATTGTCATATAGCACGATGGCAGGATTTATAGTTCAAGCAATCACGTGATGTGTTCCAAAAAGGAACAATATTATCAGTGGTTTATTTCGCTGAGAATTACACGTTTAGTCCACAAAAGGATATACAAAGTGAGTATTATCATTCATACCAAGTATCTATATCTGCGCATATTTTGTATAGACATGGAGAGATTGTTGTCGATGGTTTTGATAGCGTTGAAAATAATCGTGAGGTGATTAAGGAGTACCATTTCTACATCAGTGATGATCGAACACATGATACATGTTTTGTTCAGCATTGTTTTAATGTTATTTATAATGAATTGTTGAAACGAAGGGTCACTTTTAAAGAACATTGGGTATGGTCAGATGGTTGTGCTGGTCAATTTAAATCAGCAAGATCATTATTTTGGTTGTCTCGTCTTCATAAGAGAACCAACATTCCACGTACATGGAATTTATTTGAGACGGGGCATGGAAAAGGAGAGCACTATGGTGCTAGGGCATGTGTAAAACGTGCACTTAGGAGGAATCAATTGAATCACTCAGCTTCCTGACTTGCAAATTCTTTAGATGTTGTTAATTGGTACAAAGACAATTTAAGTCATGTATCGAACACAAGGATCGCTGATGTGCATAGGTAGGCGTACACATTTACCTAACAATATATTATACATGTCTAGATATATATATGTGTATACATATATGTGTGTATTTTTTTATCAAAAAAATATTAAATATTGTTCAAAATTTGACTCATACATGTGCACGTGTGTTTTTCTCAAGAAAGTACTTTTGGAATATTGCAATGGGTGATTTTGATAGATCGTTGCCATTTAATTGCCTTGGAATCCCTCAAACAAGAGGTTTACACTCAATTAGGAGTAAGAATATGACAAATATACATTGCATTGAGAAACGAAAGTGCTCTTGCGTTTGTTCTGCATGTATTGATCAGACAGAGTCCATCGATGACTGTGAAAACCAGATTAAGAAATTTGTTAAACCATGGAAACACGAAGAATTGACACCATTTCCCCCATTTGGAAACGTGACTGACAAGGAAATGGACAATGAAGTGGTTGTGATCGACAATGATTATGATTGTGTTTCTGATATGGTTAGATAAGGTGATGTCTTCATTGTCATTGCACCAGAAAATAATCAAGAAAAAGTGCATTATTATTTATTACGATGCACTATGTCTAAATCCAAGTTGCTGCAAGAGTATAATGATCCATCAAATTATACATACCCAATCGGTTCAATGGTGTTAATGGGACATTTCTTTGAAGAAGTAAAGAAATGTAAAGATCATATTATTTTTCAAGATTACCAGCCAGAGGTTATTTATGCCCAATATAGTCACTTGGTCATAGCAACTTGGCTGTAGTTGAAGCAAGTGAAGAGTAGAAAAAAACAATGACAATGGAGGTTATCGATAGATGATCATGATGCCATTCTGGAAAATTTGCCACTAGCACATTTCATATGAGTGGAACACATTGTTGAAGATGAACAATGAACTTTGATTCTAGGATTAGAACATATAATTGCTACAATGCATTGGAATTTATATATTTTAAGACTATATTATGGATTGCTTTCAAATAAATGGAAATGTGGATGGTTAGATGTGTGTTGGTACGAAAAATATATTATGATTTAATGGATTAGGGTGCTTTTATAGATAATTTTAGTTATGGTGATTTAATGTGTCCATGGTGATTTAATTTATCCATCATGTTTACTCCTAGATGATCTTAACTCGTCCCTTTTTTTGCATGGATATGATGGTGATGAATTAATATTTAGTTAAATGTATATATATAATAATGGATTTAATGGTGATTTAATGTGTCCATGGTGATTTAAGGTGTCCATCATGTTTACTCCTAGATGATCTTAACTCGCCCCTTTTTTTGCATGGATATAATGGTGATGAATGAATTTTTAGTTAAATGTATATATATAATAATGCCCAAGGCACCCATGCGGTCACAACTTAGCAAACCTGATATGGGCTCCCTCAAACGAAACAACCCGACCCGAACTCGTTTCATCGAGCGCCCTCCCAAGGCACGATGCCCTCCGCCCGACCGAACGAACACATAAGGGAGAAAACGACAAACGGCCCGCACGAATGTGCACAAGGCACCTGTGCAGTCACAACTTAGCAAACCTGATACGGGCGCCCTCAAACGAAATGACCCAACCCGAACTTGTTTCATCAGGCGCCCTCCCAAGGCGCGACGCCCTCCGCCCGACTAAATGAACGCACAAGGGAGAAAATGGAAAACGGCTCGCACGAACATGCACAAGGCACTCGTGTGGTCACAACTTAGCAAACCTCATACGGGCACCCTCAAACGAAATGACCCAACTTGAACTCATTTCATCAAGCGCCCTCCCAAGGCACGATGCCCTCCGCCCAACCGAACAAACGCACAAGGGAGAAAATGAAAAACGCCCCGCATGAACATGCACAAGGCACCCGTGCAGTCACAAATTAGCAAACCTTATACGGGCACCCTCAAACGAAACAACCCGACTTGAACTCATTTCATCGAGCGCCCTCCCAAGGTGCGATGTCGTCCACCCGACTGAACGAACGCACAAGGGAGAAAACAGAAAATGGCCCGCACAAACTTGCACAAGGCCCCCATGTGGTCATAACTTAGCAAACCTGATACGAGCGCCCTCAAACAAAATGACCCGACCCAAACTCATTTCATTGGGCGCCCTCCCAAGGTGCGACGCCCTCCGCCCGATCAAACGAACGCACAAGGGAGAAAACGGTAAATGCCCCACATGAATGTGCACAAGGCACCCGTGCAGTCACAACTTAGCAAACTTGATACGGGCGCCCTCTAACAAAACGACCCGACCCAAACTCGTTTCATCAGGCATCCTCCTAAGGCGCAACGTCCTCCACCCAACCGAACGAACGCACAAGGGGGAAAATGGAAAACGATCCACATGAACGTGCACAAGGCACCCGTGCGGTCACAACTTAGCAAACTTGATATAGTCGCCCTCAAATGAAATGACCTGACCCGAACTCATTTCATCGGGCGCCCTCCTAAGGCACGATGCCCTTTGCCCGATCGAATGAACGCACAAGGGAGAAAACAGCAAACAGCCTGCACGAATGTGCAGAAGGCACCCGTGCAGTCACAACTTAGAAAACCTGATACAGGCGCCCTTAAACAAAATGACCTGACCCGAACTCATTTCATCAGGTGCCCTCCCAAGGCACGATGCCCTCCTCCCGAACGAACGAATGCACAAGAGAGAAAACGACAAACGGTTCGCACAAACGTGCACAAGGCACCCGTGCGGTCACAACTTAGCAAACTTGATATGGTCACCCTCTAACAAAACGACCCGACCCGAGCTCGTTTCATCGGGTGCCCTCCCAAGGCATGACGCCCTCCGCCCAACCGAATGAACGCACAAGGGAGAAAACAGCAAATGGCCTGCACGAACATGCACAAGTCGCCTGTGCAGTCACAACTTAGCAAACCTAATATAGGCGCCCTCGAACAAAACGACTCGACCCGAACTCGTTTCATCAGGTGCCCTCCCAAGGCACAATGCCCTCCACCCGACCGAACGAACGCACAAGGGAAAAAACAGCAAATAGCCCACACGAACATGCACAAAGCACCGTTTGTGGTCACAACTTAACAAACCTGATACGAGCACCCTCTAACCAAATGACTTGACCCGAACTCATTTCATCGGGCACCCTCCCAAGGCATGATGCCCTCTGCCCAATCGAACGAACGCACAAGGGTAAAATGGAAAATGACCCACACAAACATGCACAAGGCACCCGTGCAGTCACAACTTAGCAAACCTGATATGGGTGCCCTCTAACAAAACGACCCGACCCGAACTCGTTTCATCGGCGCCCTCCCAAGGCGCGACACCCTCCGCCCACCCCTTGTAGCAATAAATCCAAAAAAATTTAGATGAAATTATTATTTCCAAAGGAAAACAACTCAACTCTCATCAATGTTTCAATATAGATGAAGAGAAATGGTTTGGTAAATTTCAAATTTAAGGAAAAAATTTATTCAAAATAGCTTATAGTTTGCATATTGATAGCTTCAAAAAAGTATCCTAGAAATGTCAAATGTCATATGTTTCTATGTTCATATGACATGTTTCTATTTTACATGTGCTTGGAAAATATTGTTCATAACATGGAATAGATCCTACAAAATATTCAACATCTTGTAATCGAGATTTAGTTGAATTTCTCCAAAATTTTGTCTTTAATCATTTACATATTGTACACATCCCCTTGTAATATATATTTTGTTTTCTCAATATTTTTAAAGTTTCAACATGTTGTATGGAAAACACTATTATACCTTATTTTGTACAAGCCATTTCCCTTTACTTGGAAGTTTCTATTTTAATTTCTTTTGGAAACATTTTTATGACTCTTTTCAAGTACATCATGAATTTTCTTATTCATAATTGTATTTCTAAATAGTATAATATGTAAATATAACACATGAATAATGTATGTTATTACTTGTAATAATGGTTTCCTCATCAATCATCATGGAAGTACCAAATATAGTTTAAATATTTTTTCTCTATTATTATTATAATCCAGCCTCATGGGCATGGGTGCATTAAACTAGAAAGTGTTCTCTTCCATGTGTTGTACAACTTGTCATTGTCATCCTTAAAACTCTTTTTTATTGAGATATAACCACACCATATAACCAAATTTGCATTAGTGGGTTGTTTTATGTTGATCATGGTCCTCCATATAACAATTTTAAGTTATGTGTAGGTTCTTGCACTTCCAATGGATTTCTCAAATCTTGATTATGACCTTAACAATTTTTGCCTTCATAATTACCATTTGTAAATGGGTTTTTAGAAAATATAAACAACAACCAATTAAAAAGAATTTTGCTTATGATCCTTTTCAAGTGTCATGAATTTTTCTATGCAATATTGTATTTTAAAATAGTGTAACCTATGGATCTAACAGCAAGCATGCTACTACTCATAATAATGGATTTTCAAGATAATCATCAATCATCATGTAAATCTCAAAAAGTTTTACTCTTCTTTCTTTCTGTTAATAATGTCAAAACTATTCATAAAGGTGTGTTTAGCTATGAATTGTTTTGTATGTCAGAAATTTTTGCTAGTAATGGATTTCACACTTTTATATTAAGAGATAGATATCCCACCCCTTGTAGCAATAAATCCAAAATATTTTAGATGAAATTATTATTTCCAAAGGAAAACAACTCAACTCTCATCAATATTTCAATATAGATGAAGAGAAATGGTTTGGTATATTTCAAATTTAAGGAAAAAATTTACTCAAACTAGTTTATAGAGCATATATTGATAGCTTCAAAAAAATACTCCTAGTTTTTAAAATCAGAAGAAGGATTAGCTTTATTATTTTATATTTTATTGATGGAGCATAAAATTGGAATGTTAGGAGCATAAAATTGGAATCATAACAAATAGAGGCATATGCACTTTGAAAAGGGTTTAAAATCACTAAAGGAATAATAAGGAATTCAATCATTATGATTAATGACTCTAGGATCATTATCATTCATATGATTAAACAACCATTACGAAAATTGATGTTTGGGATTAATTTGTAGGCATCAATCATAAGATAACCCTTCAAGGATTTTTCAAGGGTCTCTTCAATAACCCTTTCCCAAGTAAGATATATCTCCACAGAATTCTTAATAGGTGCTTCCAAAACTTTCATTGATTATTCATTGTCCAATGCCTCACTTGTCCAAAATAAGTCTCCAACAATGGTCTTGATGTTGGACAACTCCAACACTTCAGCAATATTTGTTGTGTTCCAAGAGTGATGATACACAGTCAAGGTAATTACAGCAACCAAGGTCTTCATCGTTCTGAGAGGTATTATTATTGTGTTGTGACTGTCTAGCAAGGAAAACCGACCCAAGAATGATGATGTACAGTCAAGGAAATTACAGCAACCAAGGTCTTCAACATTCTGAGAGGTAGTATTATTGTGTTCTGACTGTCTAGCAAGGAAGTCTAAGCAAATAATAATGATACACATTTAGGTCAATTACAACAATCAAGGTCTCCACCGTTTTGAGAGGTAGTATCATTGTTTTGAGACTTTCCAATAAGGAAATGAGTAGAAAATCTATACACAATCCCATACGGTTGTAGTTACTACACAGGAATCATTGTAATCTTCCACAATTTGAGTTTAGGAGTCCACCACAGCTTCGGCAAGGAGTTCACCACAATCTTAAGGATTCCACCACAGTCTAAGGTAAGCTTTTTAATGACACTTTCTGAAATTAAGAAGTCTGAATTTATGTTGTCATTGTCCTAAGCTATAGAAAGGGACACATAAATACATGTTGATAGTAGAAAGGGCCAATACTCTGCAACATGCTATAATTGTTACTAAATAGTTGGAAAAATTCAATAACTGTTTCAAAACATAAATTAATGCTCAAGAAGAATTAAAAGTTAAAGTTAAAGTTAAAGCAAATTATCAACAACCAAGGATATTAATAAGCAACAAAACATTTAAGCCAACATTTTCCAGAACATATCACTTGCCTCTTATGAAATATTAGATCATTGATTGGAATCTATATAGCTTGGTGGATAAATATTACAAAATTAAATTTCATTAGTGATAGAATATCAATTGAAATTATTCTCTTGATGACAAACATAACACTCATATTTTGAAATTTCTTTCAACCTGGGAAACTAGATTCCATCCGAGCTTCCACAAAAATAGTAAATAATTGTAAGTTTGCTTGCAAGTTCAAATAAAGTACTCATGTTGAACTTAAAATATTGACTGTTTGGTCATCTTCATCATCTTCTAGCTAATAAGTTTCAAGAATCTTTACTACCTTCTCATAAATTTCATAATTGTCATGACTTTGTAGGTTCTCAATCTTCTCAATTCCTCCAGCATCATCAATATATTGTGCATAGATATTTACACCTCCAGTATTTCCCAGAACCTTCTTTGCTTCCTCAACTTTCAAAACATTCTCTAGCCCTTCAAAATAAATAGTTACAATTCTTGGGTCTAGAAAGACTAGAAGATCACATAGATGCTTAATGCATCCTTGATTCACAATATATCTGCAACCAAAAGCACAAATTAGTAATTTTTCTAGGATGAGATTACCCAATGTTATCCCTATAATTGTTATGATAAATGAATTTTTATATTGACCGTTTATTGACATAATACTCTGTTGAATAGACAATGACTTATAACATAATTGACAAACCTCTCGCATCTATTCAATTTTTTCTTTGCAACCTCCAACATCATTGTAAGTAGCATTTGGCTTTTGTTTAACAGTCATCATTGTCACACTGGGATCAATCTTAGGAGGAAAAGGGATCTGAATCTGATACTTATTGCGATCAACCCTACATAAAGAAAGAATACCATCAATCATTACATTCCAGACAAAACCCACAAGGTGTGACCTGAAGCAATCTCTGAATTTTTTTATGACATTAATGCAAACAACATAAAACATTAGAGTTGAAAACATATTAATGCTTCACTAAGAAGTAATGTGATATCTCACTTGTCAGTGACACTTAGAATTGATGGATAATATCACACTCAACTCTAAAGGAAACAAAATCCCTAGAAGACAAAGTGAACATAAGAAGATGGTTTTGCAAGGGGGATTTTTTATTAACTGACCTGACACGCATGCCTTCTTCAATATCAGTAGGGGAGACTATCACCCAATCCAACCACAAATTGCATTCCAAATAGACAACTTTGTAAATACTACATGCAAGTCAATGTGGCTTTCGGGAAACATTGGGTTTTGAATTCATAAGTTTTGTTGCGAGAAAAGACTAATCACTGCAGCTATAGTTTTAGTGTAAGAGTAAAGTAGTAGTTTTGATTCTTGCTACACCTATAAGAGAATAATGAATTTTATGTATGATCACAACAAAACCTGGAGAAATAGGCATACCTTGGCAATTTGTTTAACATTTATGACATACTTGGAATCATCAGTTTTTGGATTAATGATCTGCGTGCACCTCACTACCTGGATGAAGAAACGAAACATATTCAGATCAATTAGATGTGACAAAGATTGATACATGCTTGACTATTTTTACCCTTCTCTACAAGAGGAGGACCTTCTTTATTTTCTTGAAGATGACAAGGATGTTTTTGAACAGAGGAATATGACAGCCCTACAACAAGAAGAGAAAAACCTCGTGGTAGCGAAAAAGGAGCTTCTTTTTTACAGATATTTTGTGGCTTCCCCTAAAAATAAGGGTGATGATATTCTAGCTCAAGAAAAAGAAGTAGAACATGCAAAAACGTTTATGAAAAATTTTCAGGATAATGGTCTGAAGGAATTTTAACCATCCTATGTGGATTTGATGCAAATGTATATGTGGCTATCTATGTAATGTGAAGTAAAATACACATTTTTTTTTATCTATGGCAAGGTGTCGACCTAATTGGGAAGCTTATGAAATATATATTGAATCCTTGATTAAATGTGGCATGTTGGATAGGGCTGAGGGGGTTTTTACAGAGTTGAAAAAGGATGGTGACATTGGTATTAAATCCAAGATGTGAAACGTAATATTGGAGGGATATCTCAATGCTGGTCAAGAATAAAGGATCAAAAAATTATATGATGAAATGTACCATAAATGTGAAGGTTGATGGAAATCAGCTCAAGGGAAAATATAGTAGGTCAATGAGCAACTTAATGTTAGATGTTACTAGTGCATATAAAAACCTTGACTTTCAAACACAATATTTGCAAATTGTGAATTATAAAGACTATGAACTTTGGGCCTTCGATTTTCACCATTTCGCAGAGGAATTTCATCAACAGTCTGAAATGAACTTGAAGATTCATGACACTACAATTAATGCATTGCTTTTGGCACTATAATGTCTCCTGAATCCATATTTCATGATGAACACCAGTGACAGTGACTATCATATTAACAAAAGTGCCACTAAAAACAAATCTTCACACGCGTAGGAAGATGGTTTATGAGCTACTTTCAAGTAATAGAAAGCCAAAAGTCGAAATGATTGGTAATCTCAAAGAAAAGAGAGACAAAACTGTAATTGACATTCTTATGCAAGCAGGAGAATGGTACTACAAAATGCAATCTATTATTTTGAAAGATAGTTCATATGATTAGAAAGAAGTAAATTGTGATTTTGAAGAAAGGCCAAATGGTTTTAGAAAATTTCCTGATGAGAGAGTCTATAAATGTTGTTACCCTTATATGCTAGCATCAAGGTCTACTCTATGTTTTTCTGATTCAGTAGATTTAGAGGGAACAACATAACATGTTGCAAAACATCTCAATACATTGCTTTTCTCTCTTCATTATCATCAAAAGGATTTTAGTCATCCAATAAAACCTTGAAAAAATACTTGGAGATAGGCGACAGTTGACACTTCATCAAATTATAGTTTCTGCTGCCAGTGGTAGTGGCATCATGACGGAGGATGATGAGTATGGTAGGAAACATGGCTTCCAATTTAGAAAAATGATTCCTGCCTCCTCATGGATACACATAATATCAATTTTTTCAACCTCTTCATTTCCTTTGGTTAGATACATAGGTTGGATGGCATTGGCTCGTTGTGCAAAGGAAAACTAGAAGAGATGGCTCCCTCTTGCGAATTAGATTTCTATGCAAAGGAACACCAGAAGAGAGGGCTCCTCCTTGCACAAGATATGCATCAAATGACAAGCTTACTATTTATTTTCTCTAATGAACTCACATCCGTCAAAAGATGTAAGGGGAATGAGAATGAATAATTACAAGAGGCCTCCCTTTTGGAATCGAACAAACATAAACATGAGAAACCTGTTAAGAAAAATGATCATTTAGATCAAGCAGATAGTGATGGCTTTTCCCATGCTCTTTACCTCGAGCTAGACATGATCTTTCCAAACTTAAAAAATCGGTTTTTCACATACGCAGAAGTGATGCTAGAGGTTGTCTACTCCCATTTAAAAGCAGTTCCACCTAGTTCTATTCCAGATATATTGTTGGTTTCCATAGTTGTTTTCCAACCCATTCATGGATCTAGATAGGGATCAAAATGTAATGAATGATGCGAGTTGTTGCATGCTGAAAGGTGTTGTAGCTTCTAATGTGAAGTGCATCAAATTGTAAATATTAGGAGTCATCATTGTGGAACATAAGGAATTTTTTAGATAGGTGATATTATTATTTCAAAGATATGTTTGAATAAATTGATATTGGCCCCATGTTTAATACATTACACTTATATCAATATATACTAGTACCAAAGAGCCAATGGTTAACTCCGTGGAATTCGAAACATTGCTCTTTTATCTTGGCTGCTTTTTATAATTGTGTGGGATGACTCAAGTGATGTTGTACTAAGTTATTATGGTATTGCTCTTTATTTTGGCTGCTTCATATTGTTTTTGTGTGACAGAGTACTTTCCTAAAGATTTTTAGTGCCATACCAAGTGCCCTGTATGCGTCATTGATTGGGTATATTATCACAGGTATCAAAATTTGTATCTATGACTAGAGAGCCGTTTATAATGTAATTGAACATGGTGGGGACACTCACTCGATCCTCAAAGTAGACATGGTTGAAATTGCTGTATGAAAATTAATGTTTATTAATGAGCCGAATGTTGTTGAGATGTTATCTGGCCTTGAGCCCTGAAGAATCCAATTTACCTTATGTACCAAGATGAGGGGAAATGCCATGTGAGTTTCCCCAAAAGATGCATTACAGTGAATAAAAGTACCATATTTAGATCTATATTCCACAAATCTAAAACAATTCCAAGACAAATGAGGAGATGCCACCTATTATTATACTTATATACTAGACAAATGTACAAATGCTTCCCAAAGCCCAAGGGGTTAGCTCAAACTTTTGTCATTGATGTTGCTGGGCATTTGTCTAGTTCAGTGCCAGCAGGTGCCTGCTTTGAATCCTCTAGGGTGAGGCACACTAGTCTAAAATGAAAGGTTTATTAGGGATGTCATCCATGATTGTGAAGAAGCTTCCCTTGGGTTTCCCACAAGGTTTTCCTTGGAAAAAATAAGAACAATGCCTAAAATGGCTCCTAAATCTATCTATTTATGTGGGACTGTCAGGTTGGCTAGATTCTAAAGACAATGTATTCAACAAAAGGTGGAGAAATGGGTGTATATTTATTATTTGAGAATCATTACATAATCATAATAGCTGAGAGCCAAAAAATTACAGGTATAAGTACATAGAATCCTTCTATAAAACAACATAAAACATGAAGTTATATATATTCTGATAAAAAATTAAATAAAATGCAGTTAGAGACTAGCATTACACTTGGAATCTACCATTGATTTTCATACATAAAATATAATTCAGAGATTGACAGGAGTAGAAAAATTCACCTTGTGATCCTGTTCCTCGAAAAAATACTCTCTATTAACATCATTCCTTGGAATAGCCTCATTGGAGTTAATGGCCAAGGTTGTATCTTGAACTTGGACTAGCAATCCATATTCAAGATCAAGAAGACACACCTAACAAACGTTTTTGAGTTTACAGCATGTTTGGAAAACCTCTTTTTTCTTGTACCTTGCATCACGGCCTGGTCTCCACCTAAAAACTGTAAATGGTCTGGTGCAAATTTTACACTCTTTGTCAAAATTTGCTTTTGTCTACACCCAAAAAAAAAAAAAAAATCATTTAAACTCAATTCGACTACATATATGTCAGTGCTTTTATAAGACATATATAAATATACATTACATATAGTACACAAGTTCTAAAATTTTAAATAAGAAAATTCATGCATAAGAAATAAGTAATGATACAATAAAATAACTAAGAAATTTAAAATTTGATCTCTTTTATGTTTTACATAATGATACAATAAAATAACTAGAGAAATAAGACAGGATACTACCTCTCAAAGTCTATCTCTCTACTATTTCAAACTTGCCTACTGTGTTGTTCCTATAGATAATACATCATACATTTTTAAACATCAGCACCTTCCAAAATTTTAAAAAATTTAGATCATCCTTCTTGACCACGTTCTCATGTTTTGATTTGAACATTTACGTGAGCTAGCAGCCTAGAAGAGTAACTAGCATGGTCAATGATCTCAACTCAACTAAGCTATTTTGCACCATATGCTGGAATACAATCATACCCTGACATTAATGCATACCACATAAAACATTAGTTATGAAAACATAGTAATGCTTCACTAAGAAGTAAAGTGATATCTCACGTGTCAGTAACACCTAGAATTGATGGATAATATCACACTCAACTCTAAAGGAAACAAACTCCCTAGAATACAAAGTCAACATAAAAGGATGGTTTTGCAAGGGGGGGTGTTTTAATAACTGACCCGACACGCATGGCTTCTTCAATATTAGTAGGGGAGACTTTATCACCCACTCCAACCACAAATTGCATGCCCAAGAGAAAGATCTTTAATAACACCAATTATAATTAGTTGACAAATACCTCTTGGTATAATAACCAAGTATAATTGACATAGGGATGGTCAAAATAAAAGGTCAATAAGAACTATATATCACCAAATGATGTTTAAACATTCCTTCAACAATGTTTCACATCACACAAACATGAGTTGGAAACATTGACTAATGAGCACCGCGTGATATCAATCAACAATGATAAAGACATTGATGTACACTACATAGTGACTATAAGTGTATTCATATGGAGGACTAGAATGACTTATATGTATCGTACAACTCCTACGAAAACTAAAACCCAATTGTAAGGTTTTGATGCAAATAGGCGAAACATTAAGGGTGATGTGATCGATATTGCCATTTTTATTGATAGAGTGATCAAAGCAATTACCCTCCCCTCCATTTTTAGTTTTGGGTATCTCCTTCATGGTTTATAAAACACAAAAGAGAATATAAGTAAGATTTATAGTTTTTTTTTTTGTTTACATTAATGAACCCCCACAAAAAAATGGATACTCGATTTGAGTGTCTTCTTCTTTGTTTAATAATGTGAACGGAGAGATAATGGTATGCTTGGTACGAGGTGTTTTCTTCATGATTTTTTAATGAGCCTAAAAAATATAAAATTATGCTTAGAATCCTTCACATATTAATGAGCATGAGAATAATAGAAAGTGAGATTCCTTGAAGAAATAACTAATATAAAGGGTAACAACTTATTTCAAACTAATAAAACCATTGTAAGTAAATACAAGTAGATATGTTATTAGGATTTTGTATAGCTGCTATAGGCTTTTGCTTACACAGTCAGATACTTGGGTCCACCTTGCACTTTGGGAAGCCTCTATGAACCATAGTATTATTCCTAGACCTCCTTCGGTGGTGCCCACAACCCTAAACCTTCTCCTCTTCAACATTAAATCCATTTACACTCAACCTTACCTAGTGTTTACCCCATTGAAGCTCCTTCCTATTGGACATGGCTATATCCATTTGAAGTCTTCACCTTTGTGCATACCCATACTCGATTACTCCCCTACTTGACAACTCCAATGCCACGACAAAGAGCCAAATCCTATTGAGGGTCCTCTTCTCAAGTAGAAGGGAGTGCTCAAGGCACACTTCAACCTCATAAGGAAGCACGGAGATATCATTCCCAAACCCCTGCTCCTATACAACAGAAAATCAACTATGTTGATATTGAATTTCGTGTTCAACATGATGAGCAAGTTGTTGAGGAGGTCTTCGCCTCTATGGTTGAGTGGGTGATTGATTTAGGCCATACTTTAGGGCATCAAAACTAATATCTATGTATAATTGACCTATACTAGAACATTAAATTGCTCCCCAACAAGTATTTTCTCAGAGCATAATGAAGCTCGCAGGGAGATATTATTACAGATTGATGAACTACAAATGGAGCACAAGGATCCCAGTTTGCAACACTGTGACATCTCTACCAAGTTGGCCCTTCAAATTTAATAGATGGGATGGAGAACAAAGCCTAGAACTAAATATCAATCTTCCTGGGGGTTGCATGGTAATAGAATGGGCTGCCACTGTTCATTCCATGGACAATGAAACTAAGAACTTGTTGTGAAAACTTGTGCACAAATTGAGCATACTGTGTTTAAGTATTGGCATGAAGGATTAAGTCCTTAATGAGATCATAGCTTTTTCATTATGAATAAACCTTCAAACCACAACACAAGACATTAAAGCCTATGAATCTAATAATTAAAGACTACTACTCAAAAGAGATTATTCTACTGTAAACTAATGCTCAGTAGATCTTATTCATTTCCTATCCTGCTGTAGCATGTGCCAAAATAAGGCTACTGGTTAAAATTAGTGAATTAATGCAGCCACCTCATGGATACAATGGTCCTTTCCTCTATGCTTATTCATCATGCAAAACTACGAAACCTCAAAACCAAAATGCTTGCAGGATGGAATATTGTCATTGCTAGGCTACAATAGAACTTGGGTACTTGAAAATGAAAAATGTCATCAATTTTGATGCAACAGTGGACATGATCTACCACGAGATATGTGTAGCGATCCTGAAGAGGATTGTTGTGAACTCTGTTAAACCACATATTGCCCCCTTTTCTTGAAACTCCCATTTTTCCATCACATGAGAGCACATAATATTGTCCAAATGATTGTTGTTAAAGGTTTGTATTGGATAGATGAAAACTTGTCACAAGGGAAGCATGATCTGCAATTCTTTCTTTTAAGGAATATTGATTCCATAGTCTTCCATAACCATTATTAGGTCACCAAAAGTGCTAGTAATGCAACCCATCTGGCAGTTCTACACCTAAGGCTCTAAGTGATAGGCCTATAAATATTTGGGGAATGTATTCCACTGTCATAGCTACAGAGTTCCCCTGAGAGATCACATCCACATTATTACAGGAAAACAGTTCTGAAGCAGTAATATGTAGTGTGGAGCACTCCTTGCTGGTTATTATGGAGTAGCAAGGCCACCAGACCAAATTCTTCCAACCCTAGGTCACTGACTCTACTAGTTCTTATGTTTCAGTAGGGGTAGTGTCTTCTTTGTGTTCTAGGATTTCTGTTGTCCTTACGTTTTTTTTGGAGTAGCAGGGGTTTGGGTGGTGGTAGGAATGTATCATGTCCTCTTCTTTCCTGGAACACAGGGGGGCCTATTTTGATGCCCTCTCACTCTCTCGGTGGTTGGTTTTCTACTAATTATCTTAATGTCAATATCACTATACTTCTATGGTGTAATAGAATTTGTCTCTTCTTAATATGAATTAGTAGGTACTTTGTAGCCAAGGGATTCATGACAATATATTCTTCCTCCTTCGCAATTGCAATGGGTGGAGTCACACAACATTGGGCTCATTTAGTGAAGTTGCAACCATTGGAGTTGTAATGACTTTTTCCCAGGATTTTCTTGCTTTTTTTAGAGCTTGTACCATGAGTAACCTGATAAGGCCATGTTGAGAGATGAAATATCTTGGTATGTTTGCTTTTTGTGCATGGGCTTCCTTATTTTGCAGGGACTTGAGTAGGAAGTACAACATATTGACATTGTGACAGTGTCTGAGATGGTCAAGGAAACAAATGTTCATATTCCTCTAAGCCAAATGAAGCACCTATACTGTCAGTAACCTAGTGAATTGACTATGGCTCAAAGTTTGACTGAAAATTGAATATTAATTTTAGCATTCACTAGATACATAAAGGAACCTCTCAACTGTCTATAAATTCACTAGATAGCTTGTTTATAATGTGGAAATGATACCAACAAAGAAATGGTAAGAGGTTACCATGGTTTAATGTAGACTCTCTGACCCAGAGCCTACACGATCTCCTTGAGGCTTAGTCTGCATCATGTCAATATGGGGTGTAGCCTAAGAAGTAGAAACCAAAGTTAATAGAAAATTTTGTGAAAAGAAATATAATAAACATTATAAATATGCTTAACGAAAAGTATCGATACCCGTGTCACGACTAGAACCTGAGAAGGAATAATCTCTTCAGACAGCCCTTGATGTGTAGCTCTAAACTAAAAAATTCCATAATGTTAATACTCATACCATATAAAATTATGTGACATAAATTCAATTTCAATTTGACGTACAAAAATATAGATAGATAGAAATGAATGTGGCACCTGTACATTCATGTCCATGATCTACAGAATGAGGACCAGGGGCAAGGCAATGTTCTTCTAAGAATGTTGTAAACTGCATAAGTTAAATAAATATATTGGCGTAATTTTTTGGATCTACTAAATGTATATACACCAAAAATAGCTCATCTTATAAATGTGTATTTTAAAATAGATCAAAACATGCTTGTACATACCTCGCCCATGGTGTGCATTTGTCGTGTAATGGATTTCTCATAGAGGTCTCTACATGAGGATGAATACTCCATAAGCTCATCTCGCTCCATCTCCCTCAAAATGTCATATGGAATACTCACAAATGAACGAAAGCCTACACTAGATGAAGATTGGCTTGTCCCTAAGCCGACTTCCACCCCTCCTAAAGCAGCTGCACTATGTTCTTGTATATTCTCCCTCATTTTTGACACAACACTGGAGATAAGGGATAACTCCTATGGAAATGTAACTACCCTAGGTGTTCGAGGTGCTAAACGAGGTGCTAGAGGCCTAAACCCAACATCTCGCATAGCATCAGGTCGTTCATATGTACGACCTTTTCTAGCTCCATAGAATTTGGACCTAGTATCTGTATAGTTAGGGTCCATGTGCTCTCGAAATTGAGCAAACAACATCCTAACAAAATATTGCGGTACCTCATCATTATTTTGGAACTTCTCGTATGCATACAGGAATTTCTCATAAATATAAGGTGCAATACTGGGATCATTGAATCTTGCAATCTTCAGACGTTTTTTGTCTTCAGGCCGCAAGTCAAATAGTGACAAGGCCATTTCTTTAGTGACCCTACTTTTAACTTCATTGTAGGAGTGGATACTAATCACTGATGCTCTCCTCCTATGCATCATGTCAAAAAACACTTGGGCTGATGGTCCAACCCCACGATAAGTCTCTATCAAACTCTCCAATTTCGACTAGGGGCAAAGAGATTGCAACTTTGCAATTCATTGCGCAATCTCGTGGAATGCTTCCTCATCCCATCAACAGTAAGTAAGGAGATGGTATCTTCCCAAGGCATCTGCTCAGGAATATCACCAGGATGGGTGTAAAGGGGATCATAGCTCAGATTTTGAGAAAACTCATGAACCCTATGACCTCTACCCCTAGAAGGGAGAACACCACCACCTGTAACATATTAAATTATTGCACATATTAAAAATTAAATAATTTGTAAGAAAATTTTGTATTTAAAAAACTTGTTAGGTCATTTGAAAATACCTGGTGGAAAAACTATCTCTTCCTCTTCTCTCATACTAGGATGGTTCCCTTTTGAGGAATGAACATCTCTAACACCCACTGTACAAAACATTAAAATGTTTTATAACACAAGTACATAAGACACACAATAAGTTTCACACTAAACTTACAACAAACAATAAATTTTCCTTTAGATTTTACCTGGAGGAGAAGTATCTAAGCGTGGGATGGATGCCACGGGCTGAGACATTGTTCTCCTTTGCCCCTCACCAGCAATAGGGCCAACCCCAAATCCTACATTTCACCTATGGAGCATAATGTTTTCACATTAAACACATGTCATTTGAAAAAAAAATTCACCTGTTCAACATTGAATATAATGTAAAATTGAACGTTTTAACTAGCAATTGATCTAATGTGTACCTATACCATGTATAAGATGATCCTTAGAATGGGCTCTATGAAATTGGGGGTGAATGGGAATAGGTCTATGGGGCTCCTCATGTTCGATTTTCTATCTGGGCGCATGAGTCATATGAGTGCGTCCACCTGTGCAGGACAAAAAAATTTCACATTAATCAAATTTTCACAACGAACAATAAATATAATCTACTTGAAAACATGACATAACTAAACAACCAATGTACTTGATAATCCTCCTCTCATGGAGGGGTCTCTTTAGGGCTCACCTAATGCCATTGTTGCTATAGTATCAAATCAAATTTCTGCCCCTCATAAACAAATTAGAAAACAAATTATCAATCGACAGTCCTATCATCAGCTAAAAGGTCAACCAAGATAGAGTTTGTGGATTTATCTGAGATGGTAAAGTAGCTAAAATGGATGCAGATTCACCTAAAATAGAAGTAACTGAAGGCGTAGCCTGAAGGTATAGACTGTGGATTTATGAAGCTAGTTTGAGAAGAATAAAGTGCGGATACTTACAATGTTACAATGCAGATGTTGCAAGGGTTGTGATGAATTCTAAATTCTAATGAAAGGAAGTTAAATCTGTGATTTACCTTCCTATAATAAAATTATTACTTCTACTTAAATCATTTGTGTTCTATACACTTTGGTAATTGACTTGATGAAGGATTAATTAAGAAGAATACATAAGAAAATAAGCTCACAAGTAATTATCAAGAAGAGAATTTATAACCCCTCCAGGTTCTCAACATGTTTTCAGAGCTATGGCAAAATATGATCACCTTATGGTTTCAGAGGAGTGGGATTCCCTAGGCATTGTCTAATCATTATAAGTTTTGTATTATTTTTTGGGAATTAGGTGAAAAATTTTGGGTCAGATCTTGTTCTTTGTTTTTTGAAATAGGTTTTTGACTATATATATAGATTTCACTACTCAAACTTGTGATTCAAACAAATCCCTACCTGATTCTTAAAAAATATGCCTGAAAACCTTCTAAAAATTCCTTGGGATGCCAAGTAGGTACCTTGGCTTGGGAGTCAGCTTCATTCAATGATCCAATTTTGCACCAGTGCTATATTATGGTAAGATGTTTTTAATTTGGCTTGATAACTATTGAATGAAATTTATGTATAACATATATTTGAAAAAAGGTAAACCTTAAATGTTTTCAAGTTTTTGTTTGTTTATTAGAATGGGTGGCAATTTTTTTTTTTTGGTAAAATTGAGGTGGTCTTCCACTTGATTTACCACTCCTATTGCAATGGGAATGTACGAGGATGCGCCATTGGATTTATTTACAAAATGTGTATCATTTATCCTTCTCATTCCGAGTGTATTCATAAAATAAAACTAAAATAAAGGTGGGTGTGAAATATACAAACTTACTAATTTTTGTGCATGCCTTGCTCACCAAGACGAATTTCCAGAACAAGAAGTGCCCAAAACAAATTTTTCTCCTCTCATCAAAAAATTTAGTAACCAATCAATGAATGAATGAAAATCACATTCCTTCTACAGGCATTTCCATTTGGGATTATTTCCCTTAGTGCTCGAATGACCTATCACATCACTTTTTGGATGATGTGAATCCTGGCATCCAAATTAGTAGTGGGGGATCCTTTCATTTGTCAAATCAAGCTTCTACCTCCCCAAATTATCTTCCTTCATCTTGACATGACATTTTTCCTATAGGTACCAACTCCCTAAATGATCCTCTATCATCCCAACATGATGTCAGTTTTGAAGCCACCACAATCTCCTTGGATTGCATCCTTTATGACTCCCTCCCATCTCACAAACACTATCCTCCCAAAAAATGTTATTCCCCCTCTATTGTTGGCGACATAATCTGAAAACATTCTAAAAATATGCTTGAAAACCTTCTAAAAATTCCTTGGGATGCCTTAGGTACCTTGGCTTGGGAGTCAGCTTCATTCAATGATCCAATTTTGCACTAGTGCTATATTATGGTAAGATGTTTTTAATTTGGCTTGATAACTATTGAATGAAATTTATGTATAACATATATTTGACAAAAGGTAAATCTCAAATGTTTTCAAGTTTTCGTTCGTTTATTAGAATGGGTGGCAATTTTTTTTTTGGGTAAAATTGAGGTGGTCTTCCACTTGATTTACCACTCCTCTTGCAATGGGAATGTACGAGGATGTGCCATTGGATTTCTTTTCAAAACGTGTATCATTTATCCTTCTCATTTCGAATGTATTCATACAATAAAACTAAAGTAAAGGTGGGTGCGAAATATAAAAAATTACTAATTTTTATGCATGCCTTGCTCACCAAGATGAATTTCCAAAACAAAAAGTGCCCAAAACAAATTTCTCTCCTCTCATCAAAAAATTTAGTGACCAATCAATGAATGAATGAAAATCACATTCCTTCTGCAGGAATTTCCATTTGGGATTATTTCCCTTAGTGCTCGGATGACCTATCACATCACTTGTTGGATGATGTGAATCCTGGCATCCAAACTAGTAGTGGAGGATCCTTTCATTTGTCAAATCAAGCTTCTACCTCCCCAAATGCTCTTCCTTCATCTTGACATGACATTTGTCCTATAGGTACCAACTCCCTAAATGATCCTCTATCATCCCAACATGATGTTAGTTTTTAATCCACCACAATCTCCTTGGATTGCATCCTTTATGACTCTCTCCCATCTCACAAACACTCCATCCTCCCAAAAAATGTTATTCTCCCTCCATTTTTGGCAACATAATCTGGGTTTGTCGCTATAACAAGAAATCCACATTCCCTCACATCTGATTTCTTTTTGGTGTAGCCATCATCTGAACTACTAGAATGGTTTATCGAGAGTTTCCTTTAGTCAAAACTACTAAATCGATAATTCAACAAATAAAAAATGAACCCTCTAGTGCAGTAGTATTTTGAACCACCTACCTTGGGACTAGAATAAAGACAAAGGAAATGTCTTAAGAGGAAAATGGAGGATCCCAACATTATCCTAAGAGATATTAGACTTAATGACATACAACATATGGATGACTCCACCATTGTAGGTCAATAGTCCAACATAAGCTTTTTGATTGATTATCTAAAGAAGTGGATGACAAAGAAGTTACTTTTAGTGCTAGGATACTCTCTACGTTTTCTCATAATTTCCATAATATTGTATGCCTAGGTCACTTCTTCAAGGGTTAACATGAGAAAAATAGTGCATAAGCAATGGTTTTGGGGTAGTTAAGCCTTATACCTTGAGAGTTGGAGAATCAATTTGACAACCATTCTGAGAAGTTATAGGTCATCCCCATCTTGATGCATATTCTAGGACTTCCTATTCATCTCTATTTTATAAAAAAAAAAATCAAAAGATAGGAAATAGTTTGGGGTTTTTCTATAATGTGAACTTCTCAATTCTAGGGAGCAGATATATGGCCATGGCCAAAACCCTGGTGGGTCTAAACCTGGCGTAGGGCGTGGGAGACTTCATCACCATAAAATGAGAAAACTTAGCCTATTTCCAACCACTTGACTATGAATTTTTTCCATTTGAGAGTACGAAATGTAGGGTATATGAACATTTGGTTGTTAAATCACTAAAATTTCTCTTCCTCTTTCCTTTACTATTATAATTACTTGGTTCCACGAACTGCGTCTTCTGATTGGTCAAACTTGAGTCCGACTGCAAAAGAAAATTTTCTCCATAATCTATTTTAAAAGACTCCCTATTATAGCCAATGGAAATCAAACCCTCTATCTTAAAAGACGACAATTTTTTTTCATAAACAACATTGCAGTGTTTCAAATCTTGAGAATGATTGCTAGCTTTGTATTTGTGATGAGCAAGAGCCAATAAAATATCTTAGTCATCCTTTTATATTCACATGTCACTAGAATTTCTCTTCCTTTTAAAATATTTGGTAGCAAAGACAGTATGGAGGTTTATACAAGGCGAGGTTCTATGGGCCGAGATGACAAAAGGAAAAATTCTTGGAGAAGAACCAGCGGACGAGGTTTTTTTGCAAGGAAACAGAACCACATCTTTGAAAAAATAAATATTCAATGAGTTGAAGACGCCTACGTCGCTGGCTAGATGATAATGTGGCTCGGCGGCGACAGCTCCAGTCCAAACAACAGCAAAAAAGACAGCCCGAAAAGAAAATGTAAACCACAGTGCAGAATGTCAGGCGAGTTAAGAAATTTGGGGTTTTATTATAATAATAAAACTCTCGGATGAGAGTTGAAAAACTCTCGTCCGAGAGTTGTTTTTAACTCTCATTCAAGAGTCTTCCTGAGATTTTATTTCAACACAACTCTCGAACGAGAAAATACCTAACTCTCATCTGAGATAATTTTAACCCCGGTTAAACCCAATCAAACTCTCAGCTGAAATATTAAAAGTATATCAGACAAGAGTTTTAAAAACTCTCGATCGAGAAATAGAGTTGACTATTTTCTCAGACGAGAAATTAAAAATTTCACCCAAATTCTAGCCCTCCATCAAAAAGTGTTTCCCAACTTCGGGATTTCACCTCAAACTTGTTTAAGGTTTACACAGCTCGTTATTTATAACAAACTTGAATTAAATGTTTGAGGCTTTCATGCCTTTGGAGACTAATCAAACTATGCATAAAAATATAAACATAAATGCGACTTTTATTGCTTTCACGATTTGCTACATGGAGATAAAATCATGAAGCTTAATATTCTCACTCACTTGTTCCGGTTCCTGCTTTGACCGACTCTTTGACCACAATCCTAGGCACTTTCTTTCTCAATTCTGGACAGGTAGATAGGATACAATCCATGAATGGATCATTCCTCAACTTCCCATGTACTTTTCTTCTTCATTCATTCTTCAGAACCTTTTAAACCATGGTGGTGGCTACAGAAACGGGGATTAGCTACATAATTGCATGAATTTTGTAGCTAAATACAAGTTTATCCGAATAATAAGAAACATTTAAAATATGAAAAAGAGATCATTAAGGTACCTTACCAGGCTAAAAATGTGAAAATCAATACTTTCTTGGGCTTATGGAGTTTGACAAAAAGGAGGAGAAAATAGTGAAATGGTGGTCAAATTTGAGGCAGTCTTGAGGCCCCACAGTCATATTATTATCTTTATTTTTACAAGTTAGAATTTTCATCCAACACTTCCTAGGATCTAATTTAGAAAGATGTAACATTTTTTGTTGCTTTCTATTTATATATTACATTTTTTTCCTTTTAATAAGTGTTTGTATGTATTTATCATATCAAGTTTTAAATATTCATTAGAAACATCCCTAATTGATTTTCTAGTAATTTTACATTCATTATCATACCAAGGGTTGGTAGTTGTATTATTATTTTTATATGACATCTTAATAGATAACTTGTTAATAGTCATATAAAGAGTTGTAATAAAACTATGATAGATGCCTTGAATGTTTTCCTAATAAATTAGGAGATTTAAATCCATATTTAAATCTTTTAAGAAAATATCAACTTTACATTTGTCAAAAAATAGGTGCAATTGGTTATCAAACTTTTCTTTCATGGAGATTTTATGCATGGAAATTTTTAGAGATATGGCTAAAGATCTATGATCAAACTCACACTCATGATCATATAAGAGGTAAAATTTAACTGTTTGGTTGGAAACAATGATATCAAATATAACATAATCCCAACACAATCCATGACATTACCATCAACCCCATGAATAAAAGCCATCTGGTTATAGTTTTTCCACTTCATTACACCATAAATAAGTGGATATTGAAATATTTTATTTATGAATAACATTAAAATATTTTTTAATTGATACTTTTATCAAATATTGAGTGTCAACTACATGTTAGGTAGTGAAGGAATAATACATCTCCCTCATATTGGGATGTAAAAAGAACTAACATACATAATAAGAACTCTCTCACTCTCTCTCTCTCTCTCTTTATATATATATATATATATATATATATATATATATTGAGTGTCAACTACATGTCAGGTATTGAAGGAATAATACATATCCCTCACATTGGTACGTAAAAAGAACCAACATACATAATAAGAACTCTATCTCTCTCTCTCTCTCTCTCTCTCTCTCTCTATATATATATATATATATATATATATATATATATATATCAACAAAAACAACATAAGACCCCCTATTTTTGTGGGACAAGGAACCCCATCTATATAACAAAAAGAAGAAAACCCCCATTGTTTGTGGGACAAGGGAACCCCCCCCACCCCAACTATACACAACAATTTGATTGTTAAATTATATGGAGGTGTACATACTCCAACCCCTTTGGATTTGAAGCTAAAATCTAATATGGGAAACATGTGCTCGCATATATTTATATACATTTGATATAAAAATATTTGACTTAACATTAACATTGAAATTTTTTGTATGGTTGACATTGAAATATTTTTTTGATACTTATTACTTTTAAATGGCACATGTCAACTCCATGTTAAGCATAGAAATAATTGCACACCTCTACCATGCTTAATTGTATAAAGTACTTCAACATAAAAAAATGGAAGAAAGAAATAACAATAGGAATACAATATAGAATCCCCATGGGTTAACTTAGTTGGTCGAGTCCCAATAATTAAAGCACCACTACTATTGAGAGGTCACGGGTTCAATTCTCTCGAAAATATCGAGGTCATGTAGTGATCCCTTTGGGTGGATCTACCTCATACAAATAGTCCATGGACGTAGTGGTCACCAATCTCTAGGGACTGTGAACCAAAAAAAAATAGGAACATAAAATAGAATATTTAAATATATATATATATATATATATATATATATATATATATATATATATATATATATATATATATATATATATGATTTTTTTAGTAAGAGGGAGTATGATATTTATTAAAAATATATATATAGATAAACTAAACAACAAGATAAGGAAAAAGGAAAAAAAATTACGAATAATTCATACAGTTCAAAAAATTCAAAATTATTTTTCAAAAAATTATCTAGCCTTGCTATCTTAGATTTATACCTTTGGACCCCACTTCTATATTTCCTAGTGAAAAAAAAAAACTTTTCCCAAAAACCGAAAAATTATGTCTTTCTTCCTTCTCCTTGACCTTCGCTCTCCTTCTTGTAGTTAGCCAACTATAGATCGAACTTTTTCTTTTATATCAAACTTATGGTGAGTGTGTCTCTAAATGAAGTTGAACGTATTTCTATATATCCTTCTCAAGTTGTCGAATTCCCTCCTTTAATCCAACTTGAGGAGCCCAGGGTCGACTTGTACTCTTGGAGATTCCAGGACTTTCTAGACTCAAAAGTACTTCTTTTTACAATTAAATGGTTCTTATAAACATGATGTTGACTCCATTGAATCATGACAATAGATCCTAAGACCTAAAAAGCCCTAGAATAAAAAAGAACATGATTTTACCTAAAATATCATCAATAATGAGCATGAAACCCATGATTTCATAGTAACAAATTTTCTTTTCTCTCTATCATTTGTTACATACGATAAATATTGAAATGAGCACAAAAATTATGAAGTCAAAACTAGTTTCATTTCTCAACACACCCTCTTAACTATGGAGGTCTTCATAATTGTACAACCAGTACAACATCATATCTTAAACTGAAGAGTTCTCAACAAGATTCAGATTGATAATCCATATTGTAAACATTGTCATCATGACTATAATTTTCCCTGGGGCCTAACTAGACAAGCTCTTCTTTAGTCAAGAGCATTATTCTGGGAAGCTTTACCTGTGGTATCGCACTACCTCTACAAGGTACATACTCCATCCAGGTGTCTACAAGGTATGTCCTTTTAGGATTATTCTTATCTTGGATCTCCATTCCTAAGTCCTCAAAGAATATTGGTCCTCTTCAACCACTCTTCTCTTGGATACCTGTCACATCCTCAAAGATTGTCAGTCCATTTCATTTCTTGGATGTTATATCCTCAAACAAATCATATATTCTTATCCAATCCTTGACCATTCTCCCTTCATGAACTTCTCTTAGACGTATGGTTGTTATTCCTAGTCAAGTGCATGACAAAATGAAGATGAGAATGCACATGTGATATCTAGCATCACTCCCTCTCAACTAGAGAGAGCATTCCTATTCTCCTTTAGTCTTTAGAATAAAACCTTTCTCTTATACAAGGAGACCCCTTTAATCCCTCTCAAAACCAAAGGAGATCCCAAAATTCCTTTCTATTTGATAATTCATCATCACAAGCCTTACAGATTTTCTTCATCAGAGTATCAGCTAATAGTCCTCCATAGTTTCTAGGCTCCATCTTCCATTTGTATCCCTTATATTAAAATTTCTTTCTTTCGAGGTATCATGGATCCACCTTCTCTCTTCGATCTTGTGACATGTTCCAGTCCAATCTTCTTGCTCATCAATTCCGTATTTGATATGAATGCATTATATTTATCCTACCCAAACTTTAATTTGATCATAACTTATTCTTGAAAGTGATCTTCCTTTGACCTCCAAGTTATCCTTTCAAGCAGATAATCTTCCAACACCAACATGGAATAATCTCGACTTCATAGTTTCTAGGTACCAAATAATGAGCTTCAACACTTTTTATTCATACAGTTGACCTTGTCCCAATTTTCATCATGTATTCCTATAACATCCTTTTCCCAGTAGCCAAAAAACAATTTGTTATATAGATAACAAAACCATAAATGAAATATACTTAATTACCTCATCATGCTGACCATCTCACTTCATCAACATCCTTATCAACCATCTCCACTTGAAATTCCTTCTTGCATCATATTTCCCAAGGATCCAAATTTATTACCAAGTTACAAATTTTCTTCCAGAGAGTATATAGGACGTTTAATTATTTACATATTCTAGAGAAATTCCTATTCTTTTATACATTCTTAAGTAAGTCAAATAATATTCCTTTCAAGCATCATATACACACCTAAGCATACTTTATGAACAACTTTATTTCCATAATATTCTACACATATGAATCTTATCCAAAGTTTTATATTCATCATGCATTCCTATTCTTTCATTCGATCATATAGATATCAATATATTTCACAAGAATTTTTCATCTTGACCCATTGCAACCCTTCATCCCTTTTTACCAGTATAGGTTCCACATTACATGGAATATCTACTAACCTTTTCATGATACTTTTCCCAGGGACATTCAAAATGATGGTCCTTGTCGGATCATGATGATCCACTTTAGCAATATGACAAACTCTAACATAATGTTAGATATTATATAGATGAAAAATATACAAAATGGTCTAACATTATATCCTAAATGATCTATACTAAGCAACTTAATCATGTAAATTATAAACATGCTACTGTCATATGCTTCTATCCTATGATGCTTATGTAGAACAAATCATTAAAATAAAATAGAATCTAGAAGATAGTGAACCTTATTTTAGTAGTATATATCCTTAACTTCTTCCTTCTTTTCCTTCTTCTCAGGTTATCCCACTGCTTCCATTACATGAGCTTCACTCTTGTCCTTTCTATTATTGTTCTGTTGATTTTGATAGTCCCTCTTGTAGTGTCCAAACTCATTGCACTTGAAGCATTGCACCTTGGACATATATTTCTTCTTGGAATTGCCAAAATTTCCCTCCTTCATCTTCTTAACTTGGGATAGAAAGGCTTGAGACTGCTCATGTGATCCAATGGCATCCTTAACTTTGATTCTTGACTCTTCTAGAATGAATTTTTACCACAATTCATCAAAGGGAGTTGAATATTTCTTGGAATAGATACTTGTTGCAAATTTTCTCCATTCCAATGATAGCATATTTAGAACACATATGGTTACTTATGAATCAGTAATTGGTTCCCCAAGTCCTTGAAAATGGTGTCTTATTTGAGATACTCTCATGAGGAATGATGCCATATCCTCATCCTTCGATTTCTTTATTCTAAATAGTACAAATTCACTATCTTGTCATACATTTCCTTGGAAGTATTCAAGTTTGCAACAAAATGAAAAAGACAATCCTTGATTTATTCGATTGTTATTATTTGTGCCCTTACTTCCCCTTTCATATACTTTTCTAGTTCTTATGTCATTTATTTGATAGGTTTAATAATTTTTCCTGTGACATGTTCCATCACTTCATGTTCTATTAGTATCAAGTCAATCCTCTTCTTCTGTGTTAGATAGTTTGATGCCCTAATGAGTGTATTTATCTCCTTGCAGAAAGAAATTACATGACTTGAAGATTCAACCATTATGAAAGAGTGTGATACTTACTTGATGACCAATATTCTTCTTGATAATGTTTCCAACCTTTTTTATGCCTTCAAGATATTTGAAGATATTTTCTTGAAATATGTTTGCTTAGGATTGTTTCACCAACAACTTCCAAGATTTATGTCTTCCAAGTGTATTTATTTTTGTGAGATCCACTCTTCTTGCAATATTTATGTAGTGTTGATCTTATTCAATGTTCAAACCCTAGATTGGAAGGTTTCTTATCAACGAGTTTTTAACCAAGTCCATTGAAGGGACAATATTCTTCTTTTAGGCCTTGATAGATTCCTATCCCTTGATAAAAAACTATTTATAGTTTCCTTCTGGCTACCTTCCTTTCTCACCTTAGCTTTGATACCATGTTATAAAATGTAGACTGGAAACTTATTATACTTATTTTCTTTAACCTTGATACTTGCTTGTGAATCTTAGTTATCTTATTTATGTTCTTCAGTTAGATATTTTCATCAAACAATATCAAGAAATAACAAAAACAAAATAGGACACATATATAGTCTCTCAACTAGGGAAAAACCCATCCAAGGTGAAAACCCAAAAAATATTCTCTTCCTAGAATATTCTTCAAATGAGGTAAAAAGACCCGATCCTTAAAGCAAGTCCTCCTAGTACCAAGTCAACCATGCCTCAAATCCTTCCTTGATCTTGCACCAAACTGCTACTACATGCAACTTCAACCTTCTAGCTACACTACTACTACTCTACCTTCAACTTTGACATTTCATCTCCTAAAGAAAACCCTAATACAACTTCCTTCTGGGACCTTCTAAGAAAAATACAACTATTCCTAAGGTGGTATAGACAAAGTTTCCTTCCTCCTAGCTACAAGTTTTTTCACTTCATCCTACTGCAACTTATTTTTCTTCCTACAATCCAAGAACCCTATAATTTAACACGTGTGAGAGAGATAGAGCCAAAAAACTAATAAATTGTGTCCCTCTTCTTTCTCCTTGGCCTTCTCTCTCCTTCTTGCAACTACCCATCTATATATCAAATTTTTTATTATAGATCGAACTTATGGGTGAGTGTGTCTCCAAATGAAGTTGAATTTCTCTTTATATAGCCTTCTCAAGAGGTGGAATTCCCTCCTTTAGGCCAACTTGAGGATCCCAGGGCTAACTTGTACTATTACAGATTCCAGGACTTTCTAAACTGAAATATAATTATTTTTACAACTACAAATTTCCCAGAAGGGTCTTATAAACATGATGTTGACTCCATTAACTCATGACAATAAATCCTAAAACCCAAAAAACCCTAGAAGCATGAAGAACATGCTTTTACCTAAAATATCATCAGTAACGAGCATGAAACACATGCTTTCATAATAACAATTTTTCTTTTCTTTTTCTTGTTTGTTACATAGGATGCATATTGAAATGAGCACAACAATCATGAAGACCGAAACTAGTTACATTTCTCAACACTCCCTCTTAACTAGGGAGTTATTCATAATTTTACAACCAATACAACATCATATATCAAACTGAAGAGTTCTTGAGAAGAGTCGGATTGATCAGCCATATTATAAGCATCGTCATCATGACCAAAATTTTCTCTAAGGCCTAACTGGAAAAGCTCTTCTTTAGTCAAGAGAATTATGTTGGGAGGCTTTACGTGTGATACCACAATACCTCTACAAGGTACATACCCCATTTGGATGTCTACAAGTTTTTAGCACAAGGAGTCACTCCTTGACTACAAAAGGAGTAATCCTTACACATCATAGTTGATTTCAAATTTAAATTTTTGAGTGGTGGGATGGCTTCTTGAAGAGTTTGAAATTATTTTTAATCTTTAAGACTTTCATGCATTTGGCAAGCTGTGGAAAGTATAAATTGTATGGGTAAATTGGTAGTATATGGAGCATATTGTAACAAATGAAATGTTGAGATTTCTTAAATTAAATTTGGAGAAAATCTCATGAATGTGACAACAATAGGATTTGTTGCTAAATTGACTCCATCTAATCCTGATGTGGAGTTATTGCATCCTATTTTTTTTGTGATTGAATTTATGATTCAGTTTCTACTCCCAGCTATAAAATGTAAGCCCGTAGAGGCAAATGAGCATGATGAGGAATGTGAGGTGAGTGGAAGAGATGTGCAGATGAAAAACTCTGCTATTGTAATTCTCCTTTTGCTGAATGAGATTGTCGATGCCTCTGTTTGGTGGACGCAGCCCATATTGGTTGGGTGAACCACGTTAAATCTCTATCTTTTTATGTTTTTATGTTGTGTGTCTGTGTGTTTTATTTAAGTTTCCGCTGTGTAACTTTAACATTTGGTATCGGAGCATTTAGTTTGAGTCTGTGTGGCTGTTGTGGATGAAACCCGGTCTGCTACGTGCGTGCATGAGGCCGTTTCATCCAGGTATGCATTGCTGCTAAGCCGTTGGCAAGGAACGTTGGTGCAAACTCTGCATACGTTGCAAATCTAATGTTGTAAATTGAGCAGCGATGAAAATTTATGGATGAAAAAACATCGTGAGTTGTGAGGCCGTGAACTGAAGGATCCGGCAGCCGTTGACTTTATAACACAGAGCCGTTGTTTTTCCGTTGTCTCATTCACTGCGTCTAATAGATGCGTGTGACTGAGAACGCCAAGAGGCTGGGTTTTCTGCGGTGGAAGAGTCGAGTTTTCAAAAGAGCCGCTGTTTAAATTGCATGAAGACTTGTGGTTAACCTTGCAAATTGAGCCGACGTGGTTGTCGAGGTTGAAAACTGGTGATGCCCTCAAAGATTGGCACACGAAAGTGGACGGGCGGGGGACAGAGAATCCTAATGATGAGTGATGTTCACAGTTTTTCTGTTGATTTGTGAGTTTTTGTCGAGCTGCTAGGCAAAAAGCTGGAGTTGTGTTACATTGAGAACGATGCACACGCTGCATACACAGAGAGAAGAGCAAGAAGCCTTGAACTAAAGGCTGACCAGTGCCGAGAGCTGGTGGTTGGAAGTTGAGCCAAGCCGTTGAGCCGAATGTGACCATGAGATCGGCTATGTGAAATCCCATTTAAAAAAACTGGTTCAATGGTTCATATAGTGAGCTAAATCGGTTTCAATGCCTTTTTTAAATCGTTTTTTTTTTTAAATGCAATATATATATCAATTTATATATATCGATTTCAATGCCTTTTTAAATCGATTATTTTTTGAAATTCCAATATATATATTGATTTATAAGGTGGCACTTTATTGGTTTTAAATTTTTTTTGAAATATTCATTTGGGTAGGGCCTGGGGCCTAGGGCCTAGGAACTAGTATTCGACAGTGGAATGTGCAAAATGAATTATTATTTTTTATTGAAAAAATTAAATCTTCATTTCTTAAGACTTGTAATTGGAAATTTCTTGATACAAACTACTTAAAATGTCAAAAACACAAAGTGCTTGATTTGAGATCGAGAAGTTCAATGGAAAAAATAACTTCGAGATCTGGAAAGTGAAGATGCACGATCTACTCGTACAACAAGGAGTGGTGAAGGCGCTTTTGGGCAAAGCCAAACAACCTTTCGCCATGACAGATGACGAATGGAGTGACATGGATGAAAGAGCACTGAGTGGCATTCGATTATGTTTGGCGGATGATTTTTTGTTTAACATCGTTTCAGAGAAAACTGTTGTTGGTTTGTGGACAAAGCTTGAAAAGTGGTACATGACAAAATCCTTAACAAATAGGATTCTTCTTAAGCGACAGTTGTACAGCGTGTGTATGAAGGAAGGTACATCAATTACTGATCATTTGAATACCTTTAATACTCTCTTAGTGCAGTTAGAAATTATAGAAGTAAAATTTGAATCAGAAGATAATTTGTAACTTTATTATGCTCATTGCCCGAGTCATGGGATCATTTTGTTACTTCTATAAGTCTTAGTTCATCACAAACCCTTGAATTTGATGATGTTTTTGGAGCTTTGTTATCTGAAGAAACAAGGAAAAGGTCAAATTCAGAAACCTCTACATCAGAAGTAATGGTGGTTAGAGGTCGTTCTAAAGAAAGACGCTTCAGTAAGAAGAACAACTCGTGGTCAAAATCGAAAGGGAAGAAGAGTAAGGTAAAGTGTTGGTTTTGTGGCAAATCGAGACATTTGAAGAAGGACTGCTGGAAGAGACAACAAACATCCAAAGGAGACTCTTCGACAGAGAAGAAAGAAGCAAACACGACAGATACAGGTTCGGCATCTGTTTCAGGTATGAGTGATGAAGTGTTATCAGTTAGTTTGTCTAATGATGATCAACATTGGTTGTTAGATTCTGGTGCATCAAATCACATGTGCATTCATAGAGAGTGGTTTAAAACTTATAAATCAATCAATGATGGAGTACATGGGAAATGATGTCTCATGTAATATTCTTGGAATTGGAAGCATCCAGATTAAGATGTTTGATGGGACAAATAAAATTTTAACTGATGTAAGACACGTACCTGAACTCAGAAAAAACCTTATTTCTCTAGGAGTGCTAGACACAAATGGATATAAAACCTTTATTCAAGGTGGAGTAATGAAATTTTATAAAGGAATTTTACTAGTAATGAAAGCAAAGAAGGTTGGAAATCTTTTTCAGTTAGAAGGAAGAACAGAGTCAGATCATGCTTCTACAATATCTAAAAACGACAGTAATTCTATTCGTCTATGGCATCAAAGGTTGGGCCATATAAGCGAAAGAGGATTAAAAAATTTATCTGATTGTAAGTTACTTCTTAGTTTAAAATCTTCTAAGTTATATTTCTGCAAACATTGTATATTTGGGAAACAAAGCAAGCAGAAGTTTAAAACTGGAAAACACACTAGTAGGGGAATTCTTGATTATATCCATTCTGATGTTTGGGGTCCATATCCTACAACCTCATATGGAGGATCGTCATATTTTGTATCTTTTATTGATGATTTATCTAGAAAAGTGTGGGTCTATATGTTAAAGAAGAAGTCTGATGTATTCACAGTTTTCAAACATTTTAGAGCATTAGTTGAAAACATCACTAGAAGAACCATTAAATGTTTAAGAACTGACAATGGTGGTGAGTTTACTTCAAAGTAATTTGATAATTATTGCAAGGAAGCTGGGTTAAAAAGACATAGAACTATTGCTTACACTCCTCAGCAAAATGGAGTTGTTGAACGCATGAACAAGACTCTTTTAGAGAGAGCAAGAAGTATGTTTAGTAACGCCAATTTGCAGAAGGAACTATGGACAGAAGCGGCTTCTACGACTTGTTATTTGATAAATCGATCACCATCAACTGCAATAGGATGCAAAATTCCTCAAGAGGTATGGAAAGGTCATCCATGTGATTATTCTAAACTGAAAGTTTTTGGTTGTGATGCATATTCTCTAATTCTTAAACATCAGCGTTCTAAATTAGATCCTAAATCAAAAAGATATATATTTGTTGGATATGGTGATGGGACTAAGGGATACAGGTTGTGGGATCCTACTAATCACAAGATCATCATTAACAGAGATGTTAAATTCAATGAATCTTCACTTGATAATCCAGATGTAGATGATAAATTGAAACAGGATAATGTACCTAAGTTTCAACATATTCAATTTGAAACCAGTTCAAACACTGATGATAGTGCAGATCATGAACAAGTTTCAGATCCAGATCATGAAAATGTTTCAGATGCAAATCATGAAGAAGTTCCTACAGATAATAATCAGCGAATTGTGGAAGAACCAGAAACATCTTTAAGGAGGTCCACGAGAATCAGACGTCCTCCTAAAAGGTATGATGATTATGTTACTTCAATTGATTTAACCGCTATTGATGATGAACCTTTGTGCTATCAGGAAGTTGTAGAAGGTTCTAATAGTGATAAGTGGAAAGAAGTATGAAGGATGAGATGAAGGCATTAGACAAGAATGCCACATGGGATCTGGTGGAACTTCCTAAAGACTAGAAAACTGTGGGATGTAAATGGGTTTACAAATTGAAAAGTGGTGTTGATGATACAGAAGATCGGTACAAAGTGAGGCTAGTCGCGAAAGGTTTTTCTCAAAAAGCAGGAATTGAATTTCATGAGATATTTTCACTAGTTGTAAAAATTGTTTCAATTCGGATTGTGTTAGCATTAGTTGCTTTACTTGATTTAGAATTACATCAACTAGATGTTAAAACTGCTTTTTTACATGGAGATTTAGATGAGGAGATTTACATGGAACAACCGGAAAGGTTTGTTCAAAATCGCAACAAGAAATTTGTCTGCAGGCTTAAGAAATCATTGTATGGTCTGAAGCAGTCGCCTCGACAATGGTACAAGAAATTTGATTCTTTCATGATGAGTCAAAATTATATAAGAAGTGAATATGATCATTTTGTTTACTTTAAGAAATTGAGTAATGGCGTGTTCATTATCTTAGTGTTGTATGTTGATGAAATGCTTTTAGCAAGCAAAAGCATAACAGAGATCAACAAGTTAAAGGGTCAGATGGCTAGGATGTTTTATATGAAAGATCTAGGAGCAGCAAGACAGATTTTGGGCTTGGAGATTTTCAGAGACAGGAGCAATGGTAAGTTGTGATTATCACAACAGAGGTATATTGAGAAAATACTCTTGAGTTTTGGAATGAACAATGTGAATCCTATTTCAGTCCATTTAGCTTCCCATTTTAAGCTTTCTTCAAGTTTATGTCCTAACACAAATGAAGAAAAGGAATATATATCTTGAATTCCATATGCCAATGTAGTAGGTTGTTTGATGTATGTGATGGTTTGTACGTGATCAAATATTTCACATGCAGTTGGGGTTGTCAGCAAGTATATGGAAAATCCAGGAAAAGGACACTGGTCAGCAATGAAATGGGTGCTTCGGTATTTGAGAGGCACAAGTGATTATTGTATCACTTATAACAGAAGTAGTGAATTTGTTTGTGGATATTTTGATTCCGATTTTGCAGGTGATTTGGATAAGAGAAGGTCAACTTCAGGACATGTATTTACTCTTGTAGGTGGAGCTATAAGTTGGATGTCAAAGCTACAAAACATTGCTGCTTTATCCACTACAGAAGCATAATACATAGCTTCTTCACATGCTTGCAAAGAAGCGGTTTGGTTGAAAGGTTTGTTTGGTGAGTTTGGTAGGTTGCAGGAGAACATCAAGTTATTTTGTGATAGTCAAAGTGCAATTCATTTGGCTAAAAATCTGGCCTATCATAGTAAATCAAAGCACATACCTATTAAGTACCATTTTGTAAGACAGGTTATCACTGAATGGGGAGTCTCTCTTGAAAAAGTGCATACAAAGGAAAACTGTGCAGACATGTTCACGAAACTAGTTTTATTAGAAGCTACGATGGTGTCTGGCTTCTCTTGGCTTGCAGAAAAATAAAAATAATAATGGAACAGGGTATCAGGCTAAGTGTTATCAAGGTGGAGATTGTTGAGATTTATTAAATTAAATTTGGAGAAAATCTCATGAATGTGACAACAATAGGATTTTTTGCTAAATTGACTCCATCTAATCCTGATGTGGAGTTATTGCATCTTATTTTTGTTGTGATTGAATTTATGATTCAGTTTCTACTCCTAGCTATAAAATGTAAGCCCGTAGAGGCAAATAAGCATGATGAGGAATGTGAGGTGAGTGGAAGAGATGTGCAGATGAAAAACTCTACTATTGTAATTCTCCTTTTGTTGAATGAGATTGTCGATGCCTCTGTTTGGTGGACATAGCCCAGATTGGTTGGGTAAACCATGTTAAATCTCTGTCTTTTTATGTTTTTCTGCTGTGTGTCTGTGTGTTTTATTTAAGTTTCCGTTGTGTAACTCTAACATGAATGGATATAGATAGTTGGTACTTACTCTAAGAAACATGCATATCCTAAATCAGTCACACAATTACAATAGTGCCTATTTACATAAACTTTGTTTTATGTAAGGTAAAAAACATTTAGAAAGTATCATAAATGTATAAATAATTTCATAAATCCTTCATGAAACCTTCACTAACATGCTCTACAACATACATATGATTTGCAGAAGACTAAAAAATTGATAATTAACTGTTAGATCCTCTAATTATTCTCTTACTCATACTTTACTAGTTGTTTCAACTCATAAATCAGAAGAAATAAACAATGAGAGAAACACACCATACATTATATAGTTCATGAATCACAAAATCCTCCAACATGAAGTGCAAAAAATAATTTTCTTTATTATATTAAGTCTTTAGGTAGACCAACATTCAACCATGAAATGGTATTTACAAATGATATATATAAAGAGAGAGGCTCCAAATCCATCTCTCCTAAAAAATAGGAACCACTCTTCCTCACATTACATAGGTGTTATGGGAAATTAAAGATATATACCATCAGAATCTAACTAACAAGACAGATGTAGATGAGAGAAGAGAAAACATTTTGGATTGTATTTTTGAGTGCTCTGACTTGTTGCCCCTTTTTCTGTTGATTTGTCTCCTCATGACTTTGGTTCTTTAATAACCATGTGTCTTCATTAAATGTGACCTTAAATAACCTCATAACCACTTATCAACCATCAATTTTTATATCCATATCGTTATGAGTCATTTTATTTCCTGAACTTGCTCAGAAACTCTGTTGAGATTTTTCAAAAATCATTTAAAACAGGCGCTACCAGAAATTTTGGTAAAAACCTATAACTGCGCAAAAATTGTAATGCTACCAGAATTTCTAGTAGCACTCTATTTATTTTTCAAAAATGCACAGTAAATACTTGAAAAACCTGTGCATATTTATATACTTTGAAACTTGAGTTGTTTTTCAAAAATGTACTTAGTAAGCAAAAAGGCGTTTTATTAGGAAAACCCCTTTACATTTCTTCAATATGGGTTGTAGCTTCTACAAGCTTGTCCAAGTCTGATTTGTTGTCAACATTTTATTTTGATCTTGTGGTCCTCGTGGTTGTTTCTCTTGTAGTGGTCTTTTGAGCCCTTTTGGATTTTTCTTCTTTTTGATGATTATGTTTGCTGGTCTAAAGGGACTTTACCTTTATATTTCTTCTTGGACTCATTATTATGTACAATTGAAGGGGTTATAGTCTGTAACCCTTCATATTGTCCTTATATATGTATGACCTCTTTCAATAAACTTGGATTATGTAGGGCCTTATATTTGAGCCTAAACTTGTTGTTGTCTTTGGTGTGTCTTTTTATTCTACCAGAAATAGGTTTTACATATTTTTTATTTCTCTTGATACTAATATCATACCCTGCATATTTTAGGAGCTCTTCACCAGACTTAGTGGGATGATATTCCTTCTGAATTTTCTGTTGAATGTCTGCTTCTGAAACTTCCGGTAGCACCTGTGTTTTGGATTTTTCTGTAGTTGAAAACTTTTCTCTCTGAGCTTTGTTATAGACTGTGGGAAAAGGAGGAATGGGAGGCACCATATTAATTTATTTAGGCTTCTTGGTTGATGAGCCTTCTCCTTTCTCCAACTTCTTCTCAACCTTGGTTGAAGGAGTCTTTTCTTTTCTGCCTTTAGCTTTTTTATGGATGTTCTCCTCTTATTCTTTCTCTTAGTTCACTTAGCAAGCTGAGGATGTTGTTGTGAAGTTGAAGATGGTTGAGCTGGAACATCTAGTGTAGATGCAGGTTGGCCTTCCCTATAAAACATAAAATGGTCCCATGATTTGTTTATTTTCCTGAGTTCTTCCTCAACCAACACCTTGATAAGAGCTTGATGATATAAGTTGTATTATGATGCAACTGTGTGTGTTTGAATCCTAGATGACATCTTTGTTAAGCTCTTCAGCAAAAATAATGATAGGTTGAGGGTCTTCATACCTGCAATATGAAACAAAAATCTCATATGATAAAGAAAAACCACAGTATACCTCCTCTCACAGGTGAGGTAAATTTTGATGAGCTTGACAGTCTTTGTTAGGTCCCTATATTACTAGTGTAGTCCCTTATTGTTATTATTGTAGTCCCCTTAGGGTTATTTTTGTACCCCTGTAACCCCCATATTTTTATTATTGTTCCCTTACATTATTATTGTTAGGTCGACTAGGATTATATTGTGACCCCATGGACTCCTATATATAGAAAGGAGGTTTTGTCATTTGCATCATCAAAAAATTGTTCATTTATGTAATGTAAAGGAGGTTTCCCCCTTTAAGTGTCTTATTTCTAAGGCGTTGATCTCTCTTTTCTTCTATTTTTGGAGTTGGTTTCATAACATTTTGTATCAGAGCTTTGGATTCTAGGGTTTCGCTGCTCCAAACAGGTCATCGTGGAATATTCGCTATAACTTTTTTTCTACGAAGGTTCAGAAGCTGAAATTTTTACCACAAGATGAAAAAATCTTGAGGAAATTGGTGTAAAAATTTCAGATCTTGGTTCGCAATATTTTCAGAGGTATGATCTGTGGAATTTAGGGTTTTTGCAGGATCCCAAATTTCATCTAAAAGAGGTGACCTTGGGAAAATTTCCATAACTCTCTCTCTCTCTCTCTCTCTGAGCATCGAATCGAAATTATGTAAAACTTGGAAAAAATTACATGAACTATAGTTTCTTGTGTATCAATTTAAGAGCCGAAGTAGGAAACAGTGACGCGTGGCACACCATACAAGTTTGCTCTACTTAACCAGTCCATAATTAGGTCATTGGTCGAGATTGGGCATAAATTGCCTTAAAGTATCCAAATCAGGTAAGACCTATGGCATTCAAAATAATATTTAGAGGGCTACTACAGGACCAAATTTCATATATTTAAGATCTGAAATAATAGATATAATTCAGTTTCAATATCGAGCTCCTCAAAAGAAAGAAAAATGTGTGTATTTTTTTCAAATTGCATAAGTCTTGTTTGAAAAATCAGTTTGAAGTGATTCCAAGGGCATATTGAAGCATAGATATCAGTATTGGGTTCTAAATTCCCCCTAAAAAGAATTCAACACTAATTAAGCCCTCATAATAGTCTACTATGACTCATGAAGATGAAGAAGTGCAACATGATATATCAAAATTACAAGAGCAAGTGCACCAAATTTCGGTCTCACAAAGAGCAACAAAAAATGAAATGGAAGTTTTGAAGAAAGGCATGGAAGTGAAGATGGATGGTTTGAAGAAAGGAGTGGAAGCTAATATGGATGGTTTGAAGAAAGGTGTGGAAGCTAATATGGAGGTTTTGAATAAAGGCGTGAAAGATAAGATCGATGGTTTGAAGAATGGCATGGAAGACATGGAAGAAAAAATGAAATACAACATGGAAGACATGAAGAATGATCTAAAAGAAGAAATGAAAGGTTTGAAGGAAGGTTTAACAAAGTTGATACAGGACATTATTCCTAATGGTGAAAAGATAGTAGAGGAAACTCATGATAAGAAAAAAATAAATGTTACTCGTGATTTCATCAATTCTAATGTTGGATCAAAGACCCACCATATTCCAAAGATTGATATGAATAAGTTTTATGGAAAGGATCCCGTAACATGGATACAACAGATGGAGCAATATTTTGATCTCAATAATTTGAAAAACACATAAAAGGTATGCCTTACAACTTTATATTTAGAAAAAAATACATTTGTATGGTATCGATGGCTTTACTCCCATAAACAAATTGTCACTTGGTCAATTTTTATGGAGGAAATGATAGCAGATTATGAGGATATAAATAGCAACACATTCTTTATCCAATTGATAAATCTCAAACAAAAGGGTTCAGTGGTGGCCGAGCACATTAAGGAATTCCAAAAATTGAATATAAGGGTAGCTGATATTCCATTGGAACACAGGATTGATCTCTTCATAGGGACTTTAAAGGATAACATCGAACATCAGGTCCGCATTTGGGAACCTGATTCATTGGAGAATGCATTTAGGTTGGCAAGAAAAATTGAATGTAAAATTATGGCGACAAGGAAGCCTACCACTCACATCTATAAATATGGAAATGTTGCTACTCCTAGAATTCCACAACCTAGAAGGTTGAAACCACAAAAATTGGAAGAAAAAAGAGCAAAAGGGCTTTGCTATAGTTGTCATAGAAAATACACAAAAGGTCATAATTGTGCTGAGAAGAAATTATTTTACATAGATTGTGAATAGGAGGAAGAAAATGAACAAGAAAATTCAAAAGAAGAGGATATACACCAGGAACAAACCCTAGAGAAAGAAGAAATGAGTCTGACCACATCCTGTAATGCATTAGCAGGAATTACCACTCCTCAAACTCTCAAGATAGAAGGACATATCAAGAAGAAAAAGGTAATAATGTTGATTTATTCGGGTAGTACCCATAATTTTATTCATTGTAAGGTAGCCAAGGAATTGAATTTCTTCCTATACCCAACATAAGAGTGTCAAGTGATGGTTGCAAAAGGAGGAACTATAAATTTCTCTAGTAAATCCCATAAGATCAAGCTTACCATGGGGGAATATGTATTGAATAGTCCAATGATTTCCATTCCAATGGGAGGTGTTGATGGTGTACTAGGAGTACAATGGTTACAATCTTTGGGGGTGGTAGCATTTAATTTTCAATAAGTTTTCTTGAATTTCTTTTTGGAAGGAAAGAAAGTTGAATTACGGGGTACCGCAGGGAAGCTGGGAAAGATAATAAACTCTAATGTCATGACAAATATTCTGAAGAAATAAAAACAAGGTGTAATTGCACATTTATTCTCACTAGAAGTTCCAACATCAAAATCATCTATTTCTCCATATCTCCAAAAAGTATTGGACAATCATTCCAAGGTGTTTGAAACTCCAAAAGGACTCCCACCTTTTTGTGATCATGATCATGCTATTCATTTGATTCCAAGAAGTGTTCCTCCAAACATCAAGCCTTATAGATATCCTTATGTCTAAAAGAGCAAAATTGAACGTATGATTGCAGAGATGTTAGAGGCTGGTATAATTCAACCTAGTCAAAGTTTTTTCTCTGCTCCAGTAGTATTGGTGCACAAGAAGGATGGATCATGGCACATGTGTCTGGATTATAGGGAGCTCAATAAGCTCACTATTAAAGATAATTTTCTTATTCCTATGATTGATTAATTATTGTATGAATTACATGGAGAAATTTATTTTACCAATTTGGATCTTCGTTCAGGATATCATCAAATTAGAATGAAGTCTGAAGATATTCCAAAAACAGCATTTCGAACTCATGAGGGTCATTATGAAATTTTGGTCATGCCTTTTGGCCTTACCAATGCACCTTCTAAATTTCAAGGGTCAATGAATTCCATTTTCAAACCCTTCCTTAGAAAATTTTTGTTCATATTTTTTGATGATATACTAATCTACAGCAGGTCTTGATAGGATCATGTTCAACATGTTGACATGCTACTCAAACTATTAGAGGAGAAACAATTACGTGCAAAAACCTCCAAATGTTTATTTTTAGTACAAGAGGTGGAATATCTGGGTCATATTGTATCTCGCGAGGGTGTTAAGGTAGACCCTAAAAAAATTAAAGCCATTAAGGAATGGAATGTCCCCACAACCATAAAGCAGTTGCGAGGATTTCTCGAGTTAACAGGGTATTATCGCAATTTTGTTAATAATTATGGGAGAATAGCAGCACCTCTAACAACATTATTGAAGAAAGATGCATTTTCATGGAATTCTAAAGTAAGTAAGGCCTTTGAACATCTTAAAGATGCAATGTGCCTAGCACCGGTCTTAGCTATGCTAGACTTCACAAAAACCTTTATTGTGGAATGTGATGCCTCAAGAAATGGAATTGGTGTTTTTTTAATGCAAGAAGGAAGACCCATTGATTTTGGAAGTCGTCCAATCATAGGAAAGTATTTACAGAAAGAAATTTATGAGAAGGAAATTTTGGAAATACTACATACACTAGATAAATGGTGACCTTACCTAATGGGAAGACATTTCAAGGTAAAAATTGATCATGATAGTCTTAAATACTTTTTTGAACAAAGACTGTCTTCAGAAGGGCAGCAAAAATGGGTCACAAAGATGTTGGGTTATGACTTTGAAATCATCTACTATAAAAAGGGAAGCTAAATGTTGTTGCAGATGCACTCTCAAGAAAGGATGAAGAGGTGAAAGCATTTCTTTGTGCCATTTCTATTATCCAACTAGATTGGATAACCGAAGCAAGGGATGAATGGAAAAAGGACGAAGAAGTGTGGACACTCATTCAAAAGTTGTAGCAATATCCTAGTACATCTGATACATTTAGTTGGAAAAATTGTTCCTTATTGTACAAAGACTGCTTATATCTTTGTTATAATTCCCATCTAAAACAAAAGGTTCTTTTGGAATTGCACACTTCTCCCTTAGGAGGAGACTTGGGAATTTTAGAAACTTACCACAGGGTGAAGAAAAATTTTTTTTGGGATGGCCTTGAATCTAATATTCAAAAGTTTGCGGCGGAATGTTTGGTTTTCTGGAAAAATAAATTTTAGACAATTAAGACTCCGAGTCTCCTACAACATTTATCCATTCCAAGTCAATGTTGGGAGGATATTTCAATGGATTTTATCACAGTTTTACCTAAGTCCGAAGGAAATATTGTCATCATGGTGGTAGTTGATAGACTTACCAAGTATGCACACTTTTGTGCATTATCTCATCCATTTAAAGCAAGTATAGTTGCTACTGAATTTATGGAAACAATTCAAAAGCTACATGGAAACCCAAAGATTATTGTAAGCGACAGGGATCCCATTTTTACTACAAATTTTTGGACGGAATTATTTTCTTGTTTGGGTACTCAACCAAATCATAGTTGTCTTATCATCCTCAATATGATGGGAAAACGGAGATAGTGAACAAATGTTTGGAATGATATCTTCATTGTTTTGTATATGATAAACAAACACAATGGGTTAAGTGGTTACCTATGGTTGAATGGTGGTATGACACTTCCTTCCATACTGTAGCAAAAATGACCCTATTTATGGCACTTTATGGATATCATCCACCGTCCATCACTGTAGGTTTTAACCCTGAATAGAAATTATCTACACACGAATCTTATAACAGAAAATAAACAATAACAAGAGCATAAAACATAAAATAGATAAACACAAAGATTTTCCCCTGGATCCCAAATCGGGACGACCAGCTTGATATCTCATTATATTCCTTTTAGTGTTACAACACATATATATACATGTCGAAGCATACATAAACCCTAATCCATTAACCCTGGATTAGAACATAACCATAGTTTCCTTGACGGGATCTACAAAAATACTAGGGGCCGAAAACCATCGTACCCAAAAACCATGTGCAAAACCATGCACAAAACCATGGGCACGGACCACCCATCGGAAATTAAGGAACAAACAATTTTCACCGGGCGGCGCCGAGACCTAACGAGGGGCTATCTGTGTGTTACGTTGTGCCCCGGTTTGTTATGTTGTGCCGCGCATGATTCGTGGAAAGAATATAACACATACCCAACATTCTCCCACGTGTTGTTTTCTTTCCACGGGGGGCCACAGGAGGGCTTAGTCATTGGCCCAATTCTTCAACACCCATTGTTTCTCTACACCAAGAGAACTTCTGAGTGCTCACAGACTTTGTCAATGAATCTGCAACATTCTTCAAAGTGTCCACCTTTACCAGCAACACCCTTTTAGCCTCAACCATATCTCTAACAAAGTGATATTGAACATCAATGTGCTTTTTCTTTGAATGATAAGCAGGGTTCTTAGCCAAGAAAATTGCACTTTGGCTATCACAGTCTATCCTTATAGCTTGTTGTACCAACCCCATACTTGAACACAATCTCTGAAACCAAACTGCTTCCTTGCTTGCATGAGTGGCTGCCATGTATTCTACCTCTGTAGTTGAAAGAGCCACTACAGACTTTCTTTTACTCATCCAAATGACTGCGCCTCCAAATAGGCTAATGACATACCCACTTTTAGATCTTCTTTGGTCCAGATCTCCAGCCCAGTTTGCATCAACAAAACCATGATTGTCCAACATTCTTTCCAATCCTGGTCTTCCCTCGTAGCACAAGCCATAATCACTAGTGCCACGTAAATATTTGAAAACCCACATCACTGTTGTCCAATGCTCCTTCCCTGGGTTTGACATAAACCTGCTCAATACTCCCACTACATGTGCAATGTCTGGTCTAATACAAACCATTGCATACACCAGGCTACCCACTGCACTTGCATATGGAACACGGGACATATCTTCCTCTTCTTCATGTGTCTTGGGACACTTTTCAGTAGACAGCTTTACACCTACAACAATAGGAACATTCACCGATTTACTGTCCTGCATATTAAACCTCTACAATATAGTCTCGACATACTTCCTCTGGTTTAACTAGAGCTTCCTCTTTGCCTGATCTCTCTTAATTTCCATGCCCAAAATATAGTTTGCAGCACCAAGATCCTTCATGTCAAATTTGGAGAACAGTTGGGTCTTCAAATCTTGGATAATTTCTTTGTCATTTTCAATCAACAACATATCATCCACATACAAGACCAAATAAATAACATGGTCACCAATTAATTTAAAATAAACACAGTGATCCTCCTTGCTTCTGGTGAAGCCAAGTCCCCGTATATAGGTATCAAATTTCTTATACCACATCCTTGGTGACTGTTTTAACCCATACAAAGACTTCTTCAACCTGCATACCAGTTCTTTCTTACCCTTCACCATAAAGCCTTCAGGTTGCTTCATGTAGATCTCCTCTTCTAGATCCCCGTGAAGAAATGTTGTCTTCACATCCATCTGCTCTATCTCAAAATCAAATGCAGCAGCAACAGATAAAAGTAATCTAATAGAAGTAACCTTGGCAACAGGAGAAAAAATATCACCAAAATCAATTCCCGGCACCTGGGAATAACCTTTTGCTACCAACCGAGCTTTTTATTTCTCCACCTTGCCTTCTACATTCATCTTCTTCTTAAACACCCATTTGCTCCCAATGGGCTTCCTTCCAGCCGGCAACTCCACCAGATCCCATGCATCATTTTTGTGCAAAGATGCCATTTCATCAACCATGGCCTCCTTCCAGAGTTTTCCATCCTCTGAATCTACTGCCTCCCTGACAGTTCTGGGATCATCATCAGTTATAGTTAAGGAAAAATTTGAACAGAAAGCATATGGACTATACCTTTCTGGTTGTATTCTTTCTCGAGTTGATCTTCTCACAGCTGGAGTTTGTGGCTCTTCCCCTTCTGAGTCTTCTTCTGTTGTAGAGTTTGATTCATCCTCCTTTAGCTCAAACTCTATCTTCTCAGGTTCCTTTGGTATGACTTCATGTTTAACAACATCTTTCACCTCTCTAAACACCACATCTCGGTTGTACACAACCTTCCTTGTTTCCGGGTTCCAAAGCTTGTAACCTTTTAAACCATCCTTATACCCAATAAAGATGCACCTTTTAGATTTATTATCCAACTTGGTCCTTTTTTGCTTTGGAACATGTACATATGCATCACATCCAAATACCCTTATATGTGAAAGAGAGGGTTTCTTACCAGTCCATACCTCATGTGGAGTCTTATCCTCCAACACTGATGAAGGTGATTTTTTAACCAGATAGCATGCAGTCTCCACTGCCTCTGCCCATAATTCTTGTCCTAACCCGGTACTACTGAGCATGCTTCTTTCCTTTTCCATCAGTGTTCTGTTCATTCTTTCTGCAACTCCATTTTTTTGAGGTGTGTATGGAGTAGTCTTTTGTCATGCTATACCACACTTCTTACAGAACTCTTCAAATTCCTTCTTACAAAACTCCCCACCATTATCTATCCATAGTGCCTTTATCTTCTTCTCTGTCTAGTTTTCCACAAAAACCTTAAATTCTTTAAATCTATCAAAGACTTCATATTTCTTCCTCAAGAAATATATCCATGTATTCCTTGAGAAGTCATCTATGAATGAAACATAGTACATAGACTTTCTAGTGATGGAACTGACACAGCTCCAAAAACATCACTATGCACAAGTTCTAATATCTTGTTCGCCCTCTTAGCACCAAAAGGAAAAATCACCTGATTCTGCTTCCCATAGACACAATGTTCACAAAAATCGAAATCCAAAGAGCAATTAGACATACCTTCTACCATACCATTTCTATACAGTATCTAAAGGCCCTTCTTTCCAATATGTCCAAGCCTTTGATGCCATAGCATGATCTTTTCTCCAGAGACAGCTAGGCTTTCCGCTTCACTTTCAAGAACCACAGGACTGTTACACCCATCAATAACAGTGCTACTTTGTAGCTTGTACAGAGTTCCAGTCTGAACTCCCTACATTAATACCAATGCTCCCCAAACCATCTTGCAGGCATCTTTCTCAAACACTGCTTTTACACTTGCATCATCCATCTTGCTTACAGAAATAATGATTCTGGCCTTCCTATCATCCCCTAGGAAGACATCACCACCATCATATTTCTCATACTTGCAGAACCACTTCCGATGGGGAGTGAAGTGAAAAGATGCACCTGAGTCAATGAACCATGACTCATGATCTACATGTCTATTTTAAGAAGAATCCAAATACACATCCCCACCTTCATCTGAGGTGGTTTTTGCCTCTGCAGAAGGAGCATCATCATATCCCTTCCCTTTCTCAGGATCTTTAGATCTGCACTCCCTTTTGTAGTGCCCTTCCTTTACACATTTCCAGCATACCTTTACAAACTTTCCAGGAGATTTAGATCTCCCTATAGATTTAGATCTCCCACTCGAAACCTTATTCTTGTTTCTATTTTGGGACCTTCCTCGTATAGATAAGGCATCTCCATTCTGGCCCTCCATATTTCTCCATCTCATTTCCTCTAATAGCAAGGCTGAGACAATGTCATCAAAATTCAAGGTAGTTGTATTGCTACCTATTGCAACAACCAAACTATCCCACGAGTCTGGTAGAGAACACAACAAACTGATGCACTTATCTTCATATAATATTTTAATATCAACAGATGATAGCTGACTTACCACAGTATTGAAGGCATTTAGATGCTCTGTCACCGAGTCTCCATCCTTCATCCTCAAGTTATACAACTTTTTCTGCAGGAACAACTTATTCACCAGAGACTTAGATTGGTACAAAGTCCCAAGTTTTTCCCACAAATTCTTCGTCGTAGCTTCCCTAGATACTTTCAACAATACTGAATCTGAGACACACAATTGTATTGTGCTCTTAGCCTTCCGATCCAGTTTCTTCCAGTCTTCATCTGAAATTGTTGTTGGTTTAGTACCTAGATCTACCATGATCCACTGATCTTTATCCACCAACAAATCCTCCATCTTGAGCTTCCACAACTCAAAACTCTGACCATTAAATTTCTCGATATCTATCTTTCTACTGCTCGCCATCTTTTTTCACCGCAAGAATTGATCCCACAGATCTCCCACTGAACAGGGTCTACCTCAGGCCCGAGCAAAAAACCCTTAATAGAAAAGGCATCCCCTTGAAGCTGAAATAGCTCTGATACAAAATGTAGGTTTTAACCCTGAACATAAATTATCTACACACAAATCTTATAACATAAAATAAACAATAGCAAGAGCATAAAACATAAAATAGATAAACACAAATATTTTCCCCTGGATCCCAAATCGAGACGACCAGCTTGATATTTCATTATATTCCTTTTAGTGTTACAACACATATATATACATGTCAAAGCATACATAAACCCTAATCCATTAACCCTGTATTAGAACATAACCATAGTTCCCTTAACCGGATCTACAAAAATACCAGGGGTCAAAAACCATCATACTCCAAAACCATGTGCAAAACCATGCACAAAACCATGGGCGTGGACCACCCATTGGAAATTAAGGACCAAAAAATTTTGACTGGGGCGCTACTCCGGACCCCGTTGCGCCCAGCACAAAGGGGGGAGCCGCGCATGATTAGTCATGGAAAGAATATAACACATACCCAACATATCATATTTAAGAGAAAATTTTAAGGTTCAAGCAGTGGAAGATCACATCGAGCATCAAAAACAAGTTCTCCAACTCTTAAATGATAACCTAAATTTGGCACAAAATCAAATGAAATAACAGGCAGATCAACATCACAGCGAGAGAATTTTTGATGTAAGAGACTAGGTATTTTTACAGCTACAACCATACAAACAAATGTCCCTCAATCAAGCTAAGAAGGATAATAAATTATCACCAAATTACTATGGTCCTTACAAGGTGTTGCAAAATATTGGTACTATGGCATTCAAATTGGAGATTCCTATTTCTTCTCGACTGCATCCAATTTTCCATGTTTCATGCTTAAAGAAGGTTATAGGTGACAAAATTCTAGTTCAAACATTTTTTTCCAAAACTTGATGAGGAAGGAAAAATAATATTGGAACCTGAAGTAGTCATGGAAACAAGAACTCGACAGCTACGAAATCGATCAATTTCAGAGTATCTCATCAAGTGGAAGAATCTACCCACTGAAGGATCTACATGGGAGGATGATAATTTTATACAGAAGCATCCAAATCTACTCAAGCATTGAGGAAAACACTTTTTTGAAGGAGAGGGGCATGTTAGGTCCCTATATTACTAGTGTATTCCCTTATTGTTGTTAGTGTAGCCCCCTTATGGTTATTTTTTTACCCTTGCAACCCCCATATTGTTATTATTGTGCCCTTGAATTATTATTGTTAGGTCGGCTAGGATTATATTGTGACCCCATGGACTCCTATATATAAAAAGGAGGCTTTTTCATTTGTATCATCCAAGAATTGTTCATTTATTTAATTTAAAGGAGGTTTCCCCCTCGAAGTGGCTTATTTCTAAGGTGTTGATCTCTCTTTTCTTCTATTTTTGGAGTTGGTTTCATAACAGTCTCAGCCCATTCATTTTTGAGGTAACTGCTGGGAATTCCTATAGCTCGGTTTGGATGCATTTCTCCATATTTATTGCAACTGTTGAGGTTTACTCCAGTGATGAATTGGCCTTTAAACAATTTTTCTCCTTTTTGTGGTAGGTTGAAAGCTTCAACAATTAACTCTGGTAATACCTGCAATATGATACCATAGATAGTTTCTTCATGTGCATTGAAAGAGTGTGAAAATTCTTGAGCTACTCCTAAATGAGATCTTCAAAATCTTGAACATAATGGATTCCACCCTACTTGAACAAAAATCCTTCTCACATTCGGATTAGCATCAACTAGGTCAGCTCCTTAGGGTTCAATTCGTTTTATATTTCCTCCTTTCTTAGTCATCTTCAGTAATAAAGAAGGTTGTCTGCTGAAATCTGATAGGTGTCAAGACTAAGGGAGCTCACCTAACAGGTGTTGTTGTGTCTTCTATGATATCTATCTAAAATCTAAGTCTCTTTCCTTAAGCTTCTCATTGGAATATCTCATTCACCAACAATTAACTCAAAACTAATGGTCTTCCTTTATTTTCGATTGTTTAAAATAGATACGTTGGTTCACCTTCCCATGCATGATATTTTTCATTATGGTAAATATCTTAGATCATAGAAAACACCCTGTGGTAGTCATGATGAACTTCAATTGGCTGCGGAGTTTCAGATGATATGCTAGAGGTGGTTGGAGATGAACGGAGCTGGAACTGGCAGTCACCTCCATTCTATCCTTATTAGAGGCTTAAATTTCTAGTTGTCTCCGTGTGTGATCAAAGAAAACGATCATTTCATTAAAACAACAAATCCCCGATCTATCTTAACACATAACACATACTTCGACATGTGGATGAAATGACTTAGCTGACATATAGGACAAACAACGGTAGGATTTTAAAAACTATGGATTGACACCTGGCATGCTCCACATATAACCACGACTCCAACTTAACATCACTCAATGTAAACCTTTCATATAACGTGACCTAACTCATGATAAAAGTTTTTTTTAAATGTGTTTGATAACGGGAAAATGTGGCTTATCATAAATGCGGATGCATTTTTTATTTTTTTTTAAAACAAGGGAAGTTACCAGAATTTCTGGTAGCATCGGGTTAAAGAAAAACAGAGATAAAACATAATTAAAATAGACTGTCTGAAAAAGGGCTAAAACAGAAGTTACCGTAAATTTCAGTAGTGTTGGACATTAGTTTCAACACTCCCCATGTGTTTCGCGACATGGACTAACCACCTCTCGTGGATCCTAACTCTAGCGATTGTAGCGAAGGCTAACGCCTATGAGTTTTGGTCTAACAGAAATCATGATTCCAACAAGTGGTATCAGAGCAACAAGTCTCAAGTTCGAAACTCACCTGGCTAGCGTTGGGGGGGGATATTGTTGGACATTGGTTCAACGCTCCCATGTGTTTCGCGACATGGACTAACCGCCTCTCATGGATCCTAACTCTGGCGATTGTAGCAAAGACTAATTCCTGTGGGTTTTGGTCTAACGGAAATCATGATTCCAACAGGTAGCGTTCATTTTTTTTTTTTTTTAATTTACATATTTTAATCCTAAAAACAAAAAATTTAAAATAGACTGATGACTCACAATAGAAATGTGCTAACACAAGGTATGTCCTTTTAGGATTATTCTTATCTTGGATCACCATTCCTGTGTCCTCAAATAATATTGGTCCACTTCGACCACTCTTCTCTTGGATACCTATCACATACTTAAAGAGTGTTGGTCCCTTTCCTTTCCTAGATGTTATATCCTCGAGGAAACCACAAATTCTTATCCAATCCTCCATCATTCTCTCTTCATTACCTTCACTTAGAATTACAACTATTATCCCTAGTCAAGTGCATTGCACATGAAGATGATACTGCACATGTGATGTCCAAAATCACTCCCTCTCAACCAGAGAGGACGTACCTATTATCCTTTAGTCTTGAGAATAGAACCTTGCTCCTATATAAGGATACTCCTTTACTCCCTCTCAAAACCAGAGGAGATTCCAGACTTCCTTCTATTTGAGAAGTCATCATCACAAGTCTTACAACTTGCCTTCATCAAAATATTAGCTACTATTTTTCCATATATGTTAGGCTCCCTCTTTCCTTTGTATCCCTTGTATTCAACTTGCTTTCTTTCGAGGTATCATGGAGCCACCTTCTCTATTTAACCTTGTGACAACTTCTAGACCAATATTCTTACTCATCACATTCGTCTATGATGTGAATGCATTACATTGCACCTTCCAAAACTTCAAGTTGATCATAGCTTATCCTTGAAAGTGATCTTCCTTTGACCTCCACGTCATCCTTTAGTACATCTACCCTTTCATTACCAACATAGAATCATCTCGACTTCATAGTTTCTAGGTACCAGATATTTAGCTTCAACACTCTTTATTCATATAGTTTACCTTGTCCCAACTGTCATCATGTATTCCTCCAACATAATTTTCCCGCTATGCGAAAAATATTTTGTTAGCAAGATAACCAAACCATAAATGAAATATAATTACCTCATCATGACTACCTTCTCACTTCATCAACATCCTTATCAACCATCTCCACTTGAAATTCCTTCTTGCATCAGAGTTCCCAAGGATCGAATTTGATTACCAAGTTACAAATTTTCATCCAAAGACTATATAGGATGTTTAATTATTTACATAATCTAGAGAAAGTATTAATCTTGTATACACTCTTAAGTAATTCAAATCTTATTCTTTCAAGCATCATATATGCACCTAAGAATACTTTATAACCAAATTTCTTTCCATAAGATTCTACACATATGAATCTTATCCAAATTTTGATATTCAACATGCATTCATATTTTTTCATTCGATCATCTAGATATCCATATATTTCACAATAATTTTACCTCTTGACTCATTTAAAACCTTCATTTCTTTTTACCGGTATAGATTCCACATTACATGGAATCTATACTAACCCTGTCATTATGCATTTCCTAAGGACATTTAAAATGATGGTCCTTCCTGAATCATGATGATCCATTTCAGCAAGATGACAACCTCTAACATAATTTTAGATCATATTTAGATGAACAATATACAAAATGGTCTAACATTATATCCTAGATTATCTATTCTAAGCAACTTAATCATGTAAATTCTAAACATGCTACCATCATATGCTTCTATCATATGATGCTTATGCGGACCAAATCTTAAAATAAAATGTTGATAAAGAACCTAGAATATAGTGAACCTTATTTTAGTAGTAAATAGCCTTCACCTCTTCCTTCTTTGCCTTCCTCTCAAGTTCTCCCGTTTCTTCAACTACATGAGATTCACTCATATCCTTTCTCTTATTGTTATGTTGATTTTTAAAATCGCTCTTGTAGTGTCCAAACTCAATACACTTGAAGCATTGCACCTAGAACATATCTTTCTTCTTGGACTTGCTAAACTTTCCCTTATTCATCTTCTTGACTCAGGCTAGAAAGGCTTGAGACTTCTCATCTGACCCAATCTCATCCTTGACTTTGATTCTTAACTCTTATAGAATTCATTGTGCCCACAACTCATCAAAGGGAGTTGAATATTTCTTGGAGTAGATTATGGTTGTGAATGTTCTCCATTCTTGTGGAAATGTATTTAGAACACGTATGGTTACTTATGAATCACTAATTGGTTCCCCAATTCCTTGAAAATAATATCTTAGATGAGAGCCTATCATGAGGAACGATGAAATATCCTCATCCTTAGATTCATTCATTATATATAACTTGTTATGCAAAGACATGTTTTGACCTATTGTACTTACATAGTACAAATTCACTAGCTTGTCGTACATTTCCTTGGAATTCTTCAATTTTGCAACAAAAGGAACAAGAGAATCCTTGATTGATTTTATTATGATCCTTTGTGCCCTTAATTCCCCTTTCTTTTAATTTTTTAGTTCTTGTGTCCTTTCTTTGCTTATTTTAATAATTCGTCCAGTGACATATTCCATCACTTCTTGTACTTTTAATATCATTTCAATTCTATTCTTCCATGTCAGATAGTTTGATTCCCCAATGACCTTATTGCTCTCCTTGCATAAATAAATTACATGACTTGAAGATTCACCCATTATGAAATAGTGTAATACTTACTTTATGACCAATATTCTTATTGACGTTGTCTCCAACCTTCTTGGTTCCTTCAATATATTTGAGGAAACTTGCTTGAAAGATGTTCCCTTAAGATTATTGTTGGTCCTTAATTTTGGTCAATTTTGCTTATTAAAAAATCCACCTAATTCCCATCATTTTCCAGATTATATCATCCAAATATGCCTTATTTTGACCTTATTATGCATATTCAAGTAAATAAATTATGTTTTCCAATTTTTAGATATTTTTGTAAAAATTGAGTTTTAAGTGTATTTTTGGACAAAACTGGAAATTCTCGTAATTTCTTCATGAAAGTCACATATGCAGGACACCTGGGCACAAGTTGAGCATGGATTTGGAAATATTGGGAACCACATATGGAAAATCATCTATTGGTTTGGTCAAACTGAGCTAAAACAAACACAGTCAATGTTGGTCAAACATGACCTGTTTTTTTTGGTATTTTTCTAGATTTTGTGTAACTAAATGAATGATTTTGGCCTAGATGGATGGTATTAGGATAATATAAGGCTATTAGAGACATTGTAGCATATTTTTTTATCATTTATCTATTTATACCACGCTTATTAACCATTGAAACATGGAGAATTTGTATAATTTCATATTAAGACTTCTGAATTTTGTGAGTCCATTTGAGGAACCAGCTCCACCTTATTTTTGTTGTTCAATGTTGTGGATGATTGAATTAGTTTTCATTAGCCTATAATTTCTTCAAGTGTGCGAGGCAAGGGTGGAGGGCCCCCACACCAAGCTAGTACGCTTCTTAGTTAAATTATCTTAATTTTCATGAACTAGTTTTGCTTCAGATTTGTTCAGTTAATTATATGAATGAAGATTTATTATGTTTGTTGATGAATCTTGGTTTACTTATAATCTTCATATGAAGGGACAAACAAGTGTTTAAGTTAAACTCTCCTTTTATCTGATCTAAGAACAATAACTAGAATTCATCTTTATTTTCCTTGTTGAGTTATTTACTTATGCTTGCTAATGAATCTTGGTTTAATTATAATCTACATATGAAGGGACAGACAAGTGTTTAATTTAAACTCTCCTTCTATCTGATATAAGAACAATAACTAAAATTCATTTTCTTTTCCTTGTTTGAAGCTATTTTCTCAATTTCTAGTTTTAAATACAGTGGTAACAATGATAAATGAAATTGTGAAGAAGGACAACATGGACCTCCTCAATTAGGAGCCTCTTCTATTACTCTTTATGCATCATAAGATATTTTCCATCAGTTAATTGGTTTCTCTTAATGAAAGTAGTATTGTGGGGAAGGTCAAATAGGATCTCCTAAGTTAGCAGCCTCTTCCCTCACTTATTACATATTGAATCTGAAATTACTTAGTTAGATTTTATATTTTTAACATGCATTTCCTTTAGTTTAAAAATTTTGTCTCCTAAAGATTGACTACATCTGAGATCCATATATGTTGGACATGCTTCCAATTTTACAAACCCAGATTGATAATTAAATACTTGTGTTAGATTACCAAGTAAATTGACCCAACATTTTTGGCACTGTTGCCCAGGAACCATACATCAACATAGTCAATTAAGAGGATATATATATATATCTATATATATATATATATATATACATATATATATATATATATATATATATATATATATATATATATATATATATATATATATATATATATATATAAACACAACAAAAATTTAGTTTTTCTTTCAGTTATGTTTCTTTATGCTTAGCAAAAGAGATCAGAAAGGTAGATTTACTACACAAAACCCCCCAACAATTCAACCATCCATAGGAGCGGGACCATCAGGACTAACAACACCAATTACTGGTTGACCAAATCTAGAGGAATTATAAGAAAAAAACAAATCATGACAAATATTGACTCTTATTGAAAGACAAACCTTGTTAGTCTGGGAGGTGAAAATAAAGCAAACACCAAAAGAAACCCCTTTCATAGAAAGACAAAAGGAAATAAGGAAACCAATTTTTAAACAATTAGAGAAAACCGTTCTTGAAAAAATCAAGATATTTGAGGTAACACCAAATCAACCTCATATTGAAACATTACAAACAACTAAAAAGGAAATGAATGAATAAGGAGAAGGATCTAATATACATGTTATGACTCCAGAACAAAGACTTCAGTATGAGATACAACAGAAGGAATGGCAGATAAAAAGAGAGGAAGACAGGAGAATAGAAGTGGTGAGAAAAAAAGAGGAAGATGCAAAAAGAGAGTATGATAACAAAAGACAACATGATATCGAACAAGGCAATGATCAGGAATCTACCTTTTGCTTCCCAATATTAGACAAAAGAGAAATAATAGGAGAGGAAGTGAAAATGAAAAACATTCCACCTTCTGTTTTGACAATTTTTTATGGAATGTCAACATAAGATCCTGATACATTTATGTTTGAATTTGATATCTTATGTTGAACTTATGGATACACAATTGGCACACATAAACTCTGTCTCTTTCCTGCTACTTTGAAAGCAGCAACACTAAAATGGCTTATGGGTTTAGGAGAACATACCATTGCTTCTTGGGATGACATGAAGAGAAATTTTCTCAAAAAGTATGAAGCTTATTGTAGGGCTAGAGACTCAAAAGAAGATATTTTCATAATGACACAACCAGAATATGAAATTTTGGAAGAGTACTTAGAAATATTTCTCTACAATCTACAAAAATCCAAACAAAATTCTCTGAATCTCGATACCATCCACACAATTTTTCTTAAAGGTATTAAAGATGAATACTTAGATATTCTCAATGTGATGGGAAAAGGAGATATCTCAAAATTTCCATTTGATGATATTGTTGAACTATGAAAAAAATATTCTAGGGGAAGAGAAAAATGTGGAAAAAGAGATGTTACATCAAGAGCTTCCAAATCTGCAACAAGAGGAGTAACAAGAGCATAAATAGGAAGTTTGCTAGAAAATTTTAGAGCTGATCTATTGAGAACTTTAGGAACACAAGGTGATGTTTTAAAAGAATAGAAGAAGAAATAAGAACAATATCAACTCTTATCAATCTTTTGTACAAAGTGTAGGAAGAAACATCCACTTAGATAATGTCCTTTGGATAGTATGCAAGTGTGTGGACTTTTTACAGAGAATCATGCAACTAAAAACTGTCTAAAGCTTAAATAATTTAAAATGGAAGAGGTACAAGGGACATATTATCATTACTATATGGCACCAAGGAGACCTTGGCAACCAAGGATTCCTTAACAATTCCCTCAACAAAACCCCTATAATTATCAGTATCCTCCTCAAAATTCATGGAATACTTTGATGCCATGGCAAGCTTGACCTCCACAACAATATAAAACCAACCCACACAAGGTTGAAGAGGATATAGTTATGGAAACTAGCCACCTCAACAAATGTATCCTCAACAATACCAATGGCCATATCCTCAACAACCATTCCAATAACAACAATTCCAGCAACATCCTCAACCAATGCCATTTCCACAACAAAATTTGGCACCATTACTAACTCAACCTCAGCAGCTTCAGCTTCCTTCTAACCAACCCCCACCTATACCAACTCAATTACTAGCTCAGCCATTAGCAAATTCGAGTAACAAAGTGGATAAACCAGCATACATTGTGGAAGAAGCAACATATTTTCCTGCATACTCTATTATTCCTATACAAGATGTCCACTTAAGGTTTGGGAAAGTGTTACACAAAAATTCTCCACCAATCATAGATGAAAAAAGTGAACGGGGAGAACAAACTGAAAATCTCATCCAAGAAATAAAATTCAGAAAGGAAAAGATATTATGACTCAAGCACCACCTTATCCAGAGAGGTTAGTAGAGCAGAAAATTCCGATGTCTCTTCCTGAATTTTATATTTTGGATGAATTGAATAATGCTTATGTCTAAATTCCTTTGTTGCCAGCTATAAAATATATTCCAATTTATGCAAAAACAATAGAGTTATGTATTAAGAAAACTGGCATAAAGAAAAGAGATCCACCCACAATCCAGGTCATTGGAAAATTAGCTAGTCTCGTGTCTACAAAAACAACAATTGAAAAATATATTGAGCTTGGAATCCCTATGGTTACCATTTTTATCAATAATTTTTCAGTTCCAAATACTTTAATAGATTTGGGAGCAATTATAAATGTTATGACCACAGAAACTATGAAATACTTGAAATTGCGTAATATTCGACCTACTACTACAATTTTGGAGCTTGCAAATAGATATAAAGTTGTAACAGAAGGAATATTATAAGTTATCATTGTTTCTTTGGATTTATGGTAATATCTTGTATACTTTCTAATCTTGTAGCCAAAACCAAATTTACGAGGTCATCCTTTAATTCTAGGAAAACCATGGTTAGCTACAGCAGATGCCTTCATTGGATGCAGATCAGGAAGTGTGATCATAGCACATGGGGATGAAAGGAAACATGTTACACTCTATCCTCCAGCACAATATCCTTCTTTGTTATGATGGCTTGATGAAAAACTACAATAAGAAACTCAATCTGTTCTCAGTATTAATCAAGTCTTTAATTTTACAAAAGAGGAAGAAAATGATGATCTATTAGACCTTTTCATCTTAGAACCTGATATTTTGGAGCAGCTTAGAATAATACAATATGAAGCCATAAGTCATCTTTTAAATCAATGTTTCTAGGAAAATTGTACTATTCAATCATTGCAAAATTCATTTGAAAGTATTTTTCCTGTTAACTCAATTACCAATTCACAAAGTAAAATCATTCAAATCAATCATGGAAGAAGTTTGAATATTGTTAATAATTTACAGTCGTCATAGGAACAACAGGTAATAGAATTATTACAGAAATATTCAAAATCTTTTTCCTGGGATTATGTTGGGGCCCCTGTTTTGAAATTCAATAGATTTTTGAGTTGCGGCTAGTACGTGTCGGAATGCAACCACAGTAGGCAGAAATATGTCAAGGTTGCGAAGGAGCAAAGGACAGGTGTCGTGGCTGTTGCGGGAGCAAGCACAGATGGTGGAAGAGCGTGGAAGGAAACAAGCAGTAGAAATCCCAACTAACAAAAAGAAACAGAAGATAGTCGAGCGAGAAGAAAGGAGGAACTGTCAGTCGCGCTAGCAGCAGAACAAATAGGCATCCAGCCAGTGGAAAGAGGGGTTGTTGCAGACGGGAACAGGCAACAGGGAGCCGCACGAGAGCTCTGTCTATGTTGTACTATTCTCCATTCCTCTGTGTTTCTGTATTTCTCTCTGTCCAATAGGACTTCTTGTATTCGGTTTTGGTCATGCTCATGCAGTTGAGCCTTGTAATAGTTTGTCACTAATAGTCGATTCTTAATATAATCGAAAGCGTTGTTTCGGGTGTCTGTTGTGGTTTTGAATGAATGGATTTGAAAGCACTTTTAAAATTTTATTTACTGCAAGTCTGAATGCATTTCTGAGAGATATATGTTATGAACCATTGTGTTACAACTATTTATACTTTTAACATAACTTTGATTCAACCGTGTCAATGTTTTTGGGGTGATACCGATCGACTCCCTACCATAGTAAGGTCGTCGCATGCCTCGAGTGAGACTCTCGGATCTTCGTAGTAGGGTGAAAATGCTGGAGTGAAGCTAGACTACGACGGAAAACCTTCTTGGCCCTTAACCTGAACCCGGGTCTTCTCTGCGAGACCTGTTCTCTCGCCAACAAATGGTTCCATTGCCGGGACCCAAAATTTTATTTGGGATCTAGATCATGGTATCTCGGATATTCAAAAGAGAAATACGAAGCTGGTGGGATAACCACCTAGATCATTTCATTGCGCAGCAAGCTGAGCTGAGACGACAGAAGGAGAAAACGATTAAAAACCTAGTTCTATTCTCTGACTCTACTAGTGATACCTATAAAATATTTTGGGGAAAGTTCCCAAAAGAACTCTATAACTGGTTGTGGATACTTCAGACCAAGGTCATCAAAGAAAAGTCGCGGAAGATTAATCGAAAGTGGGCGCACAAGGATCTGGTGGCCCTTCATTGGTTAAACAGCGATTTAACCCGAGCTATAGATTTTTGGGTGGAATCTACCTTGGACGAATACATAGTGGAGTTTGCAGTAGAGTGCTACCAGTCTTTCTCAAGAGAAAAAGATACATTCAGATCTGAGTTAAGGGGGAAGCTGCTGAAGGAGATCCCATTGTGGATTAAGGCATTGATGGTAGACAAAGGACTGATGAGGTTCCAAAAAGCAGAGATGGAAGCGTAAAACCTCAGGTGTTGGGGGAAAGGATTAAGGGAGATATGTTACAAGAACCGTGAGAAGGGGGAGTAGGAGTACAGATGTCTAGACTGCCAATAGGATCAGGGAGCGACGATTACATCAGAGGGCATAGATTGTAGAAAGGTGGTGAGAGATGGTGATGAAGGAGTTGAAAATACAGGAAAGCAGTCGAAAGAACAAAGAGGAGGTGCCTTAGATGACGAAGGGAATGGAAATTCAGGTGGGTCCCCACAATATAGGAGGGGACGTTAAAGAAGTGTGGCAGGTGTATAGGAGCCCAGCCCAGATGGAGAAAGGAAAGAAGTCTGACGGAGAAGGTACATACGCGTGCTCGGAGGAGGTTTCCGATGTGGAGATGCACGTTGCAATGGAGCAACTATTTCAAGAAATACTGGTGTCCATATCTCAAGGTATTCCTATTCCCCACAGTTCAAGTAGCTCTAGTCCCAACCTTCCCCTGGTGCTCTATAAACCCCTCGGTGAAATTTTTGTTAAGTTGCGTGAATTAAGTAGGTTGCACAATATTCAGCCTCTAACAGTAATGCATACTAGTAGTAGGATTGCTAGTGGTACAATCTCACAACCAGGAACCAACGGCTTCATTTTAGTGACACATACTCAAGTGAACATGGTGGGATCACTTACTCAGTATCCAGAGTTCTCTGGGAGGGGTAACGATGATGTCGAACAACACTAGTACCTCTGCAAGGCCATATGGAGGGCACGACAGACACTAGATGTTGGGAAGTTGATAGAATTTTAGACCACCCTTAGGGAGAGAGCCTTACGCTGGTTTATGAAGTGGTCGGAAGCTCACCCTAACCCAGCGATGGCAGATGTAAAGAGGGATTTCGCTAAGGAATTAAAACTGCCCCAAATAGACCAATAAGGCATGTCAAAGATGTGGGAAATCAAGCAGCGAGAAGGAGAGAATGCTTGGGATTTGATGCAGAGATTCAAGGACGCAATCAGAAAACTCAGCTATCCAGTTGATCCAAACCATCAGAGGGATTGGTTCATTAAAGCTCTACTACCTTTGACCCGAACTCTGTTGACTCAACAAAGGATCGAGACGTTGCAATACGCACTAGAACAGGCGATGAAGATAGAAGCTATGGCGGGTTACCCGAAAGAGTCTAAGGGAGGAGCAGTGGTACAAGACCCTCCAAAATTGGTTTGCGGCATCAAATAGCCAGTTTGACAGAAAAACTCAAGGAAATGCAACCAATGCGACCGGTGAGACCGAATGTATGGTGCATGCTTTATCTCATGGAAGGACATGTGGCAATTGAATGTCCTCGGTTGCGGGGGAAGAATGTGGGGACATCGGCCGTAGGGGCACAGGGGGCTCCACCACTAGGAGGGGTTGCACAAGTAAACACCTAGGGGATATATCCACCGCAACAGCAATACACAGGGTTCCCTGCACAACAAAGTCCAGCCACCAATGAGTATTGTGAAATATGCAAGAATATGGGCCATCAACCTCGCTTGTGTCCAATCTTTCATAAATATTCCAATGTTCCAAATAATATATACTATGAGTTCTATGCCTCAAAAACACATGGCATAGAGTAGTGTCGAGCACTGGATGCACTGGCGGAGTGGCTAGACCTACCTTCATACAGAGTAAAGGAAGCTCCTTGAGGAAGAGGACGAGGCATGAGAGGAGGCCGAGCAGGAGGTAGAGGTCCAGTAAGATGCTACAACTATGACTAGGAAGGACATGTAGCCAGAGAATGTCCACTCCCTAGAAGACCTTGGTGTTCTTAGTGCCGGATTAACACACACACAACAAAATATTGCCCGAAGTTTATCAAAATATGGGAGGAAAGAGCTAGACAGAGGGGGACAAATTTAGTAAATGTAGAACCCAGGTTAATGGGAACTCAGACAATGAAAAACGTGGCCATAGTAACATGAGGAGGAAAAATAATGGGGAAGATGCACGTACTATGTACCCAATAAAAGTGATCAGGGCAACATCCCCAAAACTCCTGATCAAACCAGAATGACAAAAACAATTTTTTCAAGAAGCAACAAAAACGTTTTCCCAACTCAGGGGAAACAAAGGAATTGAGTTACAAAAAACTCAGGAAGACAATGAAACCCAAAGTAATTTTGAAGCTTTGATCTAGGAGTGGTTCCATCTATTCCTGAAAATTGTTAACAACACACCAATGCTAGAACAGCTAAAGCAGAACCTAGAAGGGGTGCTGAAGAAGAACACAGGAGCAAGAGAATCATCAGTTGCAAACCAGAAGTATGTACAGAGAGTAAAGAGAAATAAATGAAGTACGAGAAAGGAATTTCGAGTGAACACACAAGTTGCGGGTTTCTAGATTAAAGACACCATGCTTGATTTGGGATTTGATGTCAACATCCTAACAAGAAAAACTTGGGAGACATTAGGAAGGCCAAGATTGACATATTCACCGATTCAACTTCGAATGGCGAACCAGTATTGCATTGTTCCCATCGGCCGACTAGAGGACATTGCAGGAGTAAAGACATTTACGGACTTTGAAGTCATCGACATCATGGGAGATAAAGATCCATACCTTGCACTATTAGGAATTGATTGGGACTTTGAAAATTATGCAATAATAGATCTGAAGAAAGAACTGATGATCTTCAAGGATGGGGAGATCAGAGTCACTTAGCCACTCAACCCATACCAAGGACTGAGATATACAGATACTGTGGATAACAGAGAAGATGCTCAACTTCTGGACCATCTCTATCAAATGACCGCAAGAAGAAGAGAATATTACATTAACCCGATAGCATAAGGCTTTGTAAGCTGGAGAAGAATCCAAAGCTTAGAATTGGGATCATAAATAGCTTGGGATGATTGGTAGCAAGGAGCATATGAAACAAATACAAGGAGATGCACCAATATTAAAAGAATCAATTGGATCAGGGCCGAGGTTCAAGAATACCCAATCTTATCTGATATGAAGGTTGTAAACCTTTTCATAGCTAAGATAGAAAATAAGGTACCAGAAATTCACAGAGTACCATTGATGGACATGGCATTACAATCCACATCTGCGAGATGGTGGAGTATTCATCACAACTCATTGATGCAATGGGACGAAGTTTCGGCAGCACTAAAAGCTAGATTTAAGGAAGAGGAAGGACCCAGAAGTAAGGACAAGTAGCAAGGGGACTCAGACCCCAGAAACTATCTAGAGAAATGTGAAGCACAATGGAGAACCAATGGATATCCGTAAGAACTGTGGGTCCACCGGTTTATCCACTCTCTGGACGTAATTCCAAAGGCCTGGTACTTGACGGAGGAAAAAAGAAGAGGGACCAACAAATGGCAGGAAGTTGCGGAAAACTTCACATAGTGTTTCTCATTTGAAGGAAAGACAGAGCCGGTTACGCAAGCTTTGCAGGCTATCAAGAAGGTATTGTTATTCCCAGATATTCAACAGAGGGACGAGCAGTCATTTCAGTACCAAGGTATCCAAAAAAAGGTGGCATGTCAAAAAATTAATAGTGAGATGGACGATGACAATATGGAGGATCTTAAGCACCTATATTTTGAATAAAAAAAGGGGGATAGGGACATCAAAGAAGAACCGACGACAATTTAAGGGGATCCATCTGCTACATCTAAGAACTAAGAAAGTAAATATTGGAACTAAAGACAAGCCTAAACTAGCGACAATTTGAGACTACTGGGATGAAAAAACAACTAAGGAAATATTCAGTCTGCTCAAGGAATATGAGGACTCGTTTCCTTCATCAGTAGTAGATCTAAAGGGCATAAAAGGGGAGATGGGGGAAATGCAGATAATACTAAATCCCGACGCAAGGCCTGTGAAACATAGGCCATATCTTCTGAACCCAAGGGTAAAGGAAAAGGTGAAAGCAGAGATCGAAAATATGTTAAAAGCAGGATTAATATTCCCAGTAGAAGAAGCAGAATGGGTAAGTCCCATAGTTATACAGAACAAAAAGGATAAATCTGAGATACGAGTATGTGTAGATTACAGAAGCTTAAACAATGCTTGTATCCATGATTTGTTTCCTACTCCATTCAGTGACGAAGTCCTAGACAACATTGTGGGGAACGAGGCATACTCATCCACTGATGGATTCTCAGGATACAATCAGGTAAGAATAGAAGAGGAAGACAAGAAAAAGACAACATTCACCACCGAATGGGGCTCTTTCACATATAATGTGATGTCATTCAGATTGAAGAATGCACCAACAGTCTTCTCTTGCATTGTGATAGCCACATTCCGGGAATACATCCACAAGTTCTTAGAAGTATACATGGATGACTGGATTTTTTATAGCATACTAAAGGATCATGCGAGCCTGTTGAGAGTAATGTTTGATATATGTCGACAACTGGAGATCTCTTTGAACCTGAAGAAGTGTATATTTGTCATACGATTTTGAACACTACTAGGACACGTGGTATGTAACCAAGGTGTCTGTGTAGACCCAGCCAAAGTAGCAGTAATTGTCAGTATGAAGGCGCCGAAAACAGTAAAATAGCTAAGATCGTTGCTGGGCCACACAGGTTACTACCGGTGTTTCATTCGCAACTACGCGAAGATAACAACACCATTAGAGAATCTATTGAAGAAATCGAAATAGCTCCAATGGACGAACAATTTCAGGACAACCCTGGATACCCTAAAAGAAAAGCTGGTGAGTGCACCAATACTAGTCCACCCAGACTAGGACAAATAGTTTCATGTACACATTGATGCTTCCAGTATTGTGCTCGGAGCAGTCTTGGCGCAACCTGGAGACAATTCAGTCAATCATCCAGTATATTTTTCCAGTCGCAAGTTGTCCACAATAGAATGGAACTACACAACAACAGAGTGGGAGGCATTGGCAATGGTGTACTCTCTTCAAAAATTCCACCACTACCTGTTGGGAGGTAAGTTAAAAAAAATTTCAGATCACTTAGCATTGAAGTACTTAGTAAACAAACCAGTCTTAGAAGGGAGAATCTGCAGATGGCTCCTACTATTTAAGGAGTTCACCTTTGAAGTAATTGTAAAGCCCGGAATACTTAATGTAGGGCCTGATCACCTAAGAATGGATAAAATAGAGGATATCTAGATGATCACTTACCAGATGCTAATATTTTCAGAGTAGAAGCCATCCCAGACTACCTGAATGAGATAGCAGCCTACCTCATGACAAGGAAATGTCCACAGGAGTATACTTCAACACAGAAAAGGCACCTGGTAGTTCGAGCTACAGAGTATCAGTTGATAGCGGGACATATATACAAGATGGGGCTAGACCACATTCTTCAAAGATGTGTCCTGGACCACGAAAGGGAAACTTTACTATGGGAAAGCCACAGTAGTGTTGCGGTAGGGCACGTGGGAGCAAAACCGACGGCACGCAAGGTACTACAAGTAGGCTTATGGTGGCCAACACTGCATAAGGATAGCAAAGCATTTGTTCAGAAATGTGACGTTTTCAGTAGACAGGATGGCCATCTCACAGAGATGAGCTACTGCCTCATTTGATAAAAGTACTGCAGCCATTCGAAAAGTGGGCAGTCGATTTTGCAGGACCAATTACACCAGCTGTAAGGTACTCAAAAGCAAGGTACATAATAACGGCGACCGAATACCTGACGCGCTAGGCAGAATCAGCGCCAGTGAGGAACTCCATGGCAGAGACTGCTGCTAGGTTCATATTTGAAAATATAATCAGTCGATTTGGGTGTCCAAAAAGCTTGACCAGCGACCAGGGTACCCACTTCATCAATGACACCATTAAATCCCTCCTAGAAAGCTTCATGATACAACACCATAAAAGCAGTCTGTATCACCCGCAAGAAAATGGTACAATGGAAGAATTCAACAAGATACTATAGAAAGGCCTGATGAAAATATGTAATGCGCAATGTGATGACTGGGATGAACGGATACCAGCAACACTATGGGCATACCGAACAATGGTAAAATGACTAAACAAACAAATTCCATTCTAGCTAGTTTACGGGATAGAAGTGGTAGTCCCAGAAAAATTCATCGTCCCAAGCCTTCTAATCGCAACAACACTCCAGCTATCAGAAGAAGAATCCTTAAAGGAGTGATTGCAGGAGCTGTAAGAACTTGAAGAAGGACGATTTCTTTCGTAATTTCACCAGATGGTACAAAAGGAGAGGCAGAAAGCTTGGTACGACCGGCATATTAAGAACAAGACTTTTCAAGTCGGGGAGAAAGTTCTACTCTATGACAGAAAATACCATAAATTACCAGGGAAGCTGCAGATGCATTGGCTAGGACCATTTCATGTCATAGAAATCAAATATTCAGGAGCAGTTCGGTTGGCACAACTGAATGGCCAAGTTCTATAGGAATGGATCAATGGTGCACGCCTAAATCCCTACCAAGGGTAAGTTTACCATTTCATCTCCAATAACTCTCGCAACTGAGAGGAGTCAGTATGGTAGAATAGACTCAATAACTCTCTTGCACCCGAGATGAGCATAGATAGGATTCCACATAATAAAATAAATTACATTTGTGTTGCAGAGACCGCAACGCAACCAATAGTGGTCAGGGAGGGGTAGTGCCCAGCGTGTCATCCACATCAGATAGAAAAGCATGTTGAGCATCAACCCATCATCATTACACATAGTACCAGTGTTAGTCTGTAGGATTACCAAGATTTGGAAATAATTTCCATAATTAGCATCACCCATGCCGTAATAAATTTTCCATAATTAGACATAACCACCAGCTGTCGCGTCTGCCCAAATCCCAAAACCACAGTCAACAATTTCAGAACCCACCTCAGCAGCTAACTAATCACACAATTGTAGTCGCGTGAGAAGCCAGGGAAAAATTAATTAGTTATGGGGTTTCATCAACCTCACCCGTGCCGGTTACTTACATAACCCGCATGCAGAGAAGCACGAGAATGCCAGAAAAATCCAAGTTAGAATCAGAAACATCCAAAAGAGAAAGGGAAGCTGAACCAGAACCAGAATAGAGAAGGCATATGGGAGAAGGAAGTCAAGAGAAAAGAGTGAAAATTGTTCTACAGGTATACCAGCGACGAGCCAGAATGACCAGAGTAAGCCCAGCGGTTGTGGAGCAGGATGTTGATAGTAGAATTCAAAATATGGAGTCCCTTGTGGGAAAATACGACAATGCGACCCTGATTGACACAGACCTTACAGATTCTTTCGAGTTTCCAGCACTGAAAAGGTAGGTGTACATAGAGAACTATGCAACAGAAGCAAGGCAGGTAGTAGTAAGAATTCTACCAGAGTTCAGGGGCATCCAACAGTCCACGATACTGAACTTGAGGAATTTACCAGTGTTTGAGATTACAGGCACTACGATGCAGTGCACAAAATTTCTATTAAGAAGGATTCATAATGGTTCTCTATGGCTGGGAAAGGAAATCCCAATTCATGTCGAATACATCCACAGATTAACTGGACTGTCGCAGGAGGGAAGGGACATATCATCAGTATTCCAAAATGTATCTTAGAGGGAGAAGAAGTCAGGAGACACGGACTACTACGCCAAGTATGGCACTAGAAGAGGAGGGAAAGGAGCAAAGATTGAATTGATTAACATACCGAAGGTAAAGTTTGCTTGCTACCTAATTGCTAGCAAGACAATGAGGCAATATACAAAAGGGGAGTGCACACTGGATACAATTTCGATTGCGGAGCACTGTGTCCAAGGGACAAGGCTGAATTGGTGCTCTTTCTTGCTAAAATAATTGTTTGAAGCTTGCGAGGATAATTAAAAGAGAGCGACCGGGTTTATTTATGGATATTTGATCATGGCGCTGGCCATGTGGAAATGGACCTTCCCCAGCATCAGGATACCGGTAGAGATAGCAGACGACCAACCTGTAGCAATGAAGTTTGTGTCGTGGAAAGTGTCTGGGGACCCTAGCACAAAAGAAGTGAATGCAAAAGCTTTCATAGTTTGGTATGGAAAAATGGTTGACGTTGTGATGAGTCAACAAAGAATTCTAAGAAATCTATTAGATGGATATAGCGAGCAGGTATGGTTCAGAATCACCCACAAGTAGAATTTTCTCAGGCCTACATGTGTACCGGAAACAACGTTCAAGATGAGGCCTTCGAAGTTCCAGATTAATGAAGAAGCCTTCCACACGGAGGTCTGTTCATGCCAGGAGTAGTGATGGAGGTCAGGGATGGAGTCTACATGTATTTCTTTGACGGAATGCTACCAAACCTGCTGCTAGTCTAAACTTCGGAGGAAGCAACGACTATGATGTTAAACCTACAGCTCTTCCCGATTATTGAGCGTTTTAACACCAAGGTAAAAAAATTTAATAGAGTAGTTCAAGTACTGACAAGCGATGCTGCTACGTTTCCCACATTTTCATAATTTCAGGCATCCCATTCCAACCCATCTCCCGGCACAGCCTCCATATTTGCGCCAATACCCAATGTTTTGTTTAATTCACCAGCCCTAGTAGCTACAACGCTGGTTGGAAAGAGTAAAGTTGTGAAACCAGCAGCGGAACCGAAGGCAAAAAGGGTCAAATTTGCAGGATCTAGCCCAATGGTTGACCTCATAGGGGAGGATCCACCTCGGCAGTTGAGTGTAGGGGTAACAATCCGAGAAGAGCTGATAGTTGAGCCCAAAGAGGCCAGAGGATTACCACCCCACAACCCCATATACCCCCTTGATTTCTTAAACATCCTCTTATCGCCACCTTGTACCCACCACCTCATCCATCTCCCGAGAACCCCACAACTCCACACCATCCACTTCATCAGCCACCATTTTGGACCCAGTAGTCAGGAGAATAAATAATGGGGACCACGGGATGGAGGTTAACTCGAGTATAGAAGTGGTACCCCCAGTTGACCCAACCATGATCCCACAAACTACTTTTACTGACCTCATTAATCAGATATATTAGTCAATGGAAGAAACAGTTGGGTCACTCCCTGAGCAGACTCCGCTCCAACCACCTGACCTAGCAGTTCAAGAAGGGAAACCAGATCTACAAATGGTTGACTCTAGCAATCGGCTACTGCACCAAACACCACCACAATCACCTCAGGACCAGTCAACGAGATCTGTCGCCAGCGGACAACCACTTCCTGCATGAATGCCAGATCAGGGTACCTCCGATACCGAAAGCATGGAAACATGGGGGATAGCCCAACTATACCATTTCATTCATAGAGCAGCACAACAAGCCGAGAGAATCCACTCGGAGCTCTATCAGAAATGCGAGCAGCAACAAAAATAGATAAGCGCGCTTACTGAAGAGCGTGAATAGCTGAAGACGGAAAAGGAGCAGTTACAAGAACAACTGGAGACAGTAACCAGAGTATTCAGGGACGTTTGGCCTACAGTAAAGGCCAGCAGCAGCCAAATACCAGAAGAGATGCAAGAAACTGATGTAGTCGGGTGGACAGTCCACCTCAAGGTGGCATATTCAAATCTCCAGGAGGAAAATTTGGAACTCAAGGTAGCATCGGCAGCTCAACCCACATTACCCAACCCAGATGTTGTGTACTCGGCACAGATATCAGAAAGACAGGGCCAAGTAACGAAAATACAAGAAATTTTGAGTACTGCAGCAAAAGAAGTATACGACCTATTGAAGGGTCTACAGGAATGCTCCATGGCCCTTACTCTGAAGGCACAACTGGTCTCGCTACAGCTACAATGGATATCAAGAGAAATCCAGGAAGCCACGAACCCAAATGGACTTGACCAACTCTATGCACAGGCAGACGTGTTAGAAGTCCAGATACAGCAAATAGAGGAGAAATCAACGGCAGCCAAGCAAGCCATCTGGGAGCTTCGGCAGCCCGTAAAAATTAGTGCACAGACAATGTAGCAATTGGCCTCTGAGGCCAACACTTAGATCAACACCGTGTTTGGTTCCTTGCCGCCGAATGTAGGGGAAGAAGTTGTCACAAAGATCACAGTCGAAACTGATGAGCTAATGCAAGGATGGCAGCAGGCCATGGCAACCTTCCAGGAACTCAAGGAATCAGCTCTAACCAAGGTCCCAAAGTTGGGGCCCTTGTTTGGAAAACCAAGAGAAGGGAGGCAGGTAGAACAGGGCATAGAGCCGAGCAGACCCATGGAAGTAGAGACAGTGTAGGACAATTGACTCTGGGCGAGTCAATAGGATGTGGTCAGGGCCTGTTGGGGCCCTTGTTTTTAAATTCAACAGATTTTTGAGTTGCGGCTAGTACGTGGTGGAGCATAACCATGGTAGGTAGAAAGATGTCAAGGTTGCAAAGGAGCAGAGAATAGGTGTCACGGCTGTTGCGGGAGCAAGCACAGATGGCAGAAGAGCGCGGAAGGAAACAAGCAGTAGAACTCCCGACTAACAAAAAGAAACAGAAGACAACCAAGCGAGAAGAAAGGAGGAACTATCAATAACATTGGTAGCAGAACAAATAAGTAGCCAGTCAGTGGAAAGAGGGGTTGGTGCAGACGGGAACAGGCAACAGGAAGCCACAGGAGAGCTCTATCTGTGTTGTAATGTTCTCCATTCCTCTGTGTTTCTGTATTTCTCTCTGTCCAATAGGACTTCTTGTATGTTCTGCTCATGCTCACGCAGTTGAGCATTGTAATAGTTTGTCATGGATAGCTGATGCTTAATATAATCAGAAGTGTTGTTTCGGATGTCTGTTATGGTTTTGAATGAATGTCTTTGCAAGCACTTTTAAAATTTTATTTACTGCAAGTCTGAATGCATTTCTGAGAGATATATGTTATGGACCGTTGTGTTACGGTTGTTTAGACTTTTAACATAACTTTGATTCAACCATGTTAATGTTGTTGGGGTGATACCGATCGACTCCCTACCATAGTAAGGTCGCGGCATGCCTTGGGTGAGACTCTCGGCTCTTCAGAGCAGGGTGCAAATGCCGATGTGAAGCTAGACTGCGGCGGAAAACCTTGTTGGCCCTTAACCTAAACCTGGGTCTTCTCTACGAGAACTGTTCTCTCGCCAACAGATTACATAAACATGCATGGAATTCATCCAAAGACATGTATTCACCATAGCTATATTGACAATCATATCAAACCAGTGAGACAACCGCAAAGAAGGATGAATCCTGTGATGAAAGAAATAGTGAAAGAGGAATTGCAGAAATTGTTAAAAGTTGGATTCAGCTATCCTATTTTTGATAGTCAATGGGTTTCTCCCTTAGTCATGGTGCCAAAGAAAAATGGAAAGTGGATAATATGTGTAGAATATAGGGAACTGAATAAAGCCACATTAAAATATCATTTCCCATTACCATTTATTGACCAAGCACTAGATTCATTAGCTGGAAAGAAATTATTTTTCTTTTTTTGATGGAATTAGTGGATAAAATCAGATTAAGATAGCATTGGAAGACTAGGATAAAACCACATTTAATTTTCCATGGGAAACATATGCATATAATGTTTTTCCCTTTGGGTTATGTAATGCACCTGTTACTTTTCCAAGAAAATTCCTTGCAATATCTGTTGATCTAATTCATGAATGTGTAGAGGTCTATATGGATTATTTCACTATATATGGAGGAACATTTGATGATTCTTTGAATAATCTTGAAAAAGTTTTAAAAATATGCAAAGAGACAAACATATCCCTCAATAATGAAAAATGCTTTATGATGTTAACTGAAGGGATAGTATTGGGATACCATATTTATTCTTCAGGAATCAAGGTGGACCCAGCAAAAATACAAGTCATTGTGAACTTGATGCCACCAACAACACAAAAATAAGTAAGATGTTTCTTGGTAAATTTGGGCTATTACAGGAGATTCAATGAAAATTTTAGTAAAATAACTCTACCTCTATTCAAGTTACTCGCAAAAGATGTTGAGTTCCAATGGACAACAAACTGTCAAAATACATTTGAAATATTAAAAGGAAAATTATCAGTTGCACCCATTATCTGAGGACCAAATTGGTCATTTCCATTTCATATATCCACTGATGCATATGATACAGCTATAGGAGCATCACTTGGAAAAAAAGAAAATCAATTCAATTATGCCATATACTTCATAACCAAAAAATTAACACTAGCAGAATTGAACTATACAGTCACAGAAAAAGAAATGTTAGTTTTTGTGCATGCAGTTAATAATTTTAGGCATTATATATCAGGCTATCAAGTATTCAGCCATACAGATCATTCATCCATTAGATACTTAATGAAAAAATAAATAACAAATGGCAGAACTACTAGATGGTTGTTATTAATGCAAGAATTTAACATCAATGTTCTAGATAAACTAGGTAAAGACAATCAAGTAGTAGATTTTCTATCAAGGCTTAATTCACCTCGTGATTCAAATCATGCTTCAGACAATTTTCTGGATGAAAAATTATTTTCTATAATAGTTAAAACCCCATGGAGCATAGATGTAGCCAAATATTTATCATCTGGAATATTACCATCCCATTTCACCAATAAACAGAAAATAAATATAATCAGATAAAGTGCTAGATATAGTTGGGTCAATGGTGACCTCTTTTATACTATTTATGATCTATTAATAAGAAAATGTGTTAGAGAATATGAAATTATAGATATTTTGAAAGCATGTCATGACGAGCCATGTGGTGGCCATTTTGCATACAAGTGGACAACATACAAGGTGCTCAAACTAGGCTACTACTGGCCAGCAATCTTCAAGGATTCAAAAGCCTATGTTAAAATATGTGATAGCTTCCAAAGAACTAGAAGACATGTGGTATCAGATTAAATTCCATTAAAGCCACAAGTACTCATAGATCCATTTGAAAAATGGGCTCTAGACTTTGTGGGACCAATTAACCTACCTTCAAACGGAAATAAGTACATTCTAGTGTGTACAGATTATGTTAAAAAGTGGGTAGAACAAAAGGCAGTGGCAAGAGCAACATAAGACATAGTAGTATCATTCCTATTTGAGGAAATCTTGGTCATATTTGGAGTTCCAAGACAGATTGTTACAGATCAAGGAGCACATTTCACCTCCAAACTTGTCTAGGATCTTACGGAAAAGTATAAGATCAAACATAGAGAAGCTTGAAATGAGAAGAAGCTACACAAGAAATAGGCGAGGAGATCAGAAGAATTTGTGGAGAAATAAGGAGGATAGACATCGATTTTAACAAGAGAATTGAAGGCAAAGATATCATGTTGCCAAGTTGATTGAGCTTACCAACAAACTCCAGAAATTTTGCAAGAAGAAAAGGTAAGAGATCATTTCTAGATTTCTATTAGTGGATTGAGAGGATTTTAGGAGTAGTTTAGTTTGAAATAAATTCTGAGATGTGTCATTTTATAAGGAGTGAAACTTCAATTCTGAAATTGAAGTCTTGGCACCATTAAAACCACTCTACCACCTGTGTATAAGTGAATCCTTAGATATTTTGGAGAGGAGTTCTAATTGAAGTAACATTGTTTAAACACAGGAGTACAAGTATTAACTCAGATATATCTTCGAGATTGCTTCCAGATCAGGTAACCGAGTTTGAAAAACGAAATCCTCCATGCATAGCTATGAATTTGTCACATGTAAAAAAACAGAGTTCCACATTTTTTTTTACATAATGTGATTTTCATAAAGCCTAGTGAGCTATTTTTCTTCATACACAGTGAGCGAATTTCTTCATTCTCATAAACAAAGTGAGCTATTTTTATTCATTCTCATACACACTGTGAGCTATTTTTTTCATTCTCATACACACAGTGGGAAATTGTGTCCTACTCTTCATATGCACAATGAGAATTGTTAAAACAGAGAAGGAAATTTTGAGGAAATTTTTGGCAAAATTGAGATTGAGACATGAATTATGAAGCAGTGAAATTAGTGTTAAGGTGTTTTTATGATCTTTCACATAGAGAGAAATTTTTTCATCAATTTTGAAGAAGCAGTGGGCTCATTGCTAAAGCATAACAAAGGATTGAAGAAGACTCAAAGAAATGCAATAATTTCATCTTTTAAGGAGCTTCAAAATAACAGGAAGCCTAATTTCCATGATGATTACCCATGGATACAAATTACATGAATAAAATACAGAAGTATATAGATGCATGTATTTTTGTTCATAATGAGGATGTTAATTTTTCAAGGGTACATAAATTGGTACACATAGAACATGACAAATAAAGTAGAGCCAAAAGAGTTCAAGATAGAGAATTGGGGCAAAGAAACAATAGAGAAATTGTACCAAGTTGGGTTGATAGGTTTCCTTCACAAATTCAATGGGCATAATGAGAAAATTACACAAGAATTCATAAGCCATTATGAACAAGGAAAAACAATAGTGGGTGACCTCTCAATTCCATTGAACCCAAAATTCTGTTCACAAGCTCTAGACCTTCGAGATGAATACCATAAAGGCCTACATTTCAAAGAGAAGGGTTGGACATGCTTTTTAGAGAAACAGAGGAAAGGGTCTTTTGATAGAGAAAATGGAATTCCAAGAGATTGGTTGAGTGAACCTTGGTCTGAACTAATACTTATCATTCAAATATATTTCACATGTTATAACTAGTTCAGTATATTTTATCTCTACCATATTAGGCCTCTACAACACATGAAAGGGGAATCTAAGATAAATTTACCTTATTTCTTCTCAAAGAGTTTGGTAAAAATGATAGAAGGTATCAAAAATAAAACTGGAACAAAAGAAGCACATGTATATCATCAAGGCTTCATAAAAATACTTGTAGAACATCAAGTGAGGAGAAAGGGGTTGATTTGGAGATAATTTTTGGCACATCTTCATCTTGAGGGACAGACTAGAGAGGAGAAATTTGAACTACTTCATGTCACTAGGATCATTATGAATTCTCCGGTGTATCCTAGAACTAGATCTAAGAAGAAACAAGACATTATCATGATTGAAAAATACCTTCTTGTCTGTTCCTAGGAAGCCAAAAAGGAAATTACATGAAGAACCAAGTGAAAAATATCCAGAAGTAGAAATAGTTGAGCCTCCAACATCATCCAAACAAGTCAATGAAATATTGGAAAGAATGGAAAGTGATTTACAAGAAGAGCCTTTAGAGAAGGATTCCTACTTTGATCATGCATGGATAGGAGCCACTTCATCATACTTATTTTCCAAATAAATTGTGGGAGAATAAAAAGAGTTGCAACAAGAAGAACATCTCAAGAAAATAAAAGAGTTGACAAGGGAGTTAGAGGTCAACAAAATTTTAGAAAAACACTTGAAGAAATAAAACAAAATGTACAAAGAAACAATAAAAATCTAATCAGATAAAATGAATAATTGACCAAAAATATTAGCAAGCTTGATACCAAGAACACTCTCATTTCCAAACAGGCTTTTAGATGGGTTAATGAAAAGAAAACATGGCAATATAAATATGAAATACAGAAGGTAAAGGCCGCCATCTATAAAGAAGGAAGGTATGAGGGGATTGAGTGCCTTCTTCAGGCTACACAACAGGAAACTACAGGATTAGGTACAATGGTCACATCACCACTCAGAAGGTCAAAAAGGAAAAAGCAATCATGAGGACATGCTTGAAGTTCAGCAAGGGGGAGATGTTGGCCCTCAATTTTGGTCAATGTTTCTTATTAAAAATCCACCTAATTCCCATAATTTTCCACATTATATCATCCACATATGCCTTATTTTCACCTTATTATGCATATTCAGGTAAATAAATTATGTTTTACAATTTTTAGATACTTTTGTAAAAATTGGGTTTTAAGAATATTTTTGGACAGAACCAAAAATTCTCGTAATTTCTTCATGAAAGTCATATATGAAGGACACATGGGAACGAGATGAGAATGGATTTGGAAATTTTGGGAACCACAAATGGAAAATAATCTATTGGTTCAGTCAAACTGCGCTAAAACAGGCCCGATCAACGTTGGTCAAACATGACCTGTTTTTCAGGAATCCATAGAAAATAGGGCAAAATTAATATATTTTTGGATTTTTCCAGATTTTGTGTAACTAAATGGATGAGTTAGACCTATATGGATGGGATTAGGATAATATAAGGCTTTTAGATACATTATATCATAGTTAGTTTATCATTTATCTATTTATACCAAGCTTATGAACCATTGAAACATGGAGAATTTTTATAATTTCATATTGAGACTTCTGAATTTTGTGATTTAATTTGAGGAACCAGTTCCACCTTCTTTTTTTTGTTCAATGTTGTGGAAAATTGACTGAGTTTGCAGTAGCTAATAATTTCTTCAAGTGTTCAAGACAAGGGTGGAGGGCCCCCACACCAAGCTAAGTACACTTCTTGGTTAAATTAGCTCAATTTTCATGAACTAGTTTTGCTTCATATTTTTTCAGTTAATTAGATGAATGAAGATTTACTATTTTTGTTGATGAACCTTGGTTTACTTCTAATCTGCATATGAAGGGACAAACAAGTGTTTAAGTTAAATTTTCCTTCTATCTGGTCCAAGAACAATAACTAGAATTCATCTTTATTTTCCTTGTTGAGTTATTTACTTATTCTTGCTAATGAATCTTGATTTAATTCCAATCTGCATATGAATGGAAAAACAAGTGCTTAAGTTAAACTCTCCTTCTATCTGATATAAGAACAATAACTAAAATTCATTTTCTTTTGCTTGTTTGAAGCTATTTTCTAAATTTATAGTCTTAAATACAATGGTAACAATGATGAATGAAATTGTGAAGAAGGAAAACATGGACCTCCTCAGTTAGGAGCCTCTTATATTACTCTTTATGCATCATAAGCTATTTTCTATCAGTTAATTGGTTTCTCTTCATGAAATTAGTACTGTGGAGAAGTTCAAACATGATCTCCTAAGTTAGGAGCCTCTTCCCTCACTTATTACATATTGAATCAGAAATTACTTAGTTAGATTTTATATTTGTAATATGAATTCCCTTTAGTTTAAATATTTTTTCTTATAAATATTGACTACATCTAAGATCCATATATTTTTTACATGCTTCCAAATTTACAAAACCGGGTTGATAATTAAATACTTGTGTTAGTTTACCCAGTAAATTGACCCTACAATTATTTCACCAAAAAATTCCAAGATTGATGTCTTACAAGTGGATTTATTTTTGTCAGATCCACACTCTTCTTACAAGTTTTATGCAGTCTTGATCTTCTTCAATGTCAAAACCCTATATTGGAAGATTTCTTATCAACAATTCTTTAACCATATCCCTTCAAGGGACAATATTCTTCTTTTAGCGCTTGAGAGTTTCTTAACCCTTAATTAAAAATTATTTCTAGTGTCCTTCCAGTTTCCTTCATTGCTCACCTTAGCTCTTATACCATCTTAGAAAATGTAAAATGGCATGTTATTATACTTATTTCTTTAACCTTGATACTTAATTGTGAATCTTATTTATATTATATATGTTCTTCAGTTGGATATTTTCATCCAACAATATCAAGAAATAGCAACAACAAAAGAGGACACGGATACAAGCTCTCAACTAGGGAGAAACCCCTCTAAGGGGAAAACCTGGAAACTCTTCTCTTCTTAGAATATTCTTCAAATGAGATACAAAGACCTAATCCCTAAACCAAGTCCTTCTCCCAATACCAAGTTATCCCTACCTCAAATCCTTCATTGATCCTGCACCAAACTGCTACTCCCTGTAACTTTGACCTGCCAACTACACTACAACTACTCGACCTGAAAATTTGACCTTCATATCCTAAATAAAACCATAATACAACCTCCTTCTAGGACCTTCCAAGATAAATACAACTCTTCCTAAGGTAAGCGAGGTCTAGATAGAGTTTCCTTCCTCCCAGCTACAAATTTCAACACTTTTTCCTACTGTAACTCAAAATTGTAAGTATTTCTTCTCCATGAAATCAAAAAACCATATAATTTCACACGTGTGAGAGAGATAGAGCCCAAAAACCATGAAATTTCATCCTTCTTCCTTCTACTTTACCTTCTCTCTCCTTCTTGTAGTCAGATGGGTTCTTCAAGTGTTCAAGACAAGGGTGGAGGGCCCCCACACCAAGCTAAGTACACTTCTTGGTTAAATTAGCTCAATTTTCATGAACTAGTTTTGCTTCATATTTTTTCAGTTAATTAGATGAATGAAGATTTACTATTTTTGTTGATGAACCTTGGTTTACTTCTAATCTGCATATGAAGGGACAAACAAGTGTTTAAGTTAAATTTTCCTTCTATCTGGTCCAAGAACAATAACTAGAATTCATCTTTATTTTCCTTGTTGAGTTATTTACTTATTCTTGCTAATGAATCTTGATTTAATTCCAATCTGCATATGAATGGAAAAACAAGTGCTTAAGTTAAACTCTCCTTCTATCTGATATAAGAACAATAACTAAAATTCATTTTCTTTTGCTTGTTTGAAGCTATTTTCTAAATTTATAGTCTTAAATACAATGGTAACAATGATGAATGAAATTGTGAAGAAGGAAAACATGGACCTCCTCAGTTAGGAGCCTCTTATATTACTCTTTATGCATCATAAGCTATTTTCTATCAGTTAATTGGTTTCTCTTCATGAAATTAGTACTGTGGAGAAGTTCAAACATGATCTCCTAAGTTAGGAGCCTCTTCCCTCACTTATTACATATTGAATCAGAAATTACTTAGTTAGATTTTATATTTGTAATATGAATTCCCTTAAATCTTAGACTTCAGAATAAATTTGTAACATGCATTTCCTTTAGTTTAAATATTTTTTCTTATAAATATTGACTACATCTAAGATCCATATATTTTTTACATGCTTCCAAATTTACAAAACCGGGTTGATAATTAAATACTTGTGTTAGTTTACCCAGTAAATTGACCCTACAATTATTTCACCAAAAAATTCCAAGATTGATGTCTTACAAGTGGATTTATTTTTGTCAGATCCACACTCTTCTTACAAGTTTTATGCAGTCTTGATCTTCTTCAATGTCAAAACCCTATATTGGAAGATTTCTTATCAACAATTCTTTAACCATATCCCTTCAAGGGACAATATTCTTCTTTTAGCGCTTGAGAGTTTCTTAACCCTTAATTAAAAATTATTTCTAGTGTCCTTCCAGTTTCCTTCATTGCTCACCTTAGCTCTTATACCATCTTAGAAAATGTAAAATGGCATGTTATTATACTTATTTCTTTAACCTTGATACTTAATTGTGAATCTTATTTATATTATATATGTTCTTCAGTTGGATATTTTCATCCAACAATATCAAGAAATAGCAACAACAAAAGAGGACACGGATACAAGCTCTCAACTAGGGAGAAACCCCTCTAAGGGGAAAACCTGGAAACTCTTCTCTTCTTAGAATATTCTTCAAATGAGATACAAAGACCTAATCCCTAAACCAAGTCCTTCTCCCAATACCAAGTTATCCCTACCTCAAATCCTTCATTGATCCTGCACCAAACTGCTACTCCCTGTAACTTTGACCTGCCAACTACACTACAACTACTCGACCTGAAAATTTGACCTTCATATCCTAAATAAAACCATAATACAACCTCCTTCTAGGACCTTCCAAGATAAATACAACTCTTCCTAAGGTAAGCGAGGTCTAGATAGAGTTTCCTTCCTCCCAGCTACAAATTTCAACACTTTTTCCTACTGTAACTCAAAATTGTAAGTATTTCTTCTCCATGAAATCAAAAAACCATATAATTTCACACGTGTGAGAGAGATAGAGCCCAAAAACCATGAAATTTCATCCTTCTTCCTTCTACTTTACCTTCTCTCTCCTTCTTGTAGCTACCCATCTATAGATCAAACTTTTTATTGTAGATCAAACTTGTGGGTGAGTGTGTCTCCTAATGAAGTCAAAATACTCTTTATATAGCCTTCTCAAGGGGTTGAATTCCCTCCTTTAGGCCAACTTGAGGATCCTAGGGCTGACTTGTACTCTTATAGATTGCAATACTTTGATGACTCAAAATTAATTCTTTTTTCAATTACAAATTTCTTGGAAGGGTCTTATAAACATGATGTTGAATCCATTGACTTATGACAATAAATCCTAAGACCTAATAAACCCTAGAAGCATGAAGAACGTGCTTTTACCTAAAAGACCATCAATAATGAGCATGAAACCCATGCTTTCATAATAACAATTTTTATTTTCTTTTTCTTATTTGTTACATAGGATATATATTGAAATGAATACAACAATTATGAAGACCGAAAATAGTTACATTTCTCAAGAGGGATGACCTGAACCAAAGACTGCTAGATTTATTTAGCATGTCACACCCTAGGTGCAATTTTAGTAACTTTTTCCTACATAGAATCAAAATTTGATTTCAAAGTGTGCACTTCTTAATATGACTCTCCATGAAAACCATAATATATATATATATATATATATATATATATATTCTTCTAGGGGCTCCAAGCTATATGTTAGTTTTGATAACATGTATATTAATCCCACAAGTTTCCATAGAAAGTTTAAACTCACAATATTATTTTCAACCTTTCCGACTTCTAACAAATATAGATAATTCCTCTTGAATTTTAGATTCCTTGTGTTTTCATGTCTTAAACCCTTCCTCAAAATTATTTTCATGTATAGAGCACATTAATCAGAATCACAATGAGAATTAACTACAAAGTAAGTAAAAATAACTCATGCTCTTATCGGTTCCTTTTTTAATCCATTCTTAACATGTGTGCAATTCAACTTACTCTAGACTCTATTATTAAACCACTTCTAGATTAAAAGAGTTTTTTCCTCTCCACCAAGTGCTTTAAAAATACCAACTTTCTTCCCAACTAGCAATAAAGAAAATACCCCAAGGGTGGACTAAGAATGGAGGAGTGGCCACCTCAAAGCTCTTGGAAGATAAGTGACTTATAGACCTTACCTACCCATGAATGGATGCCAACCAAAAAAGGAATATGACCTCTATAAATTTATGCCCCCATTACTCTACCTTTCCATCTACATTTCCATAATAAAATTCATTGTAGTGGAGAGAGAAATGAGGTAATATTACCTAGGAAAGTGTTATTTCGTATTTTTTCACCCACTACATGATGCATCACGCATCACACTAATTTTTGCACATTAAAATATCAATTATCCTTAATTTTTCTATTTCAACCACCAATGATTTGTTAGCCACGGAGTCTACCAATGACTTATGGGCTTTCAAAACCTAATAAAACTTAATAACATTATACTTTTTTTGTGTAAGCTACTACAACTGATTTCAATTAATAAGATCAAATATTCCATTAATGTGGACTTTCATATTCCATGCTCAAAAAAGAATACCCTGGGAGGCCATTGCTTCAACTAGGTGTACCCAAAATAGCACCATTTATACCACTTTAAATTAAGCTACAAAAATTGTGAATGTCACATATCTAGAGTGACCCAAGTATGTCTTCCATATGTGTCAATCACTACCCCCAAAATTTCATAAAACAACTAATGAGGATGACAAGAAAGAAACTACACTAAACCAAAATTACAAGTGTGGCATTTAACATTTGAATAAAAGAAAAATAAAGGTATATATTGCATTTAGGCTTCATTGATCCATATATTATGTGTTAGTAATATTTTCATAGAAATCACATTGGAGATCATTTATCGACGTGTTTCTAACCATCCAGTGTTGTTCATCATCAACACAAGACCTTGTCCTGATGATGAACCACACTAGATGGTTAGAAACGTTGTTGAGTAGAGTATGTGGCATATTAATGGACCAACATTCAATTATCAATCCGTTGTCCATGGAATTTGAGACGTAACACTACAAATTCCAGAGAAAGACTGTAGCAAGCTGCAAAACAAAACCCTTACTTTTTCGAAGATTTCTCACACCTTCGGTTTCCTGCACTAGTTAATCCTTATTCTAATCCTGCACTCAAAAAAGTCTTTAGAAATGAATCAATAAACACAAATCTTTCAATTTGTCAAAAAATGTGAGAAAATTCTAGTTATTAGCAAAATCACTCCTTACTCTAGACTATGCACTGACAGTCTTTCAAGTTCTTGAAAACAATGCATAAACTCCCAATCTCAATTCCTATAATAAGTATGGAAAATCTAAAATAAAATCACACTGGTCAATTTGGACACTAAATACTTCACTTTTTAACTCATCAAGCCAACTAAAATAAAAAATGAAATAAAAGATTTAAAGAACACATACATCAATCCCATAATCCCAAAAGAATGCTTAAATAAATTCACATAGATTTCTAAAATATTCCTACACTATTTGAACTCATTCTCTTTTGTATTTGAAATTCCTGCACTTATCACTCCTCTCGTGTTATTGATTCCTGCACTATTACAACCTCTCATTTCTTATATATCCAAAAGTAAAGTGTGACAATCAAATGTATATACTTTCATAACAAAAGGATTTCACTCTACTACGTTTTTCTCAAACCAAGAAAAATGTCCCAAACAAAAGATCCTAAAAAAAATTTGCAAGGGAAATAAATTAAACCAATCTTTCAAAATAAGGATCAAATTCTAAAAAAGAAATAATAAAATAATAAATAATCCTCAACAAACCTTCTCACACCACACCAAACCATTCAAAGATACTTGTTCCACACTTGTACCAGCTAAGCATATCAATCATAAGATATAACTAATTACAAGTAATGTTCAAAACTAGGTTGTACCAATGCTTTTCCCAAATAGTGCCATGTTCTTAACCCAAGAGAACAAGATTATAATGTCAGGAAAATCTTGGTGAAAGAAATATACAGGACCAAATATTACACTCACGTGTATATTATACCTATTAAATATGATTTGGCTCATTGCATTAAACTTATGGTTTAAGCACTTATAGTATTTTTTATTTTCACAATCAATAAATATCAAGATTCCTTCGATATTTAGATCCAGAATAACTCAAACATTTCATAGGGAAACATTATCAACATTGATGTCAGATCATTAAAAGCTTTAAAAAAAAAGCTGCCAATACCCAAAATGATTCCAAATTAAAAAAAACATTACAATTCACCAAGTCATATATGAAAAATAATGGTCATTCCAAAATAAATTTTGTACAACCCAGAACTTGTAATGATGGAACAAGATTCATAAGCCAATGTCAAAACCCCGGTGTTCTGAAAATATTTTTAGCTCAGGATACCACACGCAAAAGGAAAACCTTGAGTTAAACTATGACAATAATCAGACCTTTAAAAGGAGAAATAAATTATTTCAAAAGTCGATTTGCACTCAAATAGAAATAACACAAATGGATATTTAATGCATGAAATCACTCCTTATATATGAGTTGAGATCATTCCAAATTGCACACACAGTCTATATCCTTGAATCAGAAAATGTACTTCAAAAGAAATAACCGAGCTTTGAATAATTTATGCAAGAATAAAATGCTCAATCAATGAAAATCCAAACCACACTGATCTATTTTGTAAAAAAACCACACAAAGCTATCTAATAGAGGAGTAATATTTGTAATGGTTGGGCCCAAACCAACCATCTCGTACCCTCATTAAAGAGAAGTTAAATTATACACTAATAAGAAATCATTAACACAGTAATAAGAAATCATTAACAGGAAATAGAAATAGAACTTGACATTAATGCATTTTATTAAAAAGATCTCAGATTTAATAAATTTTGAGCTATAGTAGTGCAGATCCAATTGATCGGAGGGGAGTAGCCCCCAAAACTTAATCCAGCAGCATGAAAGTATAATGAATGGCTTGTTGTCCTCTAGCCTAACTTTGTTTTTATAATTTTTTTACATTACAAATTTGGCTTTGGACAAGCCAATATTTTGCAAATAAGATAGAAAATTGGATCCCAACAACTTGTCACCAATATAATTCTATTACAACCATTAACTAATCAAGGAAATATAGATTTGATACAAAATTTTCCATTTTTTGTAAATCTGTGCAAGATCTTAGAATTCTGGAAAAATAGTGTTTTTTTAACCTCAAAGAACCTTGTATATCTTCTTAACCATAGTGATTTTTTTGAAATGGATTGTGTTCTATATAATTTTATATACTATTAAAAAAACCATATGCTTGAATTTTTTATATTCGCCTCCATATGCACGAAAATCAAGGTCAAAGTTGGCAGTTTGAAAACTGTGTGAATTTTGAGCAAATTTGTTGATTTTCTTCTAGATACCCACATGTGTGACTTGGGTGCATTCCAAATCATTTGGAGGTGTTAAAACATTATTCTGGACAAAAACCTTCCTCGGTTTTCTTTGAAAGTGTGTCGAGATGTTAAATCCCCAAATCGGTTGCTCTTTAGTGCCGGAATGTTGCTCTTTAGTGCAGGAACAAGTCAATGAGAGATAAGTGCACCTATGGCTGTAAAAAAGGATCCAAAATTGTTTTGAAAATATTTTATCTATCATTTTGCTCCATGGAAAGCTCATATGATCGACTGGTCCCCTATACTTCCATTTTGGTGCATGATCTCTATGGAATGCAAGACTTTCATTAACAACATTAATGGACATCAATCCTAAGAAATGCATATAACAAAGGTACAAAATGAAAACCAGCTGTAAATATTCACTATTGCATGAAAATAATTTATAAGTGCAATATAAAGGTTCATTAAATAGTAAAACAAGGGAATAAGTGAGGCATCATATGGGAAAAAAGATGCACTAAGTACAACAAATCTGAGGCCTCACAAACGCATCGATAAATTATCTCCAATGTGATTTCTCTGAAAAAAAATTACTAACACAAAGGTATAAATAGTATTATGTTGGTCAACAAGAGTCTAAAGCAAAAATCCAACTACATCCCAGAGTTCCATGTCGACAACCAATTGCATAGATGAGTGCAGACACCATCAAATCCCTTTAGTCAGAGATAATGATAGGAGAGAGGGGAGAGGAGTTTTCTTGTGGAGAAGTGACAACAGAAGAAGATACATTGGTTGGGAGAGTGTTAATGATTATTGATGCTTCATTCAACTACTCAGACTCAGTGTTCGAGTTCAAGACCACAAATATATCCACCCTTGCTAATTAGGTCACAATTTCATCAAAGCTAAAGTGAATGTTCCAAAAAAATCACTTGATATCCTCCTATTCTACAAACAATTTATATTTGCCTACCCTCTTGTCTCGAAGAACTATGTGGAGTAGTGTTTCCATCTATTGGTGCACTGTGAGAGAATGGAGGAAATGGAGCCTATGCTTTATGAACTTCCCAATGTTAGGTATCCATTTGAGGTAGTTCCCTCTGACCTCATAATCAAAGAATAAGTTTGATCACCAAACTCCTTTGACACTAGGAAGAGAATCACCTTTCAAAATTTACAAGGGACTGAGTCAAAGTAGTTCTGTAGACTCCCATCCAAACAACCATTGGTGAGAATAATATGAGCCAATTGCACCACCTCAATGACTAGGCATTCTCTACCAAGGAGCCATAGTAACAAAGCGAAAATATTGATAAAAAAAATGAGCATAAAACCGAGGAAAAAATGGAAGTCGATAGACTTTCAAGTAGGATATAATTGAATTGAAAAGAAGGGAATCATCAGAAAATGAATAGAGAAGGTAAATTCAGTTTTTTCAATGAGTCAAAAGTAAGGGACTTCCTCAAAATTTCAACAAGCTTATCAACCCTTACACTAAATATATCCCCATTTGAGGGAGAAATAAGAAATGGAAGACCAAACACCTTAAGCAAAATATGGTAGTAGACAAACGATTATCACCATCAAAATCAAATGGAAAAGCTACCTGGGTACTAGACGCTGCAAACCAAAACTGGACAATTGAAGGAAATACCCGCAAAAACAGAACCTAGAAGCGGTGACGTCGGTATAACTTCCAACAATTCAAAGGATGGACCAGTCCATGTATTATGAAGAAACATAATGAAAAAAATTGACCCTTACCTAAAATACCAAAGCAATAGGGACAATACCAAAAAGCTTGCTTCTTAAAAAATGTACAAAAACTATTAAAACGATGATAATAGTAAGGAAATGAACCTCCCAAAAATCCTGAGGATATCGGTGATAAAGACCAAGAGAACATAATGAGAAGAAACCCTCTTCACCATCCCAGGTAACATAAATATGTCGCCACCCTTTGAAAACACCCATGCATTTATAAAGGGGAATCGACATTATAGGACCCAACATTTGAAGGTAATTTCCAAAGTGTGAAAGGTCCAAGGACGGACATGTGTAAGACCTGGCACACTCTTTAACCATAAACCTATCATAAATCATTCACTCATGAATGAGCTCTTTGCATTGAATGTCAAGATCCCCTCTAACCATGGCTAATCTGTCCTATGAAATCCTAGCCATATCAATTTTTAAGTGATGATCCTGAATGCCAAAGGGAATGTCGTACTCCATTACAAATGCTACCACATGCGAGCATTTAAAATGGCAGGGCCAAGGTAGGTGATCCCAAACCTAGGAATGTTATATGTGCCATGTGAGTATCAATAGATAACACGTGTAGGGTTTGGCTCCCCTTTCAAAGTTTTCAAACCCACGCTCAACTCCCATATTTAGCATGTTAATCTTGCTTCATGCAATTACAGTGACTCTTACTAACACCCCCATCAGGGATGTCAGCTTCCAATGAAGAACTATCTTGCTCCACCCATTTTTTGATGCCTTAGACGTCTTCCCTCAATTACACAACCAATCAAGCTTCATGCAAGGCTAGGTGTTGTTTTTGGCTGCCCCAATTGGCTAGTGCATCTACTACCTTGTTCCCTTCCTACCATGTATGTTGAGGAATAATATAATCGAACCTTATTAATAAGTCTTGGATATTAGAAACCACTTCTTGTAAATGCAAACTATGCATGATTTTATGTGCAAGGTGTCTATTTCAAAACTTATGTGTGCATTGGACGATAACCTGAGAATCTCCATGAACCTGAATCGAATGATAACCTTCTCTGATGAAATTTGTAAACCTTGTTTAATAACAAGGAATTTAGCTAGGTTGTTTGTGGTCACTATGTAATACCATGCGTATATATGCAAATTTTGGGCTTTGTCATCCTAAAAAATCCCTCGGTACCTAGCCACCCCAGGGTTTCTCTTAGAGGCACCATAAAAACTCAACTTCAAGAAGGAGCTCAGGGGTGGGGTATATGAATTGGCAGAAGGATAAATATTGTTATAGGGGATTTATGATTGCAGACAAAAGTATCTCCCCTAGGTTTGGTGGTCAACCTATAACAATAGAGAGACAAGGAACCCAATTATTTTCCTTAAAGTAAATAGATGAAGGAGTGAGGCCTACTTAGAACCTATCACGCACTTCGCTCCTCCTTTGGTTTGTAAGCTCCAATTCTGGCTCTGATTGCCAAAATTATAACCTGCACAGTCAGATAACACAAGCCAAGATATTATGAAATCTATGTAGTATCGTTTAAATACTTTATTCAATAGATCAAAATGGTATTGAAATATATGAATCAATGTCACATATAGGGAAAACAAAGAATTATTTGCATTAATATAAATGGAATGAGATTACGACCATAAGTAGCAGTTGATATTATAGAAGAGCTCCTCTAAGTTGTTAACTTGTACTTTCCTTGTCACAATATGCACCTCCAATCACCCTAATGCATGAGATAATAATCACTCACTACAGTAGCATTAGGGAAGAGTTCATCAAAATCCAGCTATTCATTCATTCTTCATTCTAACCTTTACATAGGAAAGATGATAAATATATAGGAGAGTAGGGTAAGTTAGGAGTTCTTATCCAATTAATATTCTAAGGTTTTAGATCCACCTTTGATGGGGGGATAGGATCAAAGGATAACTAGTGAAAAATCCAAAGTAGGGTAGGATAGGAAATTGAATGTTTAATCCAAGGTAAGTGGTTAAAACAACTTCTAGAAACTCCTAGAAAGTGAAGCTTCCATAATCCCAATCATTTCTCCCAGATTTATAGAACTAATGCAAGTGCAAAGGGGATAAACCTGTTGGTGACCAACGATGGCCATAGTGCAGCAACCTGTAGGTGGTCGCACCCTAGTAGGCTTACATGGAGCTTTGGTCCTAAAACTAGCTCAGATGATGCAATTTAGGGCTTAAATTCTGGGGGATGAAAGGTACATGCTTAGGGCTTTGTGCAACATGATGACAAGGGGGAATAGGATTTTGATTGATCCCATTAGGAGGCTCACTAATAGGATGTGACAAAATGGCCTATAAAAACTAGAATGCTACAAAATAGATGGATAGGGAACATACACAAAAAGTTTACAATTGAGGTTCTTCAAAATCTAAGGATCACATCTTTTAATGTTGACACTGACCTTTTCCTTGCATTGAAAACTATAATATTGCATTATTTCCATAAGTTAAGGGTAAAACTTAACTCAAATTTCCAATCCCGTGAAACAATAAGTTTTTTGAACTTTCGACTGAACCATTAATCCAATAAATTCTTCAAATATCCCAAGGAGGGTTGACTACATCTAAAGATATGAGGAGTAAGTTTCCAAATTCCACATATAAAGTTACATGTATGGGAAATGTGTTATGTTGACTCCTACGCCTGAAAGAAAAGTTGACATAATGACGGTCCCTCGTATCAATTTCTACGAAGGAAATACCAAGTGATAGTACCCTCCAAAGCTATTAACCATAGAAGGTTGAATTTTTTTGCGCCATGAACCATCCCATATCCAGGTCCACACGACTACCTTTTCCATTAACAAAAAACCTACAAGCAAGGAGTAGGCTTATTTAAGACAAAAATAACCAGATGATTGTTGACCCCATCGAAAAATGTCATGATGATGAGAAACCCTAATATGCTTGTCCTCGAGTATATTTTGGAAATCCTCCGATTGATAGGTGGTGTTAGTATAGTAGGCCAATAACTTTTATCCTTCCGTTGTTTCCATTGGTAGTTATCGATTAATGGCTTCCAAAATTTTTCTATCTTATTTTCTCCCAAATCTTGTGATAATATATTAATAGGTTGGAGAATTTTTTCTCCCCCAAGCGAGGATAATGCTACTAAGCGTCCTCCCATAAATATGTTACCATTCCTCATTTTACATCCCAGAATACATATCTTTTAACAATATCTTTACCTTTTTGGACCCAAGTCTAGGTGCCAAATCCTTGAATGGAACCATCAAAATGTAGTTGCTCCTCCTCTTAATCATCTCATCGATTTTGATCTAATCTATTTGTCCCATCTTACAAGAGACCACTTTTGTGATTTAATTGATCCCCTTCAAAATAAGTCACTCCATAAAGAATGAATATGGTGACAAACAATTTTTGGGATGGGCATTACCACCATATGATAGCTTGGAATTTCCTGCAATACTACTTTGGTAAGCACTAGGCGGTTGGGGTAATTACGGGCCTGAAATGCCCAATTGTTGACCCTTCTTTGGACCATTTCTATAATATCTTCCCAAGTTGACACCCAGTTGTAATATATAACTAGGGGCACTACCAAATATTTGGACAGCAACTGAGCCTATTGAAATCCCAATATCTGAGTCAAGTGTGTTTGTATAGCCTCCTATAAATTAAAAAAGAAGGTATTGGTTTTGTATTTATTTACCAGTGTTCCCCGAGGCATCTATGAAAGTTTTTAAAATATTTCGCAGTCCTTTAATTTCATTTAAATTGGGTGGCCAAAAAAGAACAACAACATCAAAAAATCGTTGATGTGTGATTGGGATATCTTCACCAAACAAGAAGAGACTAGATATATGACCCAAAGCACATTATTTCGTATATATTATCCCTAACCCTTCCATAGGTAGAATAAAAATAAAGGGTGAGAAAGGGTTACCTTGCCTCGGACCTCTTGAAGAGGCGAAGGTTGATGAAGATGACTTGTTGATCAGGATGGAGAAAAAGAAGAATATATGAGAGACACCACCTAGGAAATCCACTACCATAAGAATCCAAAAGCCTATAAAAGTTTTTAACAAATAGTACCAACTAATCTGATCATAGGCTTTGGAAAAATATAGTTTGATTATCATACTTGGAAATTTCGTCACCCTTAAGGAGTGTATAATTTCCTATTTTGCAATGATGCCATATGTACTCTATCATCTCTCCACAAAACTAGTATGGTCTGGCGATATTAAAATTGGAAGTGGGGGTTTCAATCAATTTACTATTATTGTTGAAATAATTTTATATATTACATTATAAAGTGAAACAGGTCGAAAACCACTAGTATTCTCTGAATTACCTTCTTTCAAGATAAGGGTGAGTGTTGGCTCGAGGAGTCCTAACCCAAGTTCGGAGGTTAAGCTTTGCCAACAAACCCCTATACTACTGGCCCTTTTGGAAGTGACCCACTTGTGCAGGCCAAATTCTCACCTGAAGCAGTATGAGAGGGTGCTGGAACCAGGTTTCCGCACCCTGAGAGAGAGTAGATAAGTCCAGCAGATCTGCGTTCACATCTTATCAAGTTCGCACAAGACAGATCTGTTCGCAGGTTTGTTAACAATGTAATCCATAATAGAACAGAGCTACAGATTTAGTCAATACCTTCGCATCCACGTGTGTATCAACAGTTATCATAAAAAATTACATATATACCATAACATGGACAGATTCGCAGCATAATAGATAACAGGTAACACGATTGTATTCTCAGTTCTAATAGAACCCAAAGGTTCACAGCAATAGTAACACATAAGATCCGATAACACAGAGCTACTTTAACTATATATGCATATATTAATATCAAACCCAGTACAATCCAACCACATCCTACGCACACAGCCAGCAGGATTTGCACACAGCAAGACTGAGGATCTTCGCGCACATGGCTAGCAGGAGTCCTTACCCAAATGACCCAACCACAGATCTAACAATTCGCATGTAGCGTCAGACTTAATTATTTCTTGCCTTAATACTCAAAATGTTCATATATTTATATCGACTTAGCCTACGCTTCTAATGGTCCGCAAACCATGGTTTGTAGACTCTTGGTCTACCCTTGACCCATTACAATGCATTTGGGGCTTTGACCCACCCCAAAACCTCTGCGTTAGACTAATTAATACCAAAAATATACAAAATCCTTGGCTTTTAGGGGACCCTGTTCCAACAGTCCCCCAACACAATCTTGTGACTCATCCCGAGTCACTGCAGTAGTGGGGTCTCCACCTGCGCCTGTAGTGGTTTGATTGCCTCAACTAGTGGGGGTAGCATGCCTTCACTCTAAGAAGCATGGTTTTGAACAATATCCACCAATTTTTGTGAATTTGGTCCCTCAGTCACAGCTGTGACGCTCTCTAGAGTCTGGTTTAGTTGTTTAACAGTGACATCAATATCCTGAGAGAGCTTGAGGGCTTCATCAGCCCATGGCTTAAGGCATTCACTGAGATTCTTCTTCTTTTGGCAGAGTTTGTCGATATCATATCGAAGGGCTTGGCTAGTTCGCAATCGTGCCAATCGTTGATCAGGAATCAGAGTAGGCATCGTGGCTTCCAACTGCTCAAACACTTCTTCCTTCTGTCGCAGGTCCTGGTTGATTTCAAGCAGGATCAGGGCATGCTGCACCTTGATCCATAACTGCATGGTTGTGTCTAGCAATTGTGCACCCTGAGAAATCTGTCCTGTAATCACATTCGTGGCCACCATAACCAGCGCATCTCGTTGGGCCCGTATATCTGGTGGTGTCTCTGGTTGCAACTTAGCCTTGTTCCATATATGTTCTAACCACCTGGATCTCGGTCCTTGAGGCCCATAATGCTGCGACCAACCCCTCGATCTTGGCCTAGGGGGTGGTAGAAGCCGGAATATCTTCGGAGACCTCTGTGCAAAGCCTACTAATGAGGTGTTCCAGCTCCGTCTACTGTGCGGTGGTGAGGGTACATGTAGCCTGTATCTGGGAAACTTTAGCATTTTTTTCCTCAATTTTCTTCTCAGTGACACTGAGCTTCTAGTGCGCTCGATGGTCCCGATGTTGAATTTATTCAAACAAGGAGGTGTGGAGAACCTACAACGATTCATGTGGCAAACTGGCTAGATCCAACTGGACCTCTGCACAAGCCTAGACTTGCACTCCCAAGTTAGGTGGACTTATTGCGAAGGTTGTGCCAGGCAGGGAACAGAGGCAGCTTTCCGCTGTAACAAGTGTTGTGTTGCTAGTTGCTGAAGTCATTTCTACCTTAATCATACTAGTTTGTAGCGTGTCCATCTTTAGCTGTAGAGCTCGGAGCTCAGCCTGAATTGTATCGACCGCAGCTTTCTAGTTCTCTTCCAAAGCCATTCATTTTTCCTCTGCAGCCAAAGTAACTGCATATGAAATTTGCTCGAGGTCTCCTTCAGTCATTGTAACTAATTCGTCACATTCTGGTCATTGGGAACACTGCTTCTTCCGAGGCCCCTTAGCAGGGTCACCCGTTCACTTGGTTCCTCGAGGGGAGTTAGCACCTCCCGCCTCCTATCCTTCAGTACCAAGATCCTACTGCGCATCCTTCTGCAATGCTACTTCTGTGCCTTTCCCCATACTCTTACTGGGCTACAAACCTTTATACGACGCAACTTCAACGCCCTTCCCCGTGCTTTTGCTCGGTCCTCCAGTTTCTTTGGTGATGATAGGAGGGGTGACCTTCGGGGTGCAGTTGTTTTGAATCATATCTTCCAGTGGGGAGGCGATTGCGCAATTAAATGATCAATTTCTTCATTAGCAGCCATATAGGGGAGCGAAACCCATGCAGGATCCTTGCGGCCTCGGATTTGGATGCTATGCATAGTCACCTGGAATGCAGCAATGCTTTTATACTTATCGTAGATGGTTGGTGACAAATGCAGCCGGAAGTTGATAGCTGCTGTGAGCCCACTCCGAAACAACACCCAGAATACTTGGTTGTCCTCGATGCATTGCACGTCCTTAGAGTCCCATAAGTTCATATATCGAGCCCCCTCACACATGTCTGGGGTGAGCTCAGGGAGGACTGATTCCGCACGTGCTTTCCAGGTGACCAACGCAATGAGAAGCATCAACCAACAATAACAAAATGCGCATCCTTGATCATGGGATTCATGGACGTTGGCCAAAAACTTGTTGCACAAGTATTGGGACCAATTAAAGAAGACCCCTTTCTCGCACCGACCTGCCAACTGAATTACATATGCGGGAACAAAGGCCACCTAGCATTTTCGCATCATATTGCATGCCAACAACAGGGTACCCAACTATGTACTAGGGTCATTGATGGATTTGATCATGAAACCTCGAGTGTTCCACTCTACATGGTAGGTTTTGCGCATGTGGTCAGTGATCTTCCCCTCGTACTTCTTACCAGTGTGCAGTAGAGGGCCCAGCCCTTCCATGGGAAGACCAGTAATTCGATGAATGAGCACAGCATCGATGTGGATGCGATCCTGGATCTAGAAGCAGCCATCGTGGACCAGGGCGAGCAACTGACATAGCAGATGGTCCGTGATATTGTATTGGCCGAAGTGCAGCATCTTGAGCAGGTTTAAGAGCCTGGACCCTGCCAATCCGCACACCCAGTGCATGGGGACAATTTTTATCACATCATCTTCTTATATTTTGTCAAGATATAATTCAGGTTCCAACTCAGGGAAGGCCTCCAAATTGGCCAACTCATGATCATCAAATTTCACCTCATGGAACCTTCCAAAGGGCTCGTGAATGACGGGGACCTCACCCGGGGCCAGTGGCATCTACTGGTAGGTGTGCAGGCCATCGAGACTCTTTAGTGTGTGCATGGAGGGCCTACGGGGCTAAGTAAAGGGCGGTAGCCAATTGATAGGTTGGGCTACCCAAGCCTCTTATTGAGTAGGCGGAGGTTGCTTTGCTGGTTTGGGCGAACATGCCTGGGGTGCCGTTCGCAGGGACTTTACATTTCGTGGGGAAGTACGGGGGTTCACCCCAACCCATTTCACGGGTTTCCTCGACCCCTGTTCTTTTTCTTTCCCCTTCTTCTTCACTTGACTCGGCGTAGATATAACTTCCTCGGTTTCAGGCTCAACTTCCACTATGTCCTCGAATTCTTGTTCCGTCGAGGTCACTAGTTCTGAGGCTTCAGTGGGATTAGTGGCCGTCATTCTGGCATGGAAGATGAACTCTGGGTTGCTACTATCAAAGAGAGTAGGTTTCTCAGACATGAAAGGGTGCAATAGGCACAAAAAAACTTACAGCACAAGCTTTTCAAGGACAAATACGCCAAGTACAAACTTTTCAAGCGATACGGAACCCTTGTCTGATCTATCCTTCTCCTTTTATAGCCTTTATGATCGACCAATGGTTGGGTAAACCTCACTTGGAAATTACCATCAAGTAAATGGTAAAAAATCTTCAAAAATCGCCTCATTAAATTCCAGTCACCCGCTCCTTTCAACGGTAACTTTTTCTTTTTACCCAATTTTACTATTCCAACGGCTAGTTTTCACACCTCCTGTGCACCGAGTGCACCCCTGCGCTCCCAGCGAACCTCCTGTGCGTCCAGCGCATCCCTGCGCTCCCAGCGTATCCCCTACACTTCTTGCACACCTTTGTGCTTCCAGCGCGCCTTCTACGCTCTAAACATGCTCCTGCGCCTTCGACGCACCCCTCCAAGCTTCCAAACCTGCGACGGATCCCTATGCATATCATGGTACCTTCTGTTCTTACCTTCCATTCTTGCCTTCCTTGGTGGGCATACCCCTCTTCATACAGCTACTCCGACCATATAGTCATTTGATCCAATACAGTTTAAGTCGACTGCCATTGACATATCCGAGTAGCATATCGCTGCATAGGGTGGCTAACCGAACAATTCCACCATTCGTAATTTCTTTAAATGCATGGGGCCCTAATCAATGCTGTTGGAACTTCCCCGGGTGTTTCATAAAGTGGCTATCATATAGTAGGACTAATTCTCCCTCTGGAAAGGTATTTTGTCAAATATGTCGATCATGCCACGCCTTATCCCGAGCCTTCTGAACCCGTTGATGGAAATTAGCAATGAAACGATCTTCCTCGAAAGCCACAAGTTGCGCTAACCACTCCTTCATGGTATCAGGCTCCGCCATATTCGTAAATGCTGCGATGTGCAGGATAAGAACAATGTATTCCATGGACATAATGGCCACCTTGCCATAAACCATCCTAAACCGTTTTTTCCCTATCAGCTTCTTACAGGTGGTTCGGTAGGCCCAAAGAACAGACGAGATGCACACGTCCCAGTCACTGCGATTGCCGTTACAAACCTTAGTCAGTGCGTGCTCCAAGACTTTATTAAAAGCTTTGACCGCTCTATTTTCTTGGGGATGATACGGAGTGCTTTTCGCATGATGGATCCAAAATTCTTCCGTCAAGGCCTGTATTGTTTCATAAATGAAATGTGTACCTCTATTGTTCATCAAGATCTTCGGACATCCAAATATGGTCATAATCTTCTCAAAGATGAAGTGCGTAGCGGTATCTGCAATGAAATCCTTCACCGCTTGTGCTTTGGCCCACCTGGTTACATAATCAGTGGCAATTATAATGTAGCGCACACCCGTCTTCTTTCCGGGTGGGTTGATAGGTCCGAAAAAATCGATGGCCCATTTGTGAAACGCTTGCAAGGAAATTTTTGGTTGAAGGGGAATTTCATCTCTGCGTGATGGCCTTCCAGTTCATTGGCATGTATCGCAGGCCTTACAATAGTCGTGAGAGTCACTATGTAGGGTAGGCCACCATAATCCATCTCTCAAGATATTTTGCGTCGTTGCTTTCCCTGCGTAGTGACCTCCTGCTACCCCGTCGTGGGCTTCTGCCAAGATAGCATGTCGTTCATGCTCCAAAACATACCTTCGCAGCACTTCGTCAGCTCCCATATTATATAAATGACCTGTGATGATGGTAAAATCTGCAGTGCGGGTTACCAGCTCTTTCTTCTGTTGTACCAGATACTCTACAGGTTCCATGCCTGTAGTTAGGAACTGGATGATGTCAGCAAAGTGTGAATCAACAACCTTAATAGAAAATAGTTTCGCAACAGGTAATCCTTCTTCTAGGCTGGTCGGTTCCTCGCCATTCTCAATTCATGACAAGTGATCTGGCCTAGCATTCAACTTCCCCGGCTTGACAATGATCTCAAAGTCGTATTTCTGGAACAGCAGTAGCCATCGGTAGATTTTTCCCCCCAACATAGGATTATTCACCAGGTACTTCAAATTCGAATGATCCGTAAACATTTTGAAGTGTCCTCTTAGCAGATAGTGTCGGTACTTCTGTAATGCATAGACCATGGCCAAGCCCTCTCACTTCGTGGTGGAGTAGTTGTGCTATGCACCAAAAAGTTTCCTACTAGCAAATGAAACTATGTGATTAATGTCTCTGACTCCAGGTCGCATAAGGACCTCTCCCAAGGAAATTCCTGATGCATCTACGTGAACATGGAATTCCTTTGCCCAATCAGGGAAGATGAGAATAGGCGTAGAGACCATCTTCTCCTTGAGTAGCTCGAAGCTCTTCTGGCATTCGTCATCCCAAAAAAACATAACATCCTTCTTAAGCAGCGTTTCCATAGGTGTTGTGATCAACATGTATCCTTGTATAAAATTTTTGTAGTAGCTTATATGTTCGAGGATCGAACGCAACTGTTTCTCAGCTGTAAGTACTGCCAGATTTATGATAACTGTGACTTTTGTAGGGTCAACCATCAGCCCCTGTCAGCAAACTATATGTCCGAGCAAGATCCCGAAGGCTACGTAGAAGATGCACTTCTTGATATTCAGGGAAATCCGGTGTTTTCTATAGGCATCCAAAATCATGCACAGGTTCGAGACATGATTCTTCACTAAGCCAAAGACATTCCAATCATCAAAATAAACCTCCAAAAAATTTTGTATGAAATCATTGAACACTGCGACTACTACTCGTGAAAAGATGGCAAGGGCATTCTTGAGTCCAAATGACATGACTGTATATTGAAAGGATCCTCATTCAGTAGCAAACATAGTTTTGCTGCAATCTTCAAGTGTGATTCTGATTTGATGGTAACTTGAGAATCCATCAGTAAATGAGTACGCTTCCTGCCCTCCTACGCTATCAAGGATTTCATCTGAGAACAGTGTGGGAAAGGGATCGTGCACGCAGGCATCATTCAATTTGTGCAAGTCCACACAAATTCGTACATTGCTACCATCGTTCTCTCACTAAAAGAGATTGATACATGTTGTTACCAGACAAGCATATCGATTGAGACAAGGTGACACCAGACGATGATAGAGAAGAAGTCCTTACTACTATACAAGAGAGGAGATGTCCCATGTTCCCAACAGATGAAAGAGAAGGAATTGTTCAACCATACCCCGTAAACGCATCCATACTTGAGAGAGGAGAAGGAATTCCTTAACCTCTGACCTGAGAAGTACCTCTTACCGTCGAGAATAAGGCCTTACCAATAGACGACAGAGGAGAAAGGGGCCCTTCGTCTTTTCTTTTGAACCACCATCAAACTTACCCAGTCCGACTATTCAACTAGTTCGATGATACCTATGGTGAGCATTTTATCGATTTTTTCCCTAACCTTTTGCTTATACTTAGGATTCAGTCGATAAGGGCGCTGCTTCACAAGGCGCACATCTAGTTTTAACATGATGCGCATGACCCCTAGGTCCCCTGTGATCCCCTTAAGCTCCAAAAGCTTCGTTGAGAATAAGTCCTGATATTCTGTGAGTAGTTCTGCAAATTTTCCTACTGTATCATCATCCAAGTAATCCCCAATTTTAGCCAACTTAGGCTACTCTTCCATGCTAATTTTGACTTCTCGCAGATTCAGAGGCTTTGTAACATCGACAGTGTGTAACGGGGGTCCCACAACTGCGCGCTCTCCCTCTGATTCCGGGATAGAGACATTGCGCAGATCTTCATCGCATTCTTCGATGGCTATATTGCGGCAGTTGACAATATCCTGCATTTGCATCTCCCATGTTGGTGTCCCAAGTGATGTGGAAGGGAGTGATTCATCAAATAGTAAGGTATCTATATCCTATAGAGCTTCATCAAGTCCCTTCGTGCCCCCTGTTAACCCAAATGTTCCTACAAATTCGTCCTTTAATTTTTCCCAGTGGTGGGTGCGTTGGTGTAGCTCCACATCTAAGTACCATGTAGTGGGAATTGGTCCCAAGGCATGAATAAATAGGTGAACCCATTCTTCTGTAGTCCAGTCACACCATTTCTCCATCCAAGCGAAAAAATGTTCGCGCAAGTCCCCTAGCCCAAGGAATGTCTTTACGCACAAGTGAAATGGAGGTTCAAATCGCAGGATCATCATATCCCGACATTCTTCCCAGTCCTGGAATGTCCCCTTTTTCGTATCCCACCACCTTGCAGGTGTTGCGCACATAGCTAGATTAAGGGCCCATAACCTTCACTCCCTCAGAACCTCAGCTTCAAATGCTCGTAAAAGCTCCTTAATACTACCAGAGCCATCGAAATAGGGTAGTTCTCTTACCTCAGAGTAGATGCATCAAAATTCCTTGGTGATTCTAAGGCACCGTAGCGCAGATACATCGTGTAATCGATTCTTCCAATTTTCCATCTCTTCATCGAAGTCAGAGAAACATTAGCTATGTTTTTCCCAGCAGAGTACACCATCGGCCGTGAAATTGATCCAATCTTCATCCCGCGCAGTTAACTTATAGATATGATCCACATCCTCTTCTTCGCGCACAGGTTCCGTATATCGTTCTCCTTCTGCAGGGTCTAATGGTATTATCACCCGCGTACCTTCATTTTCAAACACCATGCTTATTTTCTTTAGATAGATGATACCTCCCATATCTATGGCCCAATCCAATCCTAGGAGCACAGGATAGGGGTCTACATCCTCTACAATCTGAATGACCTCAAATTCAGCCCAGACCTTAACTCCTGCGATATCTACCACAATCTTTGATAGTCTCCCCAATGATATGATCTTCTGCTGATTGGCCATGCGCAGCTGGATAGTGGACCATTCCAAATTTGGTTCTCACATTCGCTACCAAGTTTTCTTAGGCAGTACGTTCGCATCTGAGAATAACCTGATCCATCTCATAATCACCAATTTGTGTGGTTAGCCGCATTTCCCTACTAGTGTGTTTCTTATGCTTGTACAGTTTGTGCACATCCTTAACTTCCATGGGTGGGGTTGTTCCTTCTGCGTAGCTATGTATCAAAGCTTGGAGGTTGTCTACGGCCCTTTGGTTGCACAGCAGCTTCATACATGCCTGCAGAAATGGTTTGACCTCATCATCTGCTTTGAGGTTCGCAGGGGCTTGAGAAGTAGATGCCTCAGCCTTAGCAAAGTCTTGGTGAGTTGTGACAAAGGTTTCCTTTTCTTTCTGTAAGTCCAAAGCTTCTTGTTTGATGGCTGCTTTTCGGATACGAGGCTTCACCTCAGCTTTCTCCTCAGCTTCCCCAATGGCCATGCCGCTGAGTGTTATGACATTAATGCTTGGTCCTTTGTCTCTAGGTTCTACCTTAACCCTCTGTACATTTTTTGTAGGCATCTACTGCTTTTCCTGCATTTTGGTTATCAGAATCGGGAAATCTTCAATCACATGGTCTAGTTGTCTGCAGTATCTGCAGGATTGTCTTGCAGGGTTCGAGCAGTCCCTCACAAAGTGCCCTATCACTCTGCAATTATAGCAGATCAGTTGTCCTCTTCCCCTACCTGTGCTTCCACCTCGGCCCCCTCCCTTGCCCCTAGTTGGCGAGCCATATATGCCTGAGGGGGATCGTGGTGAAGAAGGATTTGATTGTACCCCATATAGGTTTCCCCGGTCTATCATTAGATCATCAGTTTGGTAGTTCTTCTCATCATGTCCTACTGATCAGCAAAACCTACACCATTTTTTCTTTAGTTCTAGGACATACGCACCTAGACAGGGGCAATGGTTAGTATCATGCAGGCCGCCTACGCGACAATCATCGCACCACAACATTGGTCCACTTGGTCCCGGGTGCAACGAACTGGGTCCCCCTGCGTAGTCTACCAATACTGGGCACTGATCCTTGGAATGCCCAGATACCCTACATCGTATGCACCATATGTCTAGACTAGCTCCTTTCCCTTAGTCCTTTCGCAAGTTCTGGATCTCCATGTGCATCGCCCCTAGTTGCTCTTGGATTTTTTGTACTCCCAACTGGTTATCATCTCTCGGCATAGCTTCCAACTTCATAGAAATCTCCAAGGCTTTTTCCTACAATTCAATGGCTTGCTGACCCATAGGTATGCGTAGGTGAGGCAGTAACATAGCACTGAACCATTCCTTGTGCTGTCTGTCATCATACATAAATTCCCCTTCTCTGATTACCTTCTTCAGCCGCTGATCAGCTTCCCATACAGACTCAGAAGGTCCTTGCTTGAAATCTTTTAGATCATTCACTATCTAAGAGTAGGATTTAGGCTTCTGAAACTGATGTTTTAGGGAATTCTTAACCTCTTGAATGGTCACATTCGCATTTTGAGCTACGTATCCCATATACCAGTCCAAGGCTCTTCCTTCAAAGTCAAGGGACAGTTGCGCCCTTTTCACAGCATCATTGGTCACATTCTGCGCAGCCCATATCGACTCTACAACAAACCAGAACTGATCCATATCTTTGTCCCCTACACCTTTAAAGGTAGGTAGATTCATGTGCGAGGCCATCTCGTCTTTTGGTGGTGGAGGTATGGGTGAGTTATTACCCCTTGTGCTGATTTGAAGGTGGTGTAGTTGGAGGGCTATGCGCAGCCGAATTCCTTACTGGACTATGATTAGTAAGGATTGACAGATTGAGAGCTCTTTCTTGATTATTTCTGTAGCATTTTCCACTCTGTGTTGTACCCTCACTCTAATCGGATCTCTTCACTCTGTATGGCTGCACAGAATGCTCTTTTCGTATAATAATATCTTAATCAATAATGGCAAGGTTTTCAAAAACTTACCCTGGAAACCATTGAAGAACCTCTGCTCTACCTCAAGATAGGATATGAATTGATCGATTGCAAACTCTGTCACAAATCCTCCCAGCACATTATCTACCCAGTGATCTACCGTACGAGTGATGGTGTTATCAGTCTTTTCTAACTTCTGGATCAACTCTGGACTCCACTGCATGACCCGTTCGTCGTTCCAACACTTCTGGAAATCTACGAGCCATGAGAGCCACTCCTGAAGCTTGGTCACAAATGTCACAAAGAAAATTTCGTAAACCTCTGTGAAAATATACTTATTCTTCCACTTCTTCGTCGTCAACCTTATGTTGTGATTCTCTTTTATCGCAAATTCCTGAGCCTGTTTTTCAAACCATTCTTCAATTTCTTTCTTCTCAGATCTCCAATGTTCCCTTGGCATTACCTGATCCCTCTCTCAAAATGCTCCTGGTCTCGTCAACAGAACCATTTGTTGGCTCAAGGGGTCCCGACCCAGGTTCGAAGGTTAAGGTTTGCCAACAAACCCCTATACTACTGGCCCTTTCGGTAGTGACCCATTTGTGCAGGCCAAAGTCTCACCTGAAGCAGTATGGGAGGGTGCTGGAACCAAGTTTCTACACCCTAAGAGAGACTAGGTAAGTCCAGCAGATCTGTGTTCGCAACTTATCAAGTTCGCACAAGACAGATTTGTTCGCAGGTTTGTCAACAATGTAATCCACAATAGAACATAGCTATATATTTAGTCAATATCTTCACATCCACGTGCATATCAACAGTTATCGTAACAAATTACATATATACCATAATATAGACAGATTCACAGCATAACAGACAATAGATAACAGATAACACGACTGTATTCTCAATTATAACAGAGCCCAAAGTTTTTCATCAACAGTAACACATCAGATCCAATAACACAGAGCTATTTTAATTATATCCGCATATATTAATATCAAAACCCAGTACAATCCAACCACAGCTTGCGCACACAACCAGCAGGGTCCGTACACAGCAGGACTGAGGATCTCTGCACACACATCCAATAGGAGTCCTTACCCAAATGACCCAACCACAGATCTAAAAATTCGCACATACATCAGACTTAATTCTTGACTGCCTTAAGACACAAAATGTTCATCTTTTTATATCGACTTAGCCTACACTTCCAATGGTACGCAAAATGTGGTTTGTAGACTCAGTGTCTACCCTTGACCCATTACAATGCATTCGGGGCTTTGACCCACCCCAAAACCCCTGCGTTAGACTAATTAAGACCAAAAATATACAAAATTGTACAAAATCCACGGCTTTTAGGGGACCCTATTCCAACAGTGAGGAACATTGCATTGAGAGCGACTTTTATTGACTGAGTTTGTCTCAACTCTTCCACCATTTCATGAATCTTCGTACCTAGGAATTCCCAACATGCCTTCAAAAAATAAAATCTAAACCCATGAAGGCCTGGTGACTTATTTCTGGGTATATGCATAACCACCACTTCCACTTCCTGGAATGATATTGGGCACATCAAAGCAACACTCTAGTCCTTACTAACTATCCGGGGAATATGTTGAAGAATTGAATTGATGGTTGGTTGTCTTTGGGAAGATTTCTCAGTAAGAATGCCTTGATAAAACCTTACCAGTTCATATTTAATTTCTTGGTGTTATATTTTCCTCTCCCCATTAGCACCAAGAATAGAAAAGATTCTATTATTGTGACATGATTGTATCATGCAGTTATGGAAGAATTTAGAATTCCTTTTTCCCTCCTTGAACCATTGAACCCTATATTTCTATTTCCAAAGGATTTCTTCCTATTTTCATCATTGTTCCAATTTATGGAGATCCAACCCCTCCTCTACTACTCGATCAAGGGATCTTCCCTCCAAAATCATGTGTTGTTGTATCCTTAGCATATGAACTTCAAACACCACCTTATCTTTAAAAATGTTTACAAAATCCTGCTTACTCCATAGTTTTATCTAATTCTTTAATGCCTTAAGCTTTAGTTGAAAGGTTTTCATTTTATACTTACCTTGAATATTACGCTCCAACTACCACTTATTTCATTCATTCATTCACCATACCTACCAAGATATACTCTTCTCTTGAGAGCTCATTTAGATATTGTTTCATTAACTGAGCTACTTCCTCAATTCCTGGTAAACCAAAGTATTCATATTCTCCCTGTTGAATTGCATTATCCCCCACTTTCCTCTTTTAGGCTTGTTTATCTGGATTTTTTATCGAGGATTTTTCCACCATCTGAATATCTTCTGAGCTATTTGGATCTTCGTCCATCACCTCCAAGGACAAGAAGGAGTTCTTATCCTCCACTAATTGTAGGTGTTGAGGATTACAATTATTCTGATTATGTCTTCTTGCTATAACCTTGGTGAAACCCTTGGACTCCAGTACATCCTCTATTGTTTGCTCATTTTTTCACAACAGACAATCCTGAAACAAGTTTCCATGCTCATGAAAATGGCAACATATCAAATGTAAATGTTCATAATAAATTGGTTCATTCCATATCTCTCTCTAATAGTCCATCTCTATTGATTCCAGCTAGGGTTGAGATATGTTCATGTAAACACATAAACAGGCATAATACATGTTCTTTCCTCATTTAGTGAGCTTATAAATATTGATAAAACACCCTAAAGTGTGTCATATTCCTTCTAGTATTTATGGTATCCAAAATTCGACTCAAAGAGAGTACAACCGTAGCCAAACCAATGCCGCTAAAAACTCCTATTTGTCTAGGTTAAAAAAAGCTTCCCAATGTCTAATATAGAGGTTAGCGTTGTTGTAGAAGTAAGTCCCTCCCTCGAAAATGTTGGCCCTAATCACATGTCTACTTCCCCTTTAGGTTTCCATGTCTATTGAATCCATCTTTATAGCTCCCTCTCTGTGGGACAACCTCCAATAAATTTACAAATGAAAGCATGATCTCTCATACGCTTTCTATGTTCATATAAACATTTTGAGGGTATCACAAATATAGGGTTTTTTGGGGTTCGGGATACAGTGACCCCTCAAACCTTCTTGCCATTGTTCCCCTAAAATAGGTAACTGTAGAGACCCAAAGGTGCCTCCATGAGAGTCCCTCTTATATTCCATATGAGTATTTTATCGGCCAGGACATTGTGGAAGGAGAGGAAGCGCGCCCCCCCTCCCCCCCGCCCCCCCCTTGCCCCCCTCCCTTACACTCATCCTTGAATCTACCACAACCGACTATCTGTAGAAGACCTCATACAAAATGAATGGGATCAAACCCTAAGTCCTTCTATCAAACCTCCACCACCCATGAGATAAGTCCCTCATTCCCTTTCAAGGTTTTTACTCAATGACAGGCCATAGTTCCTTCCATTTCTTTAGTTTCTTTTTTTTTCCTTTTTTCTCACATGTTAGAGGGTAGATTAGGTTGTAGATACCTGCATAACAATCTCTACTAATACTATTATAATTTACTACCAACACTCATGCAACTTATTCCCTTTGAATAGGATTATTTAATCAAATTATTTTGACATTTTGGCAACACATGTGTCAAGATAATGATTAAAAATCCCCTTACCATTATATATTTATATTACATGTAATCGTTTCATATTTATTTTATTATATATATGTATGTATGGGGAAGGGACAAGAGAAAATTATTATATTATTATAAATAAATAAAAATTTAAAAGTAATGAATTTAAAGTGTATAAATTTATTATTGTTAAAATTTGGTTGTGCATTATTTACTAAAATTTTAATTTTAAATTAAAAAAAATTATTATAATTAAAAAAAAAATTATTTTATTTTATTTTTGTAATTTTGGTAGGACCTTTCTATTTATTTTTTGTTAAAAAACGGCAAGTTGCAACCAAATTCTAACTGGTTAGGTGGCCTCAACCTGCCCAGACGGAAACCAGGTATGTTGGCCACCTAATGACATCATAAGCCATCCAAAAAAATATATAATAAGTTTGTCCTTCCATGCTAAATTTTTTTTATTGTCCTTATACTTCCTAGCAGGTAAATAACTGTAAACATACTAAAAATACTGAAAAGAGTGAAACTGTGGCATACAAGAAAAATAAAAATGAGAGGTGAAACACCAAACTACTCATCATCAGTTGAGTCAACAGGAGTTGGATCCTTTACACTTAACCCTGAAAATTGAGTTTGTAGAATGCATGGGATATTTTTTTCAATGCAGCTGAGGCGGTCATTCTGCCTCCGAAGTCGAAATTTAATTTGTTGGAAATCCTTACTATAGTCCAGGAATGTCTGGGAGGAAGAGGCTGAGCCTAAAGGGATATGATACAAAGTTTTGATCATGAGATTCTTCATCATCCAATACAAGTGAACAGTTTGTTTATACTACAAGGTTCTACCCCAAGAGTGCCCTGGGTCATGCACTAGGGTCTGTCAGTCATCCAAATCGATGTCCAATAGACCAACTTTATGGTTTAGCTCCTCTTCCCATTGTGCTATGAGTTGGTGTACCTGGGAAGAGCCCTCATGAGAGGAAGTAGTCGCTTCATAAATAATGCAGGAAGTTGAATTATGCCCATGGATTTTACCTCTAGAAGTGTTGGGTTTAGAAAACTCAGTGGCAGATTTTACTTGCTTCCCATGACCATGAGAACCATGAGTGACCTTACCCTTCCCTGAAGCCATGTGAGCCATTGTTTGAGATTGATGGAGAAAACTAACATCAACGGTCATGAACCCCATTGGCCGACCCAAGGAGAGTCGGTACCCAAGAGAAAAAAGCTTCCAAGGGTTGCACCGAACCAGGGGACCTTCTAAGGTAACAAGATGTGAGAGCCATAAACCATACATAAACCAACTTTGTCTCCTTTTGCATCCCGGGAAACCGAAATATAAATAGTCCCATGGCCCGGAAACTTGAATCTTATTATACCCAAAATTTCTGAGGGTATAAATATAAACAAAACCACATCCATACCAAAACCTTGAAAATTCAGGGTTGAGACCGTAAATTTCCAAAGGAGAAGCAAAGCTAGTGTTCCAATGACAGTAACATAAAGACCAGGAACGACCTAGAGGCCTTACCTAATAAATGCCCATGTGTGCCAACAGAATTTTAAAGAACACATACACTGGAATATAAAAATGAAAGAGCCTTCAAAAAATTTTGAAACAACGATAAATGATTCTTGGTAATGTGCCTTACAGACCATCTAATTCAATGCATATCCCTTCTTCCAGGAAACCAACAGACAAGTATAACTAGCCATAATGGGTATACATATGATGGGACTAAAAACATACCCGAGACTGACAGCTTGTACCCATTGTAAATGACCCAACGCCCAGCGAAATACCTCGAAGGACTCCTTCCCCAACTTCCAAGCTACTCAAACCAGACCTTATGAAAACAAGAATCACAAACAGAGACTCACCAAATTTACCATCGACAAGGTCGAGAACTTGCTTCATAATAATGTTGTTTCCACCTTCAATACTGGCATTAATTGAGGCCATGTGTGAGGCCACCACTCCATGTGCATTGTGCATGTGGAGGGTGGTGAGGAATCTCCTCAAGATCCTCATAACATACATCAGACGATGGTGGGACCAAAACATTCTGGCACCCCAATCGGGGAACAAATTTAAAATTGTTAAATTTATTTATTATAATTAATATTTTTAATGTAACATATAAAATAAATCATTTTATATTAATAATTATATAGTTAAAAGTAAATAAAAATAAAGTAAAAAATAATATCCACGCATAAGATTAACATAATTTATATATCGAGTGAGAAGAATAGGAGTGGTTTTTAAGTATGACTTTTTGGAGTTTTTGGCGGATTTTTGGTCGGCATCCAATGAAAAATATGTGGCCAAATCTTGATTTATGTTATTTAAATTAGTTTTTTGACGACATATATAGATTCAACAATCTCAAAAAACAGTGGAGCACTTCGATTGTGAATATTTCACCTGTCAAACATGTGATTTCAATGAATCCCTACCAAATTCTAGACAAATTAAATCCAAAAATAAATCCAAAAAATCAAACTTAAACACTGATAAAATATATATAAATATATATATATATATATATATATATATATATATATATATATATATATATATATATATATATATAACAAATTAATACAATATAGCTTAAACACAATATATAAAAAAAAGCCCTACTTCTTTGATGGTTACATCTTGAATTGTCAAATCACATATTTATTTGTCATTCATGACTCCATGATAATTTATGATAATGTAATGAATCCAAGCCGAATCAAAGCCAAATAAATAATTCAAATAATCCATATCAATAAAATCATCTTGCAAATTATTATAATCATTATGATAGCATCTTTTAAATTATTATTAATTTTATAAAATCAAAGTTACGTGTGATATCGATGATACCGACATTACTTCATGCTAATGATTTATTGAATATATGCCAAAGCCAAATATAAGTATCATGTACTTAATGTCATGACTTCATTCATGATGATTTATGAATAAACGTCAAATATAAGTATCATTATTTGTTAATTTTTTTTTATTTAATTTAAATGAATTTTTTTTATATATTATATAAATTTATTAATATGATTAAATTTAAATTATAGTGTATTTATTAAATTGAAAATATACTTTATAATTTAATTTGGAAAAAATATCTATTACTTTTCATAATATATTTTAAAAAATATTAATAATAAAAAATATTTTAAGATAAATTAAATAAAATATTTTAATATTAAATTATATATATGTAAAAGAGATTATGATGATGATTAACGTTTATTAAAATTAATGTAGTCTATTGAACTTCAAGAAAAGAGTTTAATTGTCATTTTTCAGAATCTTGTTTCTGTGATCAAGGAGAAGGGAAAGAAGCACTTTATGATCGCTATAGCGGGGTTGGCTTAATAAGTCAAGAAGAAGGGAGCTGTGGTTGATGATAGGGAATTGGGAGCGAATGTAGGCAAGGGTCGGGAAATCTAGAAGGAAGTTCTTTTCATCTTCCACCTTCTTAGAATAAAAAATTTGATAGATTATGTCGTCCCAGGGAGTCTTGGGAGTAGACCGTCACCTAATCTCACTCTGAAGCTCATGAGAAATAGTTCTTATCCTAGCAACGTTCATTTTCGTCTTAGTGTTGTTCAATATAGAGAGATAATTATGGTTATCAAGGGTGGGGTTGATCACCTCCTTATAGTATCTTAGCTTCCTTTTACCCTCCAGCTCCTTATCATCCCACATCTTGCCCTTAAAATTGGATGTAATAGTATTTTTGATACCATCCCATATATATTTTGTTTGTCAAGTTGTTTGTGATTCTCCAGGTTTGACTTGTGGCTTGAGGAGTCGTGGCCCAAGGACATCTAAGCCATCAAAGTCACTCGCGGATCACACACGGCCTGGGCCACACAAGCACTTTAGCTGACCAGATTTTTTAGCATGTCTCCTCCCCTAGCATAAGGCACAACCACCCCCCATGAGTGTTGATCTCAGGTCGCCTTGTTAACGAGACCCATCCTCAACCAGTTGTGCTAGTGAGACTTCACACACACACACACACACACACATATAAAATGTCTTATATTATTTATAAATGTTTTTTATATTTAAATATGAGGGGATGTGTAACTATTTTAGTATTTAACAAGAAATTGACACGTGATATTTTGAAAAATAATTTAATGTTAATTATAAATACTATATTTCAATTTTCATTTGAGTAAAATTATTTCAATATCAGCTTTATATGTGTATATCTATAAGGTAATTGAAAATAAAAATTTCTTAGGGTTAAAAATATTTGAAAGGTGTACTTTTTCGATATGAGGGAGATGTTTAATTCTTTCCTCCATGTGTGTGTGAAATCTAATTTTAAAGTCATTGTCAAGCTTGACACAAACTAGTGTATAAGATTCATTTGTGTGTGAGACAAGAGACTCAATTCCAAACAACAATTTGACTATTAAAGTTAATGAAAGTGTACATACTCTAATCTTTTTTGGATTTAACCTATTATCTTTTATAAAGAAATATATATTCTTAACCATTAAACTCACTCAATATAACGTAAATCAATCTATCAAGTACACTTTTTAAAAACTAAAAAAATATAAGAAAAACTTTAAACCTTGATCTCTTTTAACTTTAAATTTTAAATTATAAAATATTTTGTAAAATGAATAAAACTTAATTAAATTGTTTAAGCTAATTCCATACAGTTTTATCATATATGACCAATGATCTTTTAAAACTCGCATGGAGATTTATATTTTCAGTACCTATTATGAAGTGTAGGTTATTTGGATTTAGTGACGTTTACAAACAAACTCACCATCATTAATACAATATAATATAAAACTTTATTATTTGAAATTTGAAATATTAACTTCAAGAAGGAGTAATGATTTTTTTTTTGGGAAGTAATAACTAGTGGAAAATAGGAATTACGGATGTGTCCATAACTATAAACTCAAATTTATAATATATAGATTAAATAAACTTTTTTATAAAACTCCCCATAAATATAGATGAAATAAACTATTTTATTTTAATAGAGATAAAAAAAAAAAAAAAAAAAAAAAAAAAAAAAAAAAAAAAAATTAATATTATTTATTTAAAAAAATATTATATTAAAGACATTTTATATACAGTATGAGAGATTTTGAAATATATTAATAATAAAATTTAATATTTGAATTTAGGTATTTGTAATTCATAGTAATTTTCTAAAAAAAATTTGGTAATAATCACATTATATAGAATTTTTTCTGTTTCGAACTAATCAATGTGATTCATCTTCAGGACGAGATTAATCATATTAGTTTGTTTGAAACGTGTCGACAAAGTTCTATATTATGTGATTATTACCAAAAGTTTTCTGGAAAAATAAAATTTAATGTGAATTATAAATAAATTATTTTAATACCTATTTTTTAACTAAATTTTTTAATATTTTTTTATTATATAATTCTTTTAGATTTATTCATATTTATAATATAAAAAAATTTGCTCAAAATTGAAATAAATAAAATTTATTAATATAGAATAAGATATAGAAATATACAAGAATGAAAATAATATAAAATCACTAAAATGTAAATTCATTTTTCAAAAAATATGATTTAATGGGAACAAGTGAAGTAAAACTATATGCACAATAGTAATTTCAAGCCACAATTGATTCCTTATTTAAAACAGACCTATACAATATTTCCAAACAAGTGTTTTTGCATAAGCCCCGCAAGGGCTGATCAAAAAATCACTATAGAAACTCAAACATAATGAAAATTGAACATGAATAGACAAATACAAGTGAAAATGACAAAAAAATTGATTTAGCTTGGACCACTTAAGATGAAGTAATACAGTGGTTCATCATTTGCAAGATATGATTATGATTAGCATTAATAATATCATAATTTCCAAGAAAAATTGAAATGGTAGACAATTAAACTACCTTTTCAAGGACCTAAATCAAGCCTTTACTTTGCCTCTTCCCCAATAATTTTAAAGTGGCACTTTCTATCAACAAAACCACTTAGTCCTAAGGAAACTCTACATGTGATAATGAATTAATGAAGAATATTGCCTCTCAGGGATCTACTATACCTATTTCTAGATTTCCTTTCAAGTTTTATGGTCCTTTCAATAGGCTCGAACTCCTCCTTTTATCATCCTTGAAAAATTAGGAGTTATAATTGTTTGCTCATTTTGCTAATCTTTTTTTTTTATTTTTTAAGTTGAGGAAAATTGTCACTTTATACTCCTTTTTTTTTATAAAAAAACTTAATTTTATAAAAGTTTTGGGTATATTTGAATTCACATAAAAAAAAGGTAAGGGCCCATTTGATAAAAGAAGGCAAAGGGTCCAACCTTATCACTCCCTAGATACACACACACATCGAAAGAAAAATGCATTAATTATCATTTAAATGAAAATTAATGTAGTCAAACTATAAATCATTGTTTTAGCACCCATCCAAAATACCATCAAAGGATAAAAATATACATTACATTAAAGATTTAATATTGTGAAATCTTTGGATGCATGTCCATCTGATAGATTTATCTCATTTTATTTCCTTTAGCTTTTCCTATTTCTAATGTCAAGTGTGCAGTTGCTAAGTGATAATTTTTAACATTTTCTCCTTGAAAGACTAAATGTGCAAGTTATTTATCTTTCGCAATAATAGGGGGTTCATGTTGTGAGAATTCAATCACAATAGGTTCTTAATGACCGAAACTAAATTAGCATAAAAAAAGATGGGTTGTGAAAAAAAGTGTGGATTTCTTTGATGGATTATCAAGCCAATTAGCAACTCCAAAAACAATGTATCTAGGATTTCTCCCCAATCATCAATTTTAGGATTTGATCAGGGTGATTGGACATCCACAAAGCTAGGATGTGCTCTCAAAGTAAGGTTTGCAGCAACAGGGGTTGAGGTGAATTTGGCCCACTCAAAAATAAGTGACTATTTCTAGCTAATTGGTCAAGTTCCTCAAAATTAGCATCAAAGTGAATTAAAAAACAAATTTCTCATTCCTCTCTTGTTGTCATACTACACTAGAACTTATCCTTTAACCTCTTCTTGACCTTAATGAGTTTTTACTGAAAAAATAATATAATAAATAAAATACTAAATTCATTACCAATCCATTCAAATATATAATAAAATAAATAAACTAAAATGGAAATGAAATAGAACAAGTTATAGCTTCATGTTTGTCCTTTAAACTAGTTATTTGATAAGGTACAAATGGAATATGAACATTTCAAATGTATTATAGTTTGAAATTAAATATGCAAACTAATTACATCAATTTATGTGATTAATAATGAATGTACAAACTATTCAATTAATCAGCATAGAATTTTGAAACCATTAACAGAGAAGACCTATATGCAGTGGCGACATACCTTTCAAGTGATTTTGGAGTTGTAATGCTACCTGGAACCTACTAAATGCAACAAATTTTTGGGGACGACTCTCCACCCAAACGTAGGTTTAGTGGCACAAAATCCTTCTACAATTTGCCACCCTCGAGCCCTCAATCAGCTACTCCTCCCAGAGAATCCTGCCTTACGACATTCTCCTCTAGAAGGAAGGAATGATTATCATCTCCCTTTTCATTCATTAACTAGAACAAATTGTTCCAAAAATGAAAGGTGATTGAAAAGGGATCCACATAAATAAAATCCATGTTTCAACATGCCAACTTTTTTTTTTTCCTTAAGTTTTACTTAATTCAACATTTTTCTTAATTTAACTCTTAATTATTTTATTCGTTTTACTTTTTATTAAATTTACTTATTACAACTACTTTTATAGTTTACTTTTTACATTTTTTTATTTAAAAATTCAATTTAATATTTATTATTTTATTTATTTATTATTATTATACTTTTATTATTATTATTATTATTATTATTATTATTATGGAGCATTACAAGATGACAAGGTGAAAAGTTGAAAGAAGATATGAATTTTATTGCAGTGAGGAGAGTGTACTTCATATGTTTGATTAGCATGACATTTAACCAGTGGTGAAATATGTGTTAAAAACCTCTATTATTTTACAAAATCACTTCTGAGTTTATACTTTGGAGTAACATCAACTATAATGAAGCTATATGTTTATATCATAGTTCCAAGTTTCATTTTTATTTCTTGAAACATAAAACAAATCACGAGGAACCATTACAGAGTTCCAATACGGTTCATATACTTTCTTTTGAACTATATTGAGATATGACACTAAGATAATACTTAATTTATTTTTCTATTCAATTTTTATTTTAGTTTTGAGAAAATTTTATAGCCATGTTCATCATAGTATCTGAACAAGCTAAGAGAAGGCCATGTAAAGCAATATGTATAGATAAAAATATTCAAGAAAAAACCAAACTCTTTTTCCAAGTAACACTGATGGGAAATGAAATCCAAATAACAAATCAAAGAAAACTGATAAAGCATGTAATTAGTTAAATATTTCATTACAAATATATACATTACTCCCAAATATTTTTTTGAAGTGAAATTCCTTACTCATATGCCTCTTTGAGGACTGCAACTAGTATAAACTCAACTCAAGTTAAATTCCAAACTGCAACATAATTAAGGGACAAAACAATACAGAGTGATTTAGTTACAGTTATTGCAGCAATGAAAAATTAAAACTCGATGCAATACCCTTTGCATTCCAGCGAAACAACTACATCCATCACCTTTCCCTATTTAAAGTGTTGATTTCTACATGGAGTGGAAACAAAGGTCATGCAATAAATGAAAACATGTAAACCAATTCAATATTGGAGACTCAATCAACCAATATCATACTCTATATAACCCACATACTTTAATGTGAATCCACCAATCACATTATCATCCATTTAATGTATTATTTACATATAGATTATCATGCTCACTTTCACCTTTTACATTACATTTTAAACCATATTCTTGTGTATGAAACTTGTTATTTTGTTTGATATCAATGTGTATGAAACTTATGGTTTTTACCTCTTGAGACTTCAAATTTATGATTTTGGTATTTCACACTCACATTTTCATTACTCAAAATTCATCCTTTCATGCAATATTTGAGGAAATGAAAAGCCCAAGAAACTAAAGCAATATGATAAAAGTCATCCATATGACATATGTCTTGAAAAAACATTATAATGTAACTTTGTCAGATATGTGTTTTCCACTTGTGTCATTTCCATAAGAACTAATTTAATGCATTCACCACAATATTTAAACTAAGTTATCATTGAATATTAAAATTTTGATTAGTCATCTCTCCAAGTCATTGTAAAATGGATTACATATTTAATCAATCAGACCCAACCTTCTCTTAGGGAAAGATGAAACTAGAGCCAAAATAAAAATGAAAATCAATGGTATTTTTAGAATTTCAAATATTTGCAATAATTCCATATATTTTATGATGGTTATATTCAATGCTCGAAATGTTTCACATAATTTAATATCACCATTCTTATTTTTAAGTAGAAACAGATCTGCAACTTATTTAGAATATTTAGCAGAAAAAATTATGAGTTATTAACATTTTATCCACTTATTTTCTTATAGTAGCTTCTAGTGGATTTATGAGCCTTTTTCTTTGTCTTTGTCTTACTAGATTTTTATTCTCTTCAACATGAATCCCAGGATAAATTATATTTAGATCGGAACCACACAAATCATCATAAGACCATGCAAAGATAGCTCAAAATTTACGGAACAAATCTATGAATCTATGTTTTTATTTTTTTGAACATTGGGCTCCAATTTTCAAAATATTTGGGTCTTATTCAGTCACAATGTTCAAAGAGATGGTTTTACCTATAATTTTTGTTGAATCCTCCCTTGAAATTTTATTATGACTACTAACATCACTTAAGGAAAAATAACTCTCTAAAGGTGTTAACCCTTTTTGAAACTTTTTTGTAATGCTAAAGGAATCGACAACTGGGTTAGACGCATACTCATGTGACATAGGTTGATTCCAATTTCTACCACTATAACCTCTAGATTTAACTACCCCACCCTCTAGGATGGCATAGAAGTCTGATAATACGGGGAATTGAACATAGGGCCCTCATCCCTCACATAACTTTACATAAAACAATATTTCCAAGTGAGCTACCCCCATAGGCCCTTTTGAAATTTATTATCATCTAAAGAAACAATTTTGTTTTTATCAAGAGACTCGTTTACAAAAAAACACAAATGGTTTTATCATCAGAAAACACTTGACATGCTTCTAGGTTAGCTTCACAATATGGATAGTATAAATATTTGAAAGTGCATTCAGGTCTTTCAGGAAGTAGTTGTATTTGAGGATAAGCTACATAAGAAACTAATCTATCAACCATTGAATGTAACTCCCTATGAATGTGTGTGATATTGAAAGATAATAGATTTGAAATTAATTTCCAAACCACTTGCATATATATTTTCAATAGCTTATTCGATGGTTATATATATTCTTAACCAAATTTATAATAATCTCTAAATAACCAAATATAGTAAGATGATAACACACTGAGTTAAAAGAATTTTCAATTCTAATAATCATGGCTTCAAATCCTACTATATTATTTGTACACACAAATTCAAGTCTATAGGAAAATTTATAGTTTTTCCATTAAGGCGAATATATCAGAATGTCAACTTTATTTTCTTCACTTCAACATGCACCATCAAAATGCATATGTCGAATATGATCATCACGATAAATAAATGGTGTAGAAAATTTTTCTTCTTCTAAAATATGGAATAGACAACAATATCTTCTTCAATAAAATTTCAATGCATTTGTGGAAAACTTTCATTATAAAGTGATTTATATCCTTGACATGGCACAATAATGTTTTTACTAGCTTTGGGAAGAGACATATGAGTCACATCCAGGGACATATACCCACCAGTTAAATCTTGGAAATATATTCCTAGAATAATCGAATAGTTACTAATTGGCATATGAATCAATTATATATTACAAGTAGTCTATATTTTGGGATCATTAAATCTTCAACTTCACCAATAGTAGTTGTTTTTTATTGTTATAAGCTAACATGTTTTTAAGATTCTCATTGGTGCATGAAATACCTAACTCTTCCATAATAAATATTGACATAACATTTGGACCAAATTCACAATCTATTAGACAACAATGAGAAATTTTTTCTATGACATCTCTTTTTTCTACCCCTCTTGTAAATGTCACTATGAATTGTAAATAATGCAAATATTGTGGAAATGTAACGCAATGACTAGGTTGGATGAGTGGACATAGGTTCAAAGACTAAGGAGGAATAGTTATTGACGTTGAGTGTAAACCCAATCCCCTACATTTATTTCATTGCCTATCTCCCTGACGAATTAATGGATTTTTTGGTGCAATCATTGAAGTGAAGTATGGGATACCTAAGTAAAGGCCCAAGCATATATAGTCCCTATCTCGTAAAACATGTTGGTAAATTCAACATGCAAGGAAGAAGGGAAGGAAAATGGAAGAAGTATATGGCGAGCATACACACTGACACACAACACATAGACAAGGGGAGAAAATTCCATGTAAGTATAGAATCATATAGATGGGAACATACGAGCACAAGGAGTGTGTTGGGTATGTGGATCATGTTATATAGGCATGTGGTAATTGTGAGAGAAATCATGGAAAGGGTAAGAACAAGGCACGTGATTAGAAGCATGTGGGGGTATATGGCTTTAAGGAAAAGAGAAGAGTAAGAGGAGTCACAGTGTAATCTAGATACATGCAAGTTGAGTGGGTGGAAACACTGTGTGCTATGGATACCTATGTAAGAGAGTGGTAGATTTTTGTGTTTTTAATACCTAAAGGGATCAGCAGGTGGAACCATTATATGTTCTAGATCCCTGAGAGAAGGTGGAGACACTATGGATTATGGTGTTATGTAATATTTAGCAGGTGGATACATTGTCTAATATGGACTCCTATAAGTAGGTGGAGACACTTTTACCTCTAGATTCTTGTTGGTTGGCATTAGTGTATACTCCCTTGAGCACTTAGCTCCTCAAACTCTTTTAATTCAACTCATGGGTGGTTAGTTGCAAGAAATATTGCAATGCATTTGACCTATGGTTAGGTGGAGAGTTCAATTCCCTCCCTCAGTTGCCAATCATTCAAGTTAATCTGATAAGTATACTTACTTGTATATATGTTGCAATATGAATGGTGAATGTTATTTTATGTGTTATAACAATGTATGTATCAATATTGATTCTAAATCAATATGTTATTCCTAGTTGTCTATAATGAGATGGTTATGTGAATCATTCTCATGGTTATGAGGGACTTGCAGATCCCTCTGGTTGTTGATACTCTCATAAGATGTAGAGCTATTTACATGGTCTTGTAAGGATGATTTATGTATTTAGCTAACTATTATAGTGTGTAAATTCCATTATTTGGCATAAGCATGGATCTTTGACTGCTTAAGACAATTGAATGTTTTTCCTAGTAAAGGATCAATGATGTTGCAGTGTATTATTAATTAGTTGGTCTAATAGAGTTGTGTGGGATCCATTATGGGTGAAAGCTTGAATATGGGTTACACTTTTGGGCCAAATGTGGCAATGAAATTTCAATATTTTCCTCTTTTTATTGAATTGAAGCCCTCAAAATTCATATAATCACTATGAATTTTGATTCGGAGTAAAAATACAAATTATGGAGAATTATGTTGTTTTACCAATGATAGTTTTTGCAAAAATATTTAATGTCATATAATATGTCAATTTTCCATTAAATGAAATGCTTGTCCTTGCAAATTTTCACGCATCTTAAGAGGTATGTGTGTGTTCACGTAGCATAACTTAGTCTAAATTGTGTAATTTTTTTTAATATATATATGAGCATGATCGATATGGAGAGAGCTAAGATTTTCATATTAAAAAATCATTTGTTTATGCAAAATTATATTTTTATTATTTTTCGAAGTTGGCAAAGTAATATTTCAATTGCATTTTTGAGACACATGTGTTCACTTAAGGTTTTTTTCAACTATTTAAATAAATTGAATAATTAAGGGTACCCTTTTGAAGAGGAATCATAAACAAAGATAGTAGTATTTTTTGAAATTTTTTCATTGTGGATGTTTTATGATATTGATTTTTTATTCAACCTCTTTAAAATAGTTCAAAAAAATTAATTAAAGAATCTGGATTAATACAATATTCTTTATGAAGCTTGAGCACAACATGCACATGTATCTTCTATCCTCTCCCTGACTAACTGAATTTGGCCAGAACGTAGCGAATTTTCAAGCCCTCCAAGCTCATATTTCCTTGCGATGTTCCTCAAGTAATTAGCCCCCTATTATTTAGGAAATTCGTCAATCTGGATTGCGCAATTCATTTAGGTACTTCTTTGACTACATGCACCACCTTTATAACTTGGAATAGTTTACAACTGATAGTACACTACCCTTGAACTCCAATCTCAATTGGGTAACTTGAATTCTATGCATGCATGACTTAATTTAGGCTAACTGATTATTTAACTAGTTAAACATTGAAGTTACACCCCATTGCTAGACCTTCCACTAGTTCCTCCAACAATTAGAATTAGTTTAACTGACCATAACTCAATTTAATTCAATTAAATTGTTACAACTGAATTAAATCAACCTAGGCTCTTGAAATTTAGGAATCATTATACACAACTCAAGTTCATTCCCCCAAATCGAATTAACTAAGATAACTGAGTGATAACAACTATATCACCTCAATTAACTCATTCAAGTTATATGTTGATGTGGAATTTCGAATTTCTCCTAATTTAATTAAGGGAAAATTAAATTATGAATTTCTTGTTGCATTTTCAACACTCCCTCTCAGAAAGAAAGGGATTATCAGATACCCCAATCCTGCCTCCATGGAACTTGAATTTTCCTCTTGAAAAATCCTTTGTCAAAATATCTCCATCATGTTCCTCTATAGGAATTTATTCCAACAACATGATCCGCCTCTCCACACAATCTCGTAGATGGTGATACTGGATGTCGATATGCTTGGATCGATCATGAAATACTATATTCTCATAGAGTTTGATACAACTTTGATTATCATATTAAATCACAGTAGGATCTATCATCTGACCAAATAACCCAACAAGAATCTTCCTCATCTAGATCACCTCACATGTTGCTTGACTGGCATCCATGTATTCAACTTATGTTGAGTTGAGTGCCACAAAACTCTGCTTCCTTTTGTAGAGAAAAAATAATGTTGGCCAACACTAAAAATTCCTCCTGATGTGCTCTTCCTATCTGATGAACTCCCTACCCAATCTTCATCTGTAAAGCCTTGCAGCTTCACTCCCTCTATCCATTTGTACCAAATTCCAAACTGAGTAGTGTCTCTGAGGTATCTCAACACATGTTTTTTTTTTTTTCGTCCAATACAATTTGTTTGGCTTAACCATTGCTTTACTAAGCAGGTTAACAACATAACCCATGTCAAGTTGTGTGTTCACAAAATACATAATTGAACCCATAAGCTGCATGTAAATAGTAGCCTCCACTTCCTCACCTGAAGTGTCATCCTCCTTCCTCCAAATTCCTGCTAGAGGAGTGTCCATGGGTTTGCTACTCTCCATGCGGAACTTCTTCAGTATCTCATTGGAATACTTGCCTTGATAGACAAACAGTTACCTGTCTCATTTCCAAACTTCCAACTGAGGAAATAATGCATGAGTTCCATGTCCTTCATCTCGAATTATCTTGAAATATACTCTTTGCAAGAACTCATCAACTTCTCATCACCAGTTTAAATCAAATCATTGACATATAATACTATAATAAAAAATTTACCTTCAACAACAACATGGTAAAGGTTTTCATCCACTTCACTTTTGGTGAATCCCGACCCAGTGAGATAGTTATCGATCATGATGAACCGAGAACAGGGCACTTGTTTCAATCCATACAATGTTCGCTTGAATATGCACACATGCGACTCTATGTTGAAGGTCTCAAATCCTTCTAATTTTTCAATGTACACCTCTTCCTCAATCACTCCATTGAGGAATGTTGTCTTCAAATCCATTTAATGAATCTTCCATCCCATCTGTGCGGCAAGTAATAGGATTGATATGATAGAGAAGTACCTTGCTATTGGAGCAAAGGTCTACTCATAGTCAATTTCCTCCACTTGAGAGAACCCCTTGGCCACAAATTTGGCCTTGTGTTTCTTGATGCTTCCATTTGGGGCTTGCTTCACCTTGTAGATCCATCTCTAACCCACCATTGATTTGTCAATTGGTCTTGGAACCACTTCCCAAACATTTTTTCTGACAACGGAATCATATTCCTCTACCATGGCATCAACCCATATTGGTTTTTGCATTGATTCCTTGAATGAGGATGTTTTTGTCTCTACTAGCTAACTCATGAGAGCCATGTAGCCAATGTACCAATCCATTGACCTCCTCTTCATGCATTGTGATGTGGGTGCTCCCACATTCTCTCTAGCATCATGAAATAATTTCTCAGCTTCCCTAGTTTGATTCCTTCCTTATTTGTATATCTATGCTTCAGTGGGTGTCTCCACTCTCTGCTCCTCTACTTGTTGCTACTCCACAACATCCTTGGGTTCTTCCTTTGGTGCCAAAATATCTTGATTTCATTGCAACTAAATATCCCTCTCAAGATAACACCTTATTTCCTTCTCCTCGTCAAACTTCACATCTCTACAAACAACTTCCATCTTGAGAGATGGAAAGTACACACGATAGTTGTACGATGTTTCTGTGTACCCCACAAATATGCCCAACTCTGTTGTCGACTCTATATTTTTCCTTGATTCCTTGGAAACATGTGATTAAAATAATGGTCCAAATATCGTGTAGCATGACACATCTAGCTTCTTCCATGAAAAAAATTATTTTGGTGTACTCATCCCAAGAATCCGATGAGGACTTCTGTTTTGCAAATAGATGGTTGTGTTGCATGCTTCAGCCCACAAGTGTAGTGGTAGGACTTGGTCATGCAACATCACCCTTATTGCTCCCACAATACTTTTCTTCTTCTTCTCATCCATCCCATTCTGCTATGGGTTGTGGGTTGTTTTCAACTCCCATCGAAAGCCTTCCTTTGCATCGTTATCACTCATGAGAACCTTCACTTTCCTTCCAGTTTATTTCTCAACAAGTACTTTAAATTAAAAAACTTGGAGAATGTCTGGTATTTCTTCTGCATGAAGAAAATATAGCACTTCCATGATAAATCATCTACAAATATAACATAATACTTGTACTTGGCAGAGGAGGCTATCGAGAAAAGTCCATAGACATCAGAGTGCATCCTTTCAAGGTTTGCATGCACCCTACTATCCCGATAATTGAAGGTGTCTTTTGTGTACTTCCCCAAGGTACACCCTTTGCATGTATTATGCTGCTATAGTGCTCCATTGGAGAGGCATGTGGTGATTTGTTGCATGATCTTAAAAGCTCCATGATGCAAATGGCCAAGTCTTATATGCCATAATTCTCTGACATCTTGGCTCTACACCTTCTCTGCCTTTGTTCTCAAAGCATTACAGTATCCCACATCCAACCTATAAAGGTTCTTCACTTGAACCTTGATCTGCTTCACTTGTCCCGTGGCGATTTTCTTAGGAATTCCTTTCCTTTGTTAAATATCCCATGATATCCATGGTATTCCAACACCATGACAAAAAACACATTATTCTTTAGACCTGGAACAAACATCACATCCTTGATCCTAGGAGGGGAGCTAGATGCCCTCTGAAAATTAATTATACCATTATTGGCCGTGTTATACCTCCCATCATCTCCCATATCGAAGTGTATCTGGAGGTCTTTCTCCTCCAAGTCACTGAAAAATTCTTGATTTCCATTCATATGGAATGAGACACCACTATCTAGAAACCACGGGCTACCCATCATTGTGCTTGTCATGCATGCAATGAGGGGGAAGTCCAACTCAAATTGTGAATCCAAATCTTCACCTGTTTCTCCTCCTGAGAGCTTATTTCCTACCTTCTTGTGCGGAAAATTCATGGCATAGTGTCCCAGTTCATGAGAGTGAAAGCACTTGAATTTGGAAAAGTCTTTCTTCTTTCCACCTTGACTGGAATCTCCTTTGGATTGGGATTTCTTCCCTTTCCCTTTATTTTCCTTTCCAACCAAGGAAAAATTTTCCTCATAATTACACATGGATGTGGTTCCATATCTAGTGTTTCTCCTTATCTTTTCTTACACAAAATAAGACCACAATATTTCCCAATTTGGTAGCTTCTCCCTCCCATTTACAAAATCCTAGTAGTTGTTCCAACTCTTGGGAAGGCCTAGAAGTGCTAGGCTTACCATATCATCTTCTAAGATCATAACACCAACACTCCCAAGCTCATCACAACATTGTGTGAATCTGCTCAAGTATTGTGGGATTGTCTCGCCCTTGTGCATCTTGATATTCTAAAGCTTGCCCTTGAGTGCCAACTTCTTGTGGTCACTATTGTTCTGTAAAAAATATGTCAATGCTTTCCACATTGCATACAAAGTCTCTTTCTCATGGATATTAGAGAAAATATGATCTCTTACTCCCTCCAATATGATTCTCCTCACCTTGGCTACACACTTCTTCCATTATACTAGATTCTGAGTAGTAGTTGTTGTTGGTTTCAAAATATCATTATCAATGAATTCCTTCAAGCCATTATCCTCCATCATTGCCTCCATGTGGTCCTTCCAAGTAACATAATTCTAGCTTCCCTCAATGGCATACTTGAGCCTTATTCCATAAAAAGCCATCTTGCTAGATCTGAAGAATTGATCCTGCAAATTCAATCCTCCTACAAATACAACTTCGAACTCTCTTTTCTACTATGAATCTTGCTCTGAATCCATGTATAATTTTAATTTAGATTCAAAAAATTCGTGTAATTTACTAAAACATGACTCAAATATACACTACTCATCTACGGAAGAAAATTCATGATTAAGAACACATATCAAAAACATGCATCATGATTCAACACACATACACAAATATTTATCTAGGGGAAAGAAAAGGCTCAAAACCCCTTCCTATATGTATTGCATTAATCAAAGGATCTGGATGAATATAATAAGATTGCTCAATCTTAAGCACAACCTGCACTTGTATCTTCTATCCTCTACATGAATAACTAACTAATGCCAATGCTGAGCCAATTTTCAAGCTCTCCAAGATCTTATTTCCTTGTTATGTTCCTCAAGGAATTATCCCCCTATTATTTATGAAATTCCTCAATCTCGATTACGCAATTCCTTTAGGTCATTCTCTGACTGCATGCACTACTTTTACAACTTGGAATAGTTTACAAATGATAGTACACTGCCCTTGAACTCCAATATCAATAGGGTAACTTGAATTCTATGCATGCATGAGTTAATATAGGATGATTTATCAGTTAAATAGTTAAAAACTAAAGTTACACCCCACTGCTAGACCTTCCACTAGTTCCTCCAATAGTTCTAACTAGTTTAACTGACCATAACTCAATTTAACTGAATTAAATTATTACCACTGAAATTAACTAAACCTAGGCTCCTCAAATTTAGGAATCAATGTACACAACTCAATTTCATGCCCCCAACTTGAATTAATGAAGCTAACTAATTTATAACAAATATATCACCTCAGTTAACTCATTCAAGTTGTCTGTTGATGTGGAATTTCAAATTCTCCAAATTTAATCAAGGGAAAAATAAATTAGGAATTGCTTGCTTATTTTTCAAAAAATTACCTATTCAAATGTAATTAGTAATTAAATTTTTGGGTATGTGTTATATTCTTTCCACGACTAGCCCCACATGCTGTATGTTGCGTCGAGCATAGCAGCGGGGTCACAGGCGGGGCGGCAGCCCCCCCTGTCGGAGTCTGGGGCAGCGCCCTGGAAAAACCTTTTTTGGTGTGTGGACCCACTCATAGGCGGACCCACCCATGGTTTTGTGCATGATTTTGCACATGGTTTTGGGGGACGATGGTTTTCGGCCCCTGGTATTTTGTAGATCCAGTCAAGGGAACTACGGTTATGTTTTAATCCAGGGTTAATGGTTTGGGGTTTATGTATGCTTCAACATGTATATATATGTGTTTTAACACTAAAAGGAATATAATGAAAAATTAAGCCGGTCGTCCCGATTTGGGATCCAGGGAAAAATATTTGTGTTTATCTGTTTTATGTTTTATGCTCTCGCTATTATTTATTTTATGTTTTAAGATTCGTTTGTAGATAATTTCTGTACAGGGTTAAAACCTACATTCGGTATCAGAGTTGTTTTGGCTTCAAGGGGATGCCTTTGCTGCTAAAGGATTTTTTGCTCGAGCCGGTGGTAGACCCTGTTTAGTGGGAGATCTACGGGATTGATTCTTGCGGTGAAATAAGATGGAAAGCAGCGGAAAGATAGAGATCAAAAAATTTAATGGTCAGAGTTTTGAGTTGTGGAAGCTCAAGATGGAGGACCTGCTAGTCGATAAAGATCAATGGATCATGGTAGATCCAGGAACTAAACCAACGAAAATGTCAGATGAAGACTGGAAGAAGTTGGATCGGAAGGCAAAGAGCACAATGTGGTTGTGTGTCTCCGATTCAGTATTGTTGAATGTATCTAGGGGAGCTACGGTGAATAATTTTTCGGACAAACTTGGGACTTTGTACCAATCTAAGTCTCTGGTGAATAAATTGTTCCCGTGGAAAAAGTTGTATAACGTGAGGATGAAGGATGGAGACTCGGTGATAGATCATCTGAACGCCTTCAATACCGTGGTAATTCAGCTGTCATCTATTTATATTAAAATCTCAAATGAAGATAAGTGCATCAGTTTATTTTTTTCTCTACCAGACTTGTGGGACAATCTGGTTATTGCAATAGGTAGCAATACAACTACTTTGAATTTTGATGACATTGTCTCAGCCTTGCTGTCGGATGAAATGAGATGGAGAAATGTGGAAGGTCAGAATGGATATGCCTTATATGTACGAGGAAGGTCCCAAAGCAGAAACAAGAATAAGGTTTCGAGTGGGAGATCTAAATCTCCTGGAAAGTTTGTAAAGGTGTGCTGGAAATGCGGAAAGGAAGGTCACTACAAAAAGGACTGCAGATCTAAAGCTCCTGAGAAAGGCAAGGGATCTGATGATGCTCCTTATGAAGAGGAGAAAAACCACCTCAGATGAAGGTGGGGATGTGTATTTGACTTCTTATTCAAATACACATGTAGATCATGAGTCATGGTTGATTGACTCGGGTGCATCCTTTCACTTCACTCCCCATAGGGAGTGGTTCTGTGAGTATAAGAAATATGATGGCAGTGACATATTCCTATGGGATGATAGGAAGGCTAGAATTTTCGGACGTGGAAAATTCAATATGAAGCTTCAAGGTGGAAGGATTATAACACTTCATGGTGTTCTGCACATTCCTGCATTGGCCAGAAATCTGATTTATGTAAGCAAGATGGATGATGCAGGTGTAAATTTTTTTTTTGAGAAAGTTACCTATAAGATGGTTCGGGGAGCACTAGTATTAATGCGAGGAGTTCGGATTGGAACTATGTACAAGCTTCATGGCAGCACTTTTATTGATGGGTGGAACAGCTATGTGGTTCCTGAAAGTGGAGCGGAAAGCCTAGTGGTTTCTGGAGAAAATACCATGCTATGGCATCAAAGGCTTTGACACATTGGAGAGAAGGGCCTTCGGATACTGCATGGAAATGGTATGGTAGAAGGTATGTCTCATAGCTCTCTGGATATCAATTTCTATGAATATTGTGTATATGGGAAGCAAAATCGGGTGATTTTTCCGTCTGGTGCTAAGAGGGCGAACAAAATATTAGAACTTGTGCACAGTGATGTGTTTGGACCTGTGTCGGTTCCATCAATGGGAAATTCTGTGTACTATGTTTCATTCATAGATGACTTCCCAAGGAATACATGGTTATATTTCTTAAGGAATAAATCTGAAGTCTTTGACAAATTTAAAGAATTTAAGGCTCTAGTGGAAAACCAGACATAGAAGAAGATAAAGGTGTTGAGGACATATAATGGTGGGGAGTTTCGCAAGAAGGAATTTGAAGAGTTCTGTAAGAAGTGTGGTATAGCACGACAGAAGACTACTCCATACACACCTTAGCAAAATGGAGTTGCAGAAATAATGAATAGAACATTGATGGAAAAGGCAAGAAGCATGCTCAGTGGTACCGAGTTAGGACAAGAATTCTGGGCAGAGGTAGTAGAGACTACATGTTACCTGGTTAACAGATCACCTTCATCAGCATTGGAGGATAAGACTCCACATGAGTTATGGACTGGTAAGAAACCCTCTCTTTCACATCTTAGGGTATTTGGATGTGATGCATATGTACATGTTCTGAAGTAGAAAAGGACCAAGTTAGATAATAAATCTGAAAGGTGCATCTTTATTGGATATAAGGATGGTTTAAAGGGTTACAAGCTTTGGAACTCGAAAACAAGGTTGTGTACAGCCGAGATGTGGTGTTTAGAGAGGTAAAAGATGTTTTTAAACATGAATTCCTACAAAAGGAACCTGAGAACATAGAGTTTGAGATAAAGGAGGATGAATTAGACTCTACAACAAAATAAGACTCAAAAGAGGAAGAGCCACAAACTCCAGCTGTGAGAAGATCAGTTCGGGAAAGAAGGCAACCAAAAAGGTATAGTCCATTTGCTTTCTATTCAAGTTTTTCCCTAACTATAACTGATGATGATCCCAGAACTAGCACGGAGGCAGTAGACTCAGAGGATGGAAAACTCTGGAAGGAGGCCATGGTTGATGAAATAGAATCCTTGCACAAAAATGAGGCATGGGATCTGGTGGAGTTGTCGGCTGGAAGGAAGCCCATCGAGAGCAAATGGGTGTTTAAGAAGAAGATGAATGTAGAAGGCAAGGTGGAGAAATACAAAGCTCGATTGGTAGCAAAAGGTTATTCCCAGGTGACAAGAATTGATTTTGGTGATATTTTTTCTCTTGTTGCCAAAGCTACTTCTATTAGATTACTTTTATCTGTTGTTGTTGCATTTGATTTTGAGATAGAATAGATGGATGTGAAGACAACATTTCTTCATGGGGATCTAGAAGAGGAAATCTACATGAAACAACCTGAAGGATTTATGGTGAAGTGGAAGAAAGAACTGGTATGCAGGTTAAAGAAGTCTCTGTATGGGTTAAAACAGTCACCAAGGATGTGCTATCAGAAATTTGATACCTATATACGGGGACTTGGCTTCACCAGAAGTAAGGAGGATCATTGTGTTTATTTTAAATTAATTTTTGACCATGTTATTTATTTGGTCTTGTATGTGGATGATATGTTGTTGACTGGAAATGAAAAAGAAATTATCCGAGATTTGAAGACCCAACTGTTCTCCAAATTCGACATGAAGGATCTTGGTGCTGCAAACTATAATTTGGGCATGGAAATTAATAGATATTGAGCAAAGAGGAAGCTCTGGTTAAACCAAAGGAAGTATGTCGAGACTATATTGCAGAGGTTCAATATGTAGGATAGTAAACCGGTGAATGTTCCTATTCCTGTAGGTGTAAAGTTGTCTACTGAAAAATGTCCCAAGACACAAGAAGAAGAGGAGGATATGTCCCGTGTTCCATATACAAGTGCAGTGGGTAGTATGATGTATGCAATGGTATGTACTAGACCAGACATTGCAATATGCAAAGGGGGAGTATTGGAGCAAGGTGTTTATGTCAAACCTGGGGAAGGAACATTGGACAAAAGAGTGGTGTCAAGCGATATTTACGTGGCACTAGTGATTATGGCTTGTGCTACTGTGTGAAGACCGTGATTGGAAAGAGTGTTGACGCTCATGGTTTTGTTGATGCATCGGGTCGAGATCTAGACCAAAGAAGATCTACAAGTGGGTATGTGTTTAGCCTATTTTGAGGTGCAGTCATTTGGATGAGTAAAAGACAGTCTGTAGTGGCTCTTTCAACTAAATAGGAAGAATACATGGAAGCCACTCATGCAAGCAAGGAAGAAGTTTGGTTGAAAATATTGTGTTCAAGTATGGGGTTGGTGCATCGAGCTATAAGGATAGACTGTGATAGCCAAAGTGCAATTTTCTTGGCTAAGAACCCTGCTTATCATTCAAAGACAAAGCACATTTATGTTCATTATCTCTTTGTGAGAGATATGGTTGAGGATAAAAGGGTGTTGCTAGTAAAGGTGGACACTTTGAAGAATGTTGCAAATGCATTGACAAAGTCTGTGAGCACTCAGATGTTCTCTTGGTGTAGAGAAACATTGGGTGTTGCAGAGCTGGACTAAGCTCTCTTGTGGCCCCCTTGCGGAAAGAAAACAAAAAGTGGGAGAATGTTGGGTATGTGTTATATTCTTTCCACGACTAGTGCCATGTAGCCCCCCCTGTCGGGGTTCGAGGCAGCACCCCAGCAAAAAAAGTTTTGGTGTGTGGACCCACTCATAGGCGGACCCACCCATGTTTTTGTGCATGAGTTGGCACATGGTTTTGGGGGACGATGGTTTTCAGCCCTTGGTATTTTGTAGATCTGGTCAAGGGAACTATGGTTATGTTCTAATCTAGGGTTAATGGATTGGGGTTTATGTATGCTTTGGCATGTATATATATGTGTTGTAACACTAAAAGGAATATAATTAAAAATCAAGCTAGTTGTCCCGATTTTGGATCCAGGGGAAAATCTCTGTGTTTGTCTGTTTTATGCTCTCGCTATTGTTTATTTTCTGTTTTAAGATTCATTTGTAGATAATTTCTGTACAGGGTTAAAACCTACATAAATTTGGATTTTTTTAACTATTGAATACTTAAAAATTATATATTTTTCATATCATTATTTATATTTACATAAATTTTAAACTTTCCAAATTTAAGGCTCAATGGAGCTTTAAAACTCGATCAAGCTCCTAACCTGGGGTTACATAGAAGCTTAATCGAGAGTTAGTTTTAATGCTCTATTAAGCTTCTTTTTTAGCACTCGAGGAGTTCGATCAAGCACTCAAAAAAGGCTCGATTGAGCACTTAAATGGCTCAATCAAGCCATAATTTTTCCACCTAAACATGCCCTTTGTCGCAAAAAGTGTAACCTAGATCCATGCCTTCACCCTTATGGAGCTAGGATATTTTGTTGTTACATTTGATTTAAAAGTATTGTAGCCATGGCTTGTATTTTTTCAGAGCCTATTAATAGGCATGTTGACAGATTTACTTATTGGATGATGGTTATGACAGATATTTTGATTGTTATTATTGGAATGAGGGTTTCATTCCTATAGGAGCCAATGTTCTAAGAAAAAAATTACATCAAGGGAAGCTTGGGTAAAGTCCTTGTAAATCACTTATAACTTCTATGTATGTGTATTTCAAAGATATGGACTCTATCTAGGGTTGGATGAGGCTTTTGTGTTAGTTTGTATCTCAATTGAATACATTGTGGGCTTGATAGATGTATCTTGTGATATAGACATCTAGGTCATTTTCCCCCATTTGAGTAGAGGTACTAGATTCAAATTGATTTAGATATATCATGGAATAGGAAACACAAGTCATATCTGAGGTAGGGCTCATTTTGGGAGTCGAAGGCAAGGAACCATATATGTATGGAGGGTGGATTTAGAATGAAATATGGGGTGGGTGCTTTGGTTATATCCTCAAATAAAGTTGAATTCATTAAGTAGTGGATGTGTTCAAGAGTCTGGACCATCTGGGATAAAGGTAAAGGTTCATTTACATAAAGCATTGGATGTGGACGATGGTTGAATTTGGGTCAGCTCAAGATTTTCATGAAGAAATATTGAAATCCAAGGGTTTGGGGGTCAAGAAATTTTGTTAAGGTGTAAACTTTATGTGCACCCGGATATGTGTTATGGTCAAATGTAAATGAAAACCATGATTTTAACAAATAATTTAGCCCTATTGGGATCCATAAGTGAAGTTGATGTGGCAAGTGCCAGGGATGCATCGATGAATCCATGTAGGTGCCATGAAGATGTCACACTTGATGTGGAAAGGCCATGTGGATCTTATGTGGGTGAAACCTGGAAACCTCTTACTGAGGTGGCAGGATTTATAATTATTTGAAAGGGTATATATTTCAATCCATGAGTCGGATTGAGGTAAAACTTATATCATTGGAAAGCTCTCAATGAGTTGGATGCGATGATGGGGATGGGAGTAAGTGTTATAAACAAGTATTAGAGTGAAGTTTCTACACTAGACCTTTGGAAATAAGTATTTTAAGTTCCGATACAGAGTATCAGATTTCCCAGGTTCAATACTTGAAATGAATGGGCCTAAAAGGATGAAATTGGAACTCTATTATAGAGTATGGTAATTTATAGTGATTTCTTGTTGTATTCAATTTGTTCTAGTTGTATCAACATGAATGATGACTGTGTGTTGTATGCATGTGTTAATATCAAAATTTTTAACTGATAGTAATAGAAGATTCCGATATGTTAGTTTTTTTCTAACTAGCATGCTAACTTGAGACTTGGTGTTCAGATAGCCTCACATCAACATGCTTATTGAAAATAATCTAAGATAATGGGTAAATATATTTTTTTGTATTTTTGGTTAGATAATAGTTATGTGTGTGTAACAACACATAATAATACACCAAGAAACAATAAAATAATAGAGCTAATTAGAACTAGTTTAACTGAAAACAACCTGAGATAATTGACCTTAATTGCAACAAATTAGAAATCACACTTGCTTAACTGAGCTCTAACTCCTCCAAATCAAATTTACTAAGCTAACTGAGTGACAAAAGCCATGTCACCTTAGTTAACTGCATCTAAGTTGTCTATTGATGTGGAAATTCAAATTTTCTCAATTTAATCAAAGAAAAATCAAATTGAGAATTTCTTGTTGCATTTTTCAACACTCCCTCTCAGCAAGAAAGGGATTATCAACCACCCCTATCTTTCACCTGTGTAATTTGAACTTCCTTCTTAACAAATACTTTGTCAAAATGTCAGCATCTTGTTCCTCTGTCGAAATGTGCTAAAGCAACATTATTCGCCTTTTCACATTGTCCCATAAATGGTGATACAAGATATCTATATGCTTGGATAGATCATGAAAAATAGGATTCTCAAAGAGCTTAATGAAACTCTGATTATCTCAGTAGATCACAGTTGGATCCATCATCTAACCAAATAGTCCCACAAGTATCTTTCTCATCCAGATTGCCTCACATGTTTTTTGACTTGCAGCCATGTACTTCTCTTCTGTCGAGTTGAGCACCACATATATTTGCTTCTTGTTGTACCAGAAAACTGCTACAGACCCAAGACTAAAAATTCCCCCTGATGTGCTCTTTCAGTCTTATGGACTCCCCACACAATATGAATTTGTGAAGTCACACATATTCACTCCCTTTGTCCTTCTGTACCATAGTCCAAACTGGGTAGCACCTCTGAGGTACCGTAAAACATTCTTAGCTTCCCTCCAAAATGATTTGGTTGGCCTAACCATAGCTTGCCTCAACTGGTTGACTACATAGCACATATCTAGTCATATGTTCACAAGGTACATTAGTGAACCCACTAGCTTCCAATAAATGGTGTCCTCCACTTCTTCATCGAAGTGGCGTCCTATATCCTCCAGTTGGTTTCTATAGGTGTCTCCATGGGTTTGCAACTCTCCATGTTGAATATTTGTAGTATATCATTTGCACGCATGTCTTGAGAGACAAACAGTTCTTGATCGCCTTGCCATACTTCCAACCAGAGGGAGTAGTGCATGAGACCCATGTCCTTCATTTCAAACTCCCTTGCAAGATATGATCAGCTGCTCATCACCAGTTAAAATTAAATCATGAACACATAAGAAAATAATAATCAATTTACCTTCTACCAAGATATGATATAGGTTTGCATCCTCTTCACTTTTGGTGAAGAAAAAACCGTGAGATAGCTATCGATATCGATGTACCAAACATAGGGTGTTTGTTTAAGATCGTACAATGCTTGCTTGAGTCTACACACATGATACTCCCAATCAAATATCTAAAATCCTTCTAGTTACTCAATGTACACCCCCTCCTCAATAACTCCATCGATAAATGTTGTTTTTACATACATCTGATGGATCTTCCACCCTATCTATGCATCCAATACAAGAATTGATATAATGGATGAATACCTTGCTACAGGAGCAAAGGTATCCTCATATTCAATTCCCTAAACTTGAGAGTACCCCTTGGCCACAAATATTGCCTTATACTTCTCTATGCTTTCATTTGCTACTTGCTTTACCCTGAAGATTCATCTCAAACCCACAACTGATTTATTCGTTTGTCTTGGGACCACTTCTCAAACATTGTTCCTTACAATGGATTTGTATTCCTCCACCATTGCATCAACCCATACAGGTTGTCCTACTAAGTCCTGAAAAGAGGATGGCTCAATATATATAAGCTTAGTCATTAGATGTAGCCAGTGTACCAATTAGGTGACCTTCTCTTCCTCCAAAAATTTGAAGGAGAACCCACATTCTCCCTCACAACCTACACAAGTCTATCAACTTCCTTGGTTCTTTTATTGCCTTCTCTGGATGGTTATTCTTGAGTGTTTTTCTCCACTCTCTTCTCCTTAATTTTTGGTTGCTCCAAAAATTCTTGAGGCTTCTCCTTTGGATCTAAAGTATCCTCTTCTTGTGGGATCTAAACCTCCCTCTCAAGAGAGCACTGCATCACTTTCTCCTCATCAAACTTTACATCCATTCACACAAATGTCATTTTGAGGGATGTTGGGTACACACGGTAGTTGTTGGGAGTTTTTATGTAACCCAAAAATATCCCCAATTATGATGTCAACTCAAGCTTCTTCCTTGATTCTTTAGAGACATAGCACTATAAAAAGCCTCCAAAAATCCTGAAGTGCGACACATCTGAATTTCTCCCCAAGAAATCCTCCTCCGATGTAATCACGCCCAGAATATGATGAGGACTCTGGTTCTAAAATATTTTTTTGTGTTTCATGCCTCTACCCATAAGTGCGACAGTGGGCCTTGTTCATGCAACGTCACCTTCGTTTCTCCCACAATGCTACGTTTCTTTCTATCAGCCACCCTATTCTGTTGTGGGTTGTGGGGTGTTGTCAACTCTTGTTGAATGCCTTATTTCACGTAGAAATTTTTGAATTCATTAGACATTTACTCACCTCCATTATCGCTCCTGAGAGCCTTCACCTTCTTTTTGGTTTCTTTCTCAACCAATGCCTTGAATTCTACAAACTTGGAGAATGTCTCATCTTTCTTCGCATGAACAATATCCAACACTTATGTGAGAATTCATCAATAAAAATGAAAAAATATTTGTGTATGGCAGTGGATCTTGTCGAGAAAGTTCCACAGATATCATAGTGGATCGCTTCTAGGACTAAATGTGCTTTGGTGTCTCAAAATTGGACTGTGGATTTTGTGTACTTCCCGAAGGTACATCCTTTACATACATCTTGATGCTCAAGTGCTCCTTTGGGGAGGCATGTGGTTATTTTCTGGGCAATATTCAGGGCACCATGATGCAAATGGAAAAGTATTTTGTGCCAAATTTCATCGACATCGTGGCTATGCACATTCTCTACCTTAGTGCTTAAAGCAGCACATTATTCCACATCTAGCTTATATAGGTGCTTCACATGAACCTAGATCTTCTTCACCTGTCTTGTAATATCCCAAAAGGGAGAATGCAGTAATACAAAAACACAATATAAGAACTGTAGCAATGTAAACAGATAATCTAAAGACACCATACAAATGTACATAATAGCTAAGCCATTTTCTAAATAGGAGGTGGAATACAAGTACAATAGTGCTCAAAATATGAGACACGCAAGCCAAATATAAGGCCTATAATGACCCTAAAATGATCCCATAAGAGGGATTGCGTAATTCTTGGACTGCTGGAAGGAATACTGCATTGTCCCTACTACAAATGTCAAGACTACAACTGCCAGAAAATATAAAATGTAGATATAGCAGTTCCAGAGCTCTGATGATGCTGAAACTTTAGATTTGGTCTTTATGATGAATACCCAAGATAACCCAAAAAAGACTTCCAGATCTAACAATCTTGGAAAATCAACCTCTTAGGCCCTGCAACAATGACTGCTGGGTATGCAGATCTAAAGCATGAACTGAAGAATAGATGGTTGCAATGATGTAAAATCAGCTCTATGCTTGAAGAGTTGATCCCTTCACTAGATCCTCAAGTTAAAATCTCAAGACCTATCATCTCTATCCTCCTCCACTAAATGTGGTTGCTGAATACTCGGTAGCTAAAGTAAACTACATTTTCAAGGAGGAGATTCTCAATTCTGCCACTAGATAATTCAAATCAGCTCTTGAATGATGGAAACAGTGAATACAAGGTGAGTATATGGTCCCTCACAAGATTTCCAGTTGAAATACTGGAAACTTCCTTCCTCCAAATGATCTATAGGACTGGACTGCGCAATCCTTGAGGGGACTATTGCTACATGGATGTATGAAATGTTGGCCTAATTTCTGAATATAGATATTCTGCTCCTGAAAGGCTGAACATGAAGCACAAGGTGAAAGGATGAATAGTCCACTGGTTTCCTAGTTGAAATGATAGAAACAACCACCACCTCTCAAATCCTCAAGCAGGAATTCATTATTCAATAGACTGAATGTACATATGAGAGTGGTAGAATGTGGCACCAATGCTTGACAATGTATGGAAGCTCAGAATAACCTTCCCAGAGTAGGCACTCTAAGTCCCCCATGGGTAAGGGTGGGATTTCTGCTCAGAAACACCTATGTGCTAAACAACACTACAGACTTAGCTAAACAACATAAGCGTACATAGAAATGTCACATGAAAAATATAGATCTAAAAAGATCAAAAATAATAATATAAAGCCTGCTTTCTATTTTTGCCTCCATCTCCCTTATATGCTTTGTGAGCCTTCCATAGCCCTGGCCCACCTCATAATTGCGTTGCACATGTGGCCACTAGCCTCCATGAAGACTACATTGTCTCTCCATTTTCTCCACCATCTCTGCATTTAATTCCCACTCTCTCCATCATGTGTGCATTATATGCATAACTTCCTCCACTATCTCATCATTAGTGCTCTATGATCTTACTTTGAATGCACCATGATCTCATTTGACTTCCTCCAGATCTATCATTAATGTAGCATGATATCCACTCTTCCTTCATTTAAGAAGTTTCTCCACTACTCCATAATGCAGATCTAACTCTAAAATACCCACATACACACATAAAAAGTGGATTTTCTTCATCTATGGGAATTTTGAGTCCCTCCGCCCTCTTATTTACTTAATTAATTAAGAAAATTAAGAACTCTAATATTCCAATTATTTGATGGAAAATTGGGAATATTATAGTCCTCCCCACCAAAATGTTGCTTTTCCTCAAACAACTACAAAAGTGGATGCTACAACAAACATCCTCCCTCCAAATGGCATCCTCATATGGAAGGCCTCCCCATCTGCCACAATGTGTAATGCATGCCTAGCTCCAAATTTGCCTCTCTATAATGTCTAGAATGGCCTCCAACTGAAGAGTTAGATGCCTCTCCTCATCAATGAATATCCAAGTGGAACCCATATGATGTCCAAATATCTCCTCTATACATGAGATACATGAAATGAAGTGGTTTCTTCCCAAAGTGGAAAGCCCCAACTCATGAACTATCTCTCAAACCCATGTTGCATAGAGTAGATTGCATCTCTCAGTGCTCTCATCATTAGGCCTGTTGGCCTTGTAGGATCCAAGGATCACATCAACATAGTGAAAAATAAGAATTAGAGACATATGGGTGAACATGTACAATGTCAAACCATATTCTACCAATAACAATGACCACAGCAAAGCCTTATGTTTCCATGCTAGATCATCATGAAAACAAGTAAGAGAGCCATACTCTCACAATAGAAGCCACCGCAGCAATGCTTCTTACTTCCATGCCAAATCAACATCAATATAAATATGAGAGCCATACTCTCTCAAAATAATCCACCGCATCAATGCTTCTTGCTACCACACCACATCATCATTGTACCAAATGTAGTGGCCATATTCTCTCAAGAGAAGCCACTGCAATAATGCTTCTTTTTTCCCCATCACATCATTAGCATACCAAGTACAATGACCATAATTCCCCAACAGAAGCCAACGCAATAAGGCCTCATGTTTCCATCCTCCATCAATATCATGCAATGTATTGGAAGAAATCATCCCATACTCTCCCAAGACTAACCAAAGAAACAAGGATTCTTGTTGCCATCTTACATCATCATGATGCAAGTCATGGAGCAACAACATATTGATTGACATGTGGTATGTCACATTAGAAAAATACAAATAAGCTCCCTTCTACCACACCATGTGAGAGTTATTCCATGTCCCAAACCCAATTACATACATGAACATGAGGTATATCCCAAACAGAAGTGCATGTAAAGACATGAGACATATCCCAAACAAAATCAAATACAAGGACATAAGATACATCATGAGATGTCAAAACTCTTTCTTCAATAACCAACACAACCATGCCTTTTGTTGCTGCATGTCATCAGTGATATACCTGGCATGGACCACACAACTGTGAGTTGTTGGGTAGTATTCATACTCACCCAAAAGCAGCCAGTGCATCCATGCTTATTGTTTCTCGATATCGTAGATCTACAAGAAGGTTGGCAACCTCCTGCTCCTCATCTAGATCCATTCATCCCAATGTGGATGATGAATCCTACCAAGCTCAATCTTGATATCCACCCAAGGTATAATACCAACATCCTCCATCTAAATATCTTTGCACTCCATGAAATTTTGAAGTGAACCTCCTCTGAGGTCTCTCCATGAGATCCTCTCGTCAATGGCCCATTGGAACCCATAAGGCTCCATACATGTTGTAGGTATAAATTCCTCTTTGAGTTGTGAGGAGCTCATCAATAAAACTTCATCTTGACAACGAAAATTACTCTACATCACAAGATTTCTACCATCTATCATATGTCCCTCCAGTGCTTCATGAGTGAAGCTACCTTCATAATGCTCCAATAATAATGGGGACATATTCTCATCATTGCTGCTAAGTGACATCATTGTAGATCTACATGGGGATACATGTGTTGTCTCATGGCCATATACAATGCTAAACTCATAGTCTAGCACTGTACTTAATAGGACTATGCTCCTCCTATCTTCTGCAACTCCACATTTCAACACAAGGTGTTGGGTGTAGCTCCACCATGACAAACCGAGATAGCTATACAGCGTCTCCTTGATCAAATCAAGGGTCCTCTATGCAGTGATAATTTTCTTCTCCAAATCAGCAAGGTGCTCTAATCTTTGGTTATGCACTTGCCCCAATGGCATGGTCTCACAAATTTCAATATCAGGTACTGAAATAATATGAGATGAAAGTATATTCAAACCTTGGATAAGATGAATCTTGGGAACATATTACACATCTACAAGAGTTCCTCCAACCGTTGCAATGATCTCTCCAACTACTGGTATTGATGATGTTTTCTCTTCTACTGTACCAGCCTTGGTATCTTCCTCCTCCTCATGCATCTCATGAATCATGCATGGGGCTCCTAATATCAAGAGCTCAAGACCATTTTTCAAATATTCAAGTGATCCTCCTCCTGATGAAAGTACAACTGCAGCTGGTGGTGGTCGTAGAGGCTCTTCCTCCTGAGTGATAATGAGGACATATTCCTTAGGCTCTTCATGTATTATCTCCTCAATGATGGAAAATGTATCTATGTGAGATATCTTTTGTTTCTTTCTACCAAACTTCTTCTTCAGTCTTTGAATGGAATCTACATAAGCAAACACTTTCATATGTGACAAATGACTGAACCACCAATCTCTTGCTTCACCCTATAGGTGCAGCACTGCAATCTCCACAGCCTCTCTTTCTGATATAGGATATTTTCAGAAATAATGTATCTATATCTTCCCTCCAAGCCCTCAATGTGCTTGTGGAAGATCCATCAAATGTAGGCAACAAGAATCTATGCCTCTTTCTTATATTATTGTTGCGGGATCTCCTCTCCTCTTTGAGTTTCAAAAACTATTGGAGAGATAGATTCTCCTTCAGTGCTCTAGGTTGTGCTTTGTACTTAGACAGATATTTACTTAGGGTTGCATACCCTAAGTCTCCTTCATATTCACGCCATTCCCCTCTCTTATCAGAGAAATTGGATCTAGTAGAATGATGTGAAGCTCTTTGCTTCTCCAGTTGCTTCTCATGTAAATAGGAAGTGCTTGGACCTTCCTCTTTCTGAACTCTTCTTGGGTACTCCTTTTTCCTTTCTCTCTTCATTTGATTGACCTCAATGGAGAGATATTCCATAGATCTAAAGAGAAGAGTGGCAAAACTGAAATCCTTCTTCATTGTATATCTTTTTCTTCCTTTGATGCAAAAGATGAAGTGCCCACAAGTTGAGCCAAAGATCATGCTTTGATACCACTGTAATATCCAAAAAGGGAGAATGTAATAATACAAAGACACAATATAAGAACTGTATCAATGTAAACAAATAATATAAAGACACCATAAAAATGTATAGAATAGCTGAGCCATTTTACTAATAATAGGTAGAATACAAGTACAACAGTGCTCAAAATATGAGACACTCAAGCCAAAGAGATGGCCTAGAATGACCCTGAAATGATCCCACAAGAGGGACTGTGTAGCTGTTGGACTGCTGGAAGGAATACTGTGATTTCCTTGCTACAAATGTCAGGACTGCAACTACCAGCAATATATAAAAGTGTATATATGGCAGTTCTAGAGCTCCGGTGATGTTGAAACTTTAGATCTGAGCTCTATGATGAATACCCAAGATAACCCAGAAAGGATTTCCAGACCTAACAATATTGGAAAATCACCCTCTTAGGCCTTGAAACTATGATTATTGGGTATGCAGATCTCATGCATGAACTGAATAATAGATGGTTTCAATGATGTACAATCAGATCTATGCTTGAAGGGTTGATCCCTTCACTAGATCCTCAAGCTAAAAGCTCAAGATCTAACCTCTCTATCATCTTCCACTAAATGTGGTTGTTGAATACTCAACAGTTGAAGTAAATTGCGCTGTCAAGGAGGGAGAGTCTCAAGCCTACTGCTAGATAATGAAAATCATCTCCTGAATGATGGAAACAGTGAATACAAGGTGAGGAGATGGTCCCTCGCAGGATTTCTAGCTGAAATACTGGAAAATTCCTTCCTCCAAATGATCTATAGGACTGGATTGCGCAATCCTTGAGGGGATTGCTGCTGCATGAAGGTATGAAATGTTGGCATAAATTTTGGATATAGATCTTCTGCTCCTGAAATTATGAACATGAAGCACAAGATGAAAGGATTTATCCTCCACCAGTTTCCTAGCTGAAATTCTAGAAACAACCACCACCTCTCAAATCCTCAAGTAGGAATGCGTTATTCCAGAGACTAAATGTACATATGAGAGTGGCTAAATGTGGCACCAATGCTTGATGATGTATGGTAGCTTAGAATAACCTTCCTAGAGTAGGCACTTGAAGTCCCCTGCGGGTAAGGGTGGGATTTCCGCTCGGAAACACCCGTGTGCTAAACAACACTGGAGACTTAGATAAATAGCATAAGCATGCATAGAAATGTCACATGACAAATCTAGATCTAAAAAGATCAAAAATAATAATCTAAAGCCTTATTTCTATTGCTGCCTTCATCTTCCTTATATGCTTTATGAGCCTTCCATAGCCCTAGCCCACCTCATAACTGCGATGCACATGTGGCCACTAGCCTCCATGAAGACTGCGATGTTTCTCCATGTTCTCCACCATATCTGCATTTAATTCCCACTCTCTCCATATTGTGTGCATTATATGCACAACTTCCTCCACTATATCATCATTAGTGCTCTATGATCTTACTTTGAATGAACCATGATCTCATTCTTCCCATGATCTCCATGATCTATAATTAATGTGGCATGATCTCTATTCTTCCTTCATTTAAGAAGTTTCTCCACTACTCCATAATGCATATCTAACTCTAAAATATCCACATACACACATAAAAAGTGGATTTTATTCATCTATGGGGTTTGTGGGTCCCTCCACCCTCTTATTTACTTAATTAATTAAGAAAAATAAGGACTCTAATATTCCAATTATCTAATGGAAAATTGGGAATATTACAAGTCACATGGTTATGTGTCTCAGGAATGACTTTCCTTTGTTGAAGATCACATCATAACCATGATCTTACAAAACCGCAACAAAGATGAGATTTTTCTTTAGGCCCAGAAAAAACATGACATCATTGACCCTAAGAGGGGAGATTGACTCCCTCTGAAAGGTGACTATACCAACCCCAGTAGCGTTGTACATTCCATCATATCCCATCTCAAATTGAAACTACAAATATTTCTCCTCCAAGTCACTGAAAAACTCTCTACAACCTATCATGTGGAACAATGCACCGAAGTCCAAGTACCATGCACTCCCCATCATTGTATTGGACATGCATGCGATAAGGGTAAATTCAAGCTCGAACTATGAATCCAAGGCTTCACCTACTACTCCTCCTGAGGTGTCCTTAATTGCATTTTTGTGTGGACACTTGGTGGCATAGTGTCATTCATGACAATGGAATCATTTAATTTTGGAAAAATATTTATTCTTTCCCCCTTGGCTAGACTCTAGTTTGGATTGATATTTATTCCATTTTCCTTTCTTTCCATTTACAAACAATATTGAAAATTTTTCTTCATACTTTCCTTTCTTTCCAATTCAGTAGTTTCTCCCTCCCATTCACCAAATATTGATAGTTATGCCAACTCTTGGGAAGCCCTAGAAGGGATAGGCTTACCGATTCATCTTTTGCAACATCAACACTAACCCCGCCAAGTAACACCCTCCCACTTTTTCCCAAGCTAATCAGTGCACCAGGGTCAAAATGTGACGAAGAGTTACTATGATATGATTCAACCTCCTAGATCACTTTAAGGAAGTGGAATTGAAACAAAATCTTACTGACATTCCTCGGGTGCTACAAGACCCCCAAGAGCTAAACCACCCTTCCAAGTGTTTAAACCCTGAGTTAACTTGCTTGTTCACTAATATGGACTCCCAATCGCATGTAGAAGCCTGCATCCATGCTATTGTAGGCCTCTATTCACATGCATAATGACTGCAAGGGTGCGACTGCAGTCTTTTTTCAGCCAGTTTTGTACTTGTGGTTGCAAGGTTTGAGCCACTTTTTCAAGGCTAGGATCCAAAACACTACCCAAAACTTGATGAGACTTTCCAAAACAATAAATGAAAGAAATAAAAATCTTCTAACACAAAAAATTATCAAGGAATTGGCCTGACCAAGCCTAGCCATGACAGAAATTTTGTTAGACACATCATGAGCATGTAATGTACAAGTCATAATTACACATCTGAACACATGGATTTCATACTTATTTGAGAATTTTCAAGAAGGTTTGATTCCATCTCATAATATTTTCAATATCATCTATTAATTCATACATTGATTAATCATAAATTTACTAATCAAAACATGTTAAGAGCCATAACTAAAATCTGCCATGAAATCATGCTTATAACAAGGATATAACTAGAATAATATCATTGGTATAACAATCATTAAATCCACATAATAACAAGTAAAAATACTCATTAAATAAAATGGGAAAAGGTCTATTATTAACATATGCAAAATCCAAGCAAGTCAAGGACTTCCACGTACCATTCAACCATAGATTGGGCTGAACCAAATATTTCTTATAGCCAATCACCCATGTGCCATATTCCAAGTATGAATGTGGGATCTCATGAAATAAACCAAGTAAAACCAAACCAAGGCTTCCAGATTCCAACCACCTCAACCCTCAACCTGTGATTCCACCTCATGGTCGAACATCACTAACCATCACCAAATCGATCTCCATCCAATTTGTCTAGGGCTCTAGAGAATTTGTTCCAACCCAGCTTCCAAGACTAGTAATTCAACCCACATTTGATGAGTGTTTGTCCAACCAAGGCTTCCAGGACTAGTAACTCAACCCAACAAGGGCTCCAGAGCGTTTTTCCAACCAAGGCTTCTAGGACTAGTAACTCAAACCAAGATGTTACAAAGCTTCTAGAGCATTTTTCCAACCAAGGCTCCAGTAAATAGTAACTCAACCAACATCCATATGAAACATGAGAACAAGAAATAGTGAAATTGGCATCCAGAAACAACATCCAGAAAATGGCACCCATAAATGGCTACCATGTGAGGCTTTTGATTTAATTATTCCTTAATTAAATTCAAATTTATTTATCCCTTAAATAAATTGGAAAATAAATTGTAATCTTATCTCATAATCACTTTTAATAGTTAACTGAGTGTGATAGACTCAGTTAGCTCATGAAATGCGAGTTGGGGGTGGTTGGTAAGGCATGTAGAGTGATTCTATTTGTTTTAGAGTCCAAGTTGCAGTTAGTGTATTAGTTTAATGCATGAGAAATCAGTTAACCAATATCAAAATGATAATCTAAAACATGAATAAAAATGGTTGTCATCCCCTCCATATATAGCATGTGAACCTCCTCACATTGGGTCCCATCCATACTTGCCACCAATCTCATGCAAATTGTCCTCTACTAAAACTGCGATGTCTCATCATAAAGGCCACTCCTCCATGACAGCGTTGTTGATTTGGTCAAAGTTGACTGAATCAACATGATCCAATCACTTTTCACACCCAAAGGTGCTTAATCCAGCTGATTATTCTTCCTCCTTTCACATTAGGAGTGTTATTATTCCTTCTAAGGGGTTTTATGAGTCTCCCCACCCACTTATTCACCTACCTAGCGATAAAACAAACTATAATATTCCATTTAGATGAAGGCTAAATTTTTGGAATATTACAAGGACACTGTCAATGGGAGGGAGAAGTTACCAAATTGGGAGAAAATTTGGCTGGATTTGGTACAAGATGAATTCAGGCAAAATCCCAGGGATGGATCCTCATCCAATGCTAATGACAAGGAAGGTTGTGCCTTAGCCATTAAGGCAAATAAGGCCAAGGGAAATAAATCCCAAGGCGAAGTTGGCAAGAAAGACTTGTCCAAGATTAGATGTTTTCACTGTCACAAGCATGGGCACTATGCCACAAATTGGCCACAGAAGAAGGCAAGTAAGAAGGAGCCTACAGTTGCAACGAGTGAAGCAGCTTCACAGTTCGAGCTTGATTTTACTCTCATTGCATGCATGGCCAGCAATATAATGGGATGCATGTGGTATTTAGACAATGGTGCCTCATTCCATATGATGGGGAACAGAGATCTCTGCAGTGACTTGGAGGAGAAGGACCTCCAACAGAACATAGAGTTTGGAGATGACGGGAGGTATAGCACAACTGACATAGGTACAGTTGCCTTTCAGAGGGAGAATGGCTCCCATCTCAGACTAGCAGATGTTTTGTATATTTGAGACCTAAAGAAGAATCTTGTCTCCATAGTGGTATTGGAAGACCGTGGTTATGAAGTGATGTTTAGAAAAGGAAAATTTTTCCTTAAACACATAGCCATAGGACAGATAAAGCAGATTGGTTCAAGAGTCAAGAACCTATATGCTCTTGAGGTTGAGGATGCATGCAAGGCTTTGAGGAGAAAAGTAGTGGTTAGTGACTTGCTGGTTGAGAGGGAGCAATTATCTCTCAACATGCAGCCTTAGAAGCAGTCTCAAAAGGTTGTGGAGAAGCCACAATTGGAGAAGCGGAGAGGAGACCGAGTGGAAGAGTCCACTCAAGAAGAGACCTCTAGGAGGGGGAAATTTCAAGCAAGAAGGGAAGATGGAGTACATGTATCTATACCTCTAGGTGTGAGGTGGGGTGATGTGCAGAATTAATCCCAACAATTAATTTGGGTAGGGTTCATTGAGATGATGTGTCTCATGGATCGAACCTGGGTATGGGGAGCCCATAGTATAGCAATAGCAGGAAGGATCAGTTAGATTGATGCGGTCAGATGTCAGGAAGACAGAAATCATAGTAATAGGTGTTAGATACTGGAGCGCAGATCAGAGTTGGTAGTAGTGTAGAGTGCATGGATGCAGATGTCAGCAACGCAGAGAATCCAGTAGACATGTGTAGTAGGATCCAGCAGTCAGAAGACTCTGATGACAGATGCATTATATTGATTCATTAGTTTGGAGGCTATTCAGTTTCAGAGGTGTTGCATGCAAGAACATTCCAAAGGTACCAGATCGAAATATATTGATTCATTTCTTGTTGAGAGAGAGTGTTGACATTTGCAATAAGAAACAGTGAAATTGGCATCTAGAAACAACATCCAAGAAATGGCACCTAGAAATGGCTACCATGTGAGACTTTTTATTTAATTATTCCTTAATTAAATTAAAATTTATTTATCCCTTAAATAAATTGTAATCTTATCTCATAATAACTTGTAATAGTTAACTCAGTGTGATAGACTCAGTTAGCTCATGAAATTCACACTAGAAAATTTGGCCCAATTTCCGACGGCCACTTTGTTGCTATTCTAACACACAGTCGTCGCAAGAGCGACAGTTCGAGGCGGGACAAAATGTGGTTAGCCATTACGTCACAATTCCGACACTTTTCCAAAGTGCCGCAATACCAACACTTTTTCTGAGGTTTCCAAACAATCGTCACTCTTCCGACATTTTCAAAACTGTCACTCTTCCGACGTTTATAACTGTCACAATTCCGACGACATGAATTCCGACGTTTTTAACGTCGTTCTTCCGAAGTTTCTAAACTATCGCTCTTCCGACGTCTAACCACGCTTTTAAAGCGTCGCAAAACCGACGCTTTGAAGGTGTCGCTCTATCAACGCTTTGTAGGTGTCACTCTACCGACAGATTGAATGTGTCGCTCTTCCGACACTTTGAATGTGTCTCTCTACCAACGCTTTTTAGGTGTAGCTCTACAGATGCTTTGAAGGTGTCGCTCTTCCGACACTTTGAAGGCTTCGATCTTCCGACGCATTGATAAAAAAAATTTAAAAGAAATAAACATCTACTGATTTATTGCCTACTTTTTTTTACAGTGTGCCAAGCTGATTCCAGTCCTTGTAGGTAATGCAATCTGATGACGGGGTAAACCCACATTCCCAGTTTCGGATTATTTCAATCTCAATATATGCATAAAATTCCCCCAAAGTTTCTTATCCAATCAACTTCACAATCTGGCAACCTCAACATACTCTGTTTCCTTTTAACTGACAAATTAAATACATCTGTGTTTATTAATATCCTCTTTGGTTAAAACCCTGTATTTCATATAAACCCATCACCCTTGGCCAATACATACATACACTTGTTATGTTAACGGTTGGCTAGGATTGGAACACGGTTCTTATTACAATAGTGCTTGACCACAACAACCATTTGACAAGGCGGACCACACTAGCCTTTAGTGATACCATTCATTTTATAACTAGGGGCTTTATATAATGTTCAGGCTACACATATATTATTAAACTTGTGTCAATGCAACCAACATGCCATACCTTGGTTAAAACTGTAAACCATAGTTAGGACAACGACAATCAACATATATATATGCGTGGGCCCAGTGCCTACGACCCTTCCACATCCAACGGTGGATAATACGTCGCTCCGGCCTTGACGATCCAATGATCCAACTGGATATCGCGCGAGTTACTTGCATGACCATTAACTCGCGATGAGAGTGGGTTTCCAAAACTACTTAAAGCCACATGTCAGCCTGTGGCACTGATTGCATTCAAATGGGGAATACCGCTTACCGTACAAAGGCGGTGAGATATGCCGGAAATCCGCCTTTACTGTGTGGCCTTTAAGGTTCTGACTACTCTTGCTCAGGGTTCCACCTGACTTCACAACTGGATCTTACACGCGGAGCTTCCATCAATCTTCGCTTTAATTGATGATGCAGGCCTTTCCGCACAGGATAGTCATACCTTCAATATAGCCATAGAACGTATACATCTACGAGCATTCAGGAGTATAAGCACTCACCCAAAGATTCACATCGGCATCACCCAATAATAGTATCTTAACAGTAGCCCTCAGTACGGGGTTACCACACTGATTCTCATATCCTAACTTATTAGATTCGAACTCAATGACACCGAAATCAACTACTCTTATTTAAGAATGCATATACATATTCAATACCCGGAAATAACATCAACTTCCTCATCAGATACAGAGTACCATTCAAGCCCTCCAATTACACAGGACATCATTCAACTCCACTACAGAGACTATTCACACATAGATTCGAGGCATTCCACACAAGAATTAAACTAATCAATACACAAAATTCAAGGTATTCTCCACACAGAGTTAAACGACGAAAGCACAGTTACACTGAGACAACTTTCTCATTATACAGTGAATTATCTTACAAACTTTTTTCTGGCCAGATCTTCAATCGATTGGCCCTTCTCCTCTATTCTACAATCCTATGCAGCATATGTGGTTCTCTAAGTAGGTCTTCTATGCAGGTCTGCCTTATTATGCCTGTAAGGCTTATTTTTATACAAACCCTGAATCAACACAACTCCTCTAACACTCGAAACTATTCATATCTCTAACTCTGAGACTAACGCTCTGACAGACAGAGATGGACTCCTAAAATTAGCTTAACTTCTGAAACTGACTATCTCTTCAGGTGCCCATTAATCATTCGGCCAGTTACAATATTTTCTACATTAAACTAAAATCAATCAATTTATTCAATAATTACATGACCAAGAAAATATAAGACCCCCCTAAGTCTACCTATATACAAAATATTGGTTTGAGCCTAATTCTCCTGCATCACAATCTTCCAATTTTGAGATTTGTATACTGCAATTGCATTCTGTGCTAAGTTGCTTTAACATAAATTTCATGGTCGATTACTTAGAGACAATTAAATATGAGTATTTTTTTTTTTAATTCTCCAGTATTTGAAATAAATGAAGCTAAATTCATAATAAATTTACTTGATAGTTGTGATGTCAGAAAGTTAGGCGGTTTCATATTGAAATTTCTAACGAAGAATACTGTTACTAAGGTTGACGACTGTTAGAGGCCCTTTGAGTACAATGAAACACTATCTGCAATCGGTATCATCTGTATATCACATTTTGTTAGTGTTTAAAATGGAAATATAGAATATAACATTGTCATCCCTATTTTTTAAATTTGATATTTTCTAATCTCCTGAAGCAAGCAACTGGACGCAAACCACATGAACAACATATCAACCATGAAATGCACAACCATGGTGGTATTTTTGATAAGCTGTAAACTTGATGACATCTTTTTTGAGATTCCCTAGGTCATATTCACTGGCTAGTTGGAAGAGTGCTTTGTAATTTGTTTAATAATGGTTATGATAGTTGGACTCTTTAATGCACTAGCTGATGAAAAGGTTTATAAATACTCTACTGTCATAGTTTTGGATATCCTCATATGTTATTTCAGACTCCATATTCACTCTCTGTTGAGCCCTAACTGTCCAACATCAACTACACTGTATTTCTTTATCGCAATCTGCAAAAACTAAATGGTTGATGTATGTGGATTCAGCAAATTTCATTCTTAAGCTTCTGGATCATGTCCATAATGTTTTTGGACTGGAATGGCTGCCAAACAATTTTAAAAAAAAAATAAACACGGGGTATCATCTGTATATCACATTTCGTTAGTGTTTAAAATGGATCTTGATAGAAAGTTAAATGTCTTCCAATTGTTGATTTCACTATCAAATCCACATCCATTTCTGTTCAATCAACTTGAGAATTTGCATATGAAATTCAGTAATGAAAAAGGCAGAAAATGGCAGGTCAGAGAAAGAGAGAGCTTGCCACAGAAGATGGAAAAAATAATCTATTAATTTACAAGAATGGACTCCAACAAAATGAAAAACCAAACTCGGAAAACTACCAAGTATCCATTCGATTTATACACAATTCTGCTAACTAATGCAGGTGATTGAGATGCAAATTAGCACCTTTACAAAGAGCTACACGTGGCTAAATTTTCATACCACCCATTGGTCGTTCCCATATCAGCTACAATTCCAGCCCTGGTAGTGGTGATTTATAAAAATGGTTCCCTTTGAACGCTTCTAGCCATAGTAGAAACTCAAAATATATCGTGTAGGATTGAAGCTAGCAAGTACCACTAAACATACTAATGGTGAGCGTTTCCCACTATGAGAAGGATCCCCCCTTTTTCTGCTATTTCAAACCTATGTCAAAGCTGCCATATTCATAATCCAAAATCTTTGGTTCTCGATCCTGGGACCTGTGGGTTATGGGCCCACCTATACAATCGACGAAATTCAATTTAATTCAACATCCATACCTTAGGTTAACCTTCGAGCATATCTTAGAGTGATCACCGTTCGATGAGCCAGCCTCAGATCGGATGGTGTACGTCGATATTGTGTTGAGTCTGCAGTCGACAGTTAACGCGCGATGAGGGCAGTATCTTCAAACCGCTTAAGGCCACGTGTCCGCCTATGGCATATATCACGTCTGAATGGGAGTTACAGCTTTCCTTTTAAAGGCGGTGCGATCAAAACTGCTTCCGATTTCATACAGTGATTGACCAAGGGCTAAACCAGGGTTACGCCATTCCTGGTTCGCTAACTCAGGTCGGACCTTCGGGACAATGGTTGCAATTAACAATAATGAAAAAACATTTCTCTTATAACCGGGTTTCTCTACTACGGCCAGAAGTCCACAGTTCGGTGGGAGTCTTGGGCCTCTCACAGGGATGTATATTAATAAAACACACTCAGGAGACTCAACATGGACTACGCTCAACCATGGACAAAGAGAGACTTCCGGAGGTTCAACACAACAAATTCTTTGTCAAATGAACACAAAGGCTAATGGTTAATTTGAATCCAATCGAGACAGAATCACACAACATTTGATTGCCATCGATCCTATAAGGATCGATGGTCAATAATCACTGCAATACGCTCATAAGGAAACTGCAGATAAACCATATGAAACTCACACACATTAAATGAACTACATAGTATAATTTCACATAACTCACTACGCATATATAGATACACATAATCCATAATTTAATTCCTCTATTATATACAAAGACCGCTTACAGATATCTAAGGCATTTCAGCCTTAGTAACAAAGGTCACCTCCGACTACATCGTGCTCACTCACTCTCTCTCTCTGTCCTCGTGCACATTATAGATTTGCTCTTATAGAAAATACAAAAGAGCCTGAATCGTTTGAGATCCACAGTCTCAAACAACCCTTCATCTTCTCGAACGCACACATGGTAGGTCAGTTACATAAAAACTCAGCAACGGTTTTCAATAAAAATTTGCCCCAATTTACATGATTGTTCGCATACTCAGTCTCTTCAGCTGCAGATTCGAACTTGAATTTGAACCTGTTCGGATGCCCCTGCATCACATACAATGCACAAACATATATTTTTCATGTTAGATCAAAAAAATAACACATAAAAAACATTGTATAGTTAGCAGAACAGAAAACTTGAAAGTTCAAAACCAAATTTGAAAAGACTGAAAGAAATATAAATTTGTAGGCTCTCTAAATCACTTACAGAATGGAAAGAGAATAATAATAAAGCCAATAGGGTAGAGGAAAAATTTTGTCTTATCCATGAAGGGTAACAATGTAGCACATGCACAGAAATATCTGAAGTATTAAAGATAAACGTATAGAAACAACTTAAAAAATGGAACCTTAATTCAGTTCAGATCTAAAAAATTTTATCAAAAGAAACTTACTGTCATAGCCTAGAAAGTTCAGGTAATGGTAGTAAGAGAAGGCTACCATAAAGATAAAATTTGACGGTAAAACAGGAACGAATCCTTGTGCAACCAACATCAATTTTAAGGCAGTTGCGGCACATCTTGCATCAGAAAAATCAACAAAACATAACACTAGAGGTTCTCCACTAGGCTGTAAAGCTCACAAGATCGCAAACATTTCATTAGACCTCGTTAAAATAATTTGAGTTTCTATCTATCAATAAATAAACAAAATATACTCTGCTTCAATAGCAAACAAGCATTTATAAAAACTTGACACATAAATTAAGATCCAAGCTATCATTTTAAGCTTAATTTATCAATGAATACTCAAAATTTACACTGTGCTTACACGTCTAGGATCCCTTTGTACCATTCAAACTTCTTTGAAACCAATGAATGGACGGAAAATTTATGTTTTCAGGTTAATAAAAAACACTCTAAAGGACAAGCATACATGCATGACCAGATAAAAATCAAGACACTCTACAAAAATGAAAGCCTACCTAAAAGAAATCAATCTTCATATCGAAGTAGCATATATTCAGTTTCACAATGACCTAATGTCATCATGTACTCAACAAGTCAATTTTTGCAGTGTCATACAACCTCAAGCCTCAAACATCTTTACAAGTGAGCATTTCAGGTTCGATTTAGAACAAACCTGTTAGAGATTTCACTGAAATCAAGTTACATTCTAATGCTCATTTAATATAGAGATTAATATTCTGAATCTATAATGTTACTATTGTTGCTAGTATTTTTATTTTACTTGTGCCATACCCACCTCCACTAATAGTAACAGCAATGTTGAATCCTGATCAGTCTCCATCCATGGGATTTTAATGGCCCTTAGATGTGAGATTCACATGCCAAATTGAATCATTTCATAGAATGACTCCACTGCATATTACTGCCTTTCAGCTATGGCTGAGTATCAATTTTACCAATTTGGCCAGCACTTGAATATAATCCTAATTACATCAATTTTCAAAATTTGAGTCTAACCCTAAGTGCATAAAATTCTGCAAAACCCACTTACGCAACATAGTCTAGGAGGGGTTAACATGCCTATGAAGTATTTAAACGTTGTTGAGGGCTAAGAATAGTTGGACTTTTCCAACTAACCAAACTCACTTTTGACCACTTCTAGTAACTTTAGCCTATAGATGCTCTCATAAAAAGAAAGCAGGTGATCCAATCAAAGAAATGGGATTGGTTGCGTGTTTCATTCCCTTTTTTTTGTCTGCTAAAAGCTTTCCAAGAAGAATAAATCTACTGAAGCATGAAACTGATTTTGTTGCTGCCCCAACTACCACTGATATACATCACAATGTGTCATATTTTAGTGTAAGCCTCTATTGAGAGTGGGCAGCACTAAATCCAAGTAATTCCCCTCATCCCTTAAAAGACACCTCTAAATATAACTAGAAATTTCAAATAGTTAGTAAAGGAAAAGTACAAAGATATAATAGATCTGTGTTGAGCCAAAAACCTGTGCATTCACAACAAAACTGGGATGGATAAAACTTAAAAACAATTATGGACTTTGACGAAAAATTGTCTTATGCATACAAAATGAAAGAAGCATTGGCATACTACTATGTTTACAAATTTAAGGATAGGAAAAGTGAGTCTCCGGGCAACACAGTTACATGTGGAGACCCTAGATCCTTGTACCCACAATATCTAGTGACTTATAAAATGATTGCCAAAACAATGCCTTTGCTATGCATGTAAGAACACCACCTGTATAATGAGGGAGATGTAATATTGTCTGAGAAGCAGATTTATATAGAGTGGTCCAAGATTGTATATTTATGGAAGATACAACTGCTTTTGGCATGAAACATGTATCCAAGATTTCAATGTGCCTTATTTCAGAGCCCATTGATGATTTACTATGAAACCTAAACTTTCAAAACAAACACATTGAAATCACAGGATCTCCATCACGAATATCTTAAATATTAACTGTCTTTTGGGCACTAGCAGTAGATACCATAAGAGGCCCACATGGCCTGTACCACCAATTTTGGGCACTGGCAGTAGATACCATATTAATATTCTTCTTCTTTATCTTCTTGATCTTCATCCAACTGATCGACATCTATATCAACATCTAATTCAGAAATGGTGTTGAAATGATCAACCATGTCATCATCATCATCAATTATGTCATTTTCAATAATATCCTCATCGACATCATCATCAATAATTGTTGCCTCATCTCCTATACCTGGTTCATCTTCTAAGATATCTTCTTCGTCTGTCAATGCATCTTCCTGCTCATCTGCCACTGCATCATCTTCTTCTAGATCAATATCATCTTCGTCCTCTAATGTATACTCTACTGGCCTTCCTCTTGGATCATATCTAATAGCAAATGACCATTCGTTCTCACCTGGAACCTCTGAGTAAAAGACTTGTTCGCATTGGCTTGGAAAAACATAGCGATATTTTCCTGCTTCAAACTACGATGTTTTAACCATTGGAAATCCATTGTCATGTTGAATAAGTGTTCTCTCATCATCGCGTGCATTCATTTGTAGCCTATACCATTTGACATCGAACAAAACTATTTTGAAGGAATTAAAGTCACACTCAACTATATCATCTAAGAACCCATAATATCTATTTTCAGATTCTCGAGGATGTCTGTTGTTGTCAACCCTAGAGATAGCCTTGAGTTGTGAAAGACAAGTGCCTAGGACATATTATACAGCAAGGAGCATATGATATAATATAGGAAGTTATCAGAAAAAGGCTCTCATGCTATCTCTTATAAACAGGAAGGTTAAATTGAATGGGACCGAAACTTTCAAAAACTTGACACAACGAAAGAAATATTGCAGAGGTAAGGTGTGAAACTTCTAATACAAATGTATTAGATAATTCAAAGGCAACTTACTGTAAAGAGGGTTGGGTTCTAAAATACATCACAGAGATGAATAATCAGAAGGTGGTTACTGTGTATGAAAAATTGAGATAATACTAACTATCATTGGGATGATATCCAGGAAAAAATATCAACATGTAATGGGCTTACAAAATTAAGAATCCATACATGACAATAGCATTTTAAAAACAACATCCCATAGAAGCTAATATAGCAGAAGTATGGTTGAAGTGGAAAATGAAACAGTATATCACGCCTGAGCCATATTTAAAGCGCTTGATAGGTTTAGCATGAGTATCAATTAGGATAAATTCATACCAAAACCAGTGAGCCACTCGCATTCCAGAACATGATACTAGAGAAATGGATGAAAACAAGATGAGCAATTAAACTATCACATATAGGAGAAAGTTACAAACTGTGAAGCATAAAGGCCAGAATCCTCATTAAAGATGGAACTCCTCATCACTGAAACCCAACGGGCTCTTTGCATTCATATAAGAGTTCAACAAAATGCATACAAAAATTCTCTCACCACATATTTTTCTGAAAATATGGAACCCCATACAATCTGTTCTTGGGGGTTCTTATAGGAGAAAAACCAGTAACAGGAATGGGCGATGCACATTAAATTGATTCATTAAGACATCATGGAGGAAGCGTCCATGCCCATATTGCTTAATGGCACTGCATTGCTGTATTTACTTCATAGTATGGCTGAGGGGTCTTTGTCAGGTCGATATCTGACCTCTGATGTTTCCCTGGAGTCCTTTCTGGCTGTAAAGCTCTCTGTTCTGCCTTTTGGAAATGGTGAACCAGATAGAAAGTCTGCGGGCCTCCATACTCCACAACTACTAGTTCTGACAGTCTTTAAGAGGCTTCTGTCAGTGTAATTAACTGTTTTTGGTCTCGAGGAGGCATGAAGGCTTTAGTGGGAAGGGTGTACTGTCTGGAGAAAAATTTCTTGCAGATATTCAAACACAGATATGGCTGTTACGTGTGCTCTTTAGTCTTCCAACTGCATCCTTTCCTTTTGAACAAGGATTAAAGAGTTTAATCTTCCTAATCCATCTCTGCTGCTACTATGAACGTTGCTATAATGGCCTCTCTGCACTTTTAGCCATAGTGGCCGTGACTGCAGGGGACAACGCGAGTTTTTTCGCTATGTAATCGCTGCACAATGAAATAAACTAGTTAAGAAATCTAGGGGAGCGAGAAAAGGATGCTTTGAAGGCCTGGAGGAAAGGTGGAAGTGGTGGAGGTGGAGAAATTATGAATTAGTGTAAATCCCAGATTCTTTAAGGTTTTGGGCGAATACACAGGAAAATCATGGGAAATGAATGAAATGGAGACCATGATGTGGGACCTGGCATGGGCAGAGGGCGGTTGGAAATGAACCGTTGGATCTGAAGGGATGAACGGTGGGGATGTAATCGGGGATCGATGATCGGCGTAACACAAAATGACGCTTTACGAAATCTCCGATTGGAGATGGGGTTGCAATGCAATGTGGGATGTGGATCTTTGAATGAATGGATGGATATGATTGAATCAGCGGATCGCAATCGAAAGGGACGGCGGGTGGTACCGCTTGAATTTTGGGATTGGCGATCGGGTGATGGTGCGATGGCCGTCAGATCTGAAAACAGATCGATGGTTGATATGTGACCAGAGGGGGGGAAAGGAAGAAGCGATGGGAGCGATGTAGAACTAGCGCGGACCATTGGATCTATATAGATCGACGGCGGGTATTGCACCCGTGCTCCACAGAACATTACACTATCGCATCAGAGATACTTGAGTCAACAAAGAAATGCGCTTCTGTCCGTCTCTCCGATTGCGATAAGCGCCTTGCAGGCTAGCACCTGGTATTGGCACCCGGACATATGGGGAAGTGGTTAAAGGGTTGGCCTAAAAGGGGCTTAGCTTGTCATAAGGTGGAAAGTGGGTTTTTGGCCAATTTTTAATGCATTTTAAGGCCAACAAGGGGTAACGGTAAGGGGAATGAAGGGATTTTAAGCCAAACGAAGGGTATTTGTGAGGTTAAAAGGGGAACTGGATGATTAATGAGGGATTAATGAGGAATTAAGAGAGGGGAAAAAGCTGAAGAAACAAAGGTTAAGTGGGGATGAAATAAGAGGGAAAGGCCCTTTTGGCATTCTTCTCCGCAAACAGAGAGGTTTCAGAACTGGGAACAACAGTGAATGTTAATCATATGATCAACATTGGCTCCACCTGGGGATGACATGCTCATCCTTGGGCGTGTCAAGAACTTCATGGCCCACCTGTTAATCTTCTCTGTGGACACCACTCTTCAACACTTTTTATTTTCTCTTCGTGATTCATCGTGAGACACACATCATTCAAACAAAGATGAAAACATAAAACTAATATACAGTATAATACATCAGGCTCTCTTTGCCTGAATCATAACTGGAAGTAAGGTTTGAGGAACTGATCATTTACAGGGGCATCGAGCAAGTCTCCCTGTAAATTTTCCAACCTGAAAGTGTTATTGCCCCCTTGTTCCACAATTTTAAAAGGGCTGAACTAGAGTGGGTTGAATTTACCATGTTCCCCTTTTCAGCTCTTCGAATATCCCATCTAAGCACTAAATCCCCAACCTGTAACTTCCTGTCCTTGGCACGCTGATAAAAAAGGTCCTTCATCTTCTCTTGATATTCAGTTAGCCTCTGACTTACCTAGTTCTGTGTTTCTTCTAACTCCACCAGTTGATTGATTCTCCTGATTACATCATCAGGTTCTTCTTGAATTTCTTGCATGAATCAGACTACTGGTAAGGCTAACTGTATAGGGAATAATACTGCCCTTCCATATACTAATTCATACGGGGACTTCCCGGTTGCTCTCTTACTGGTAATCCTGTTGACCCGCAGAGCAAATTTCAACTGGGAATCCCAATTTTTCTGATTTTCGTTGATAGCCTTCTTCAGTGCCCTCACCAGGGTTTTATTTGAAGACTCTACCAGGCCATTTCATTGTGGGTAATAGGCCGTAGAATGACCTAGCGCATTGTTATATTTTTGGAAAAAGATGACAAACTTTGCAGACTTAAATGCCTGTGCATTGTCAGTCACTATCTTGGCAGGGCAGCCAAATCTTGATATGATATTTTCTTCCATGAATTTCATTATCATAGCATCTGTTGCATTCCTCGCGGGTATAGCTTCCACCCAATTTGTGAAATAATCTATAGCAGTTAATATCCACTTGTGCTGACCACTTCACGGAGGATGTATTTCACTGATAAAGTCGATTTCCCATTGCTGGAATGGTTCGTCCACGTGAACAAGGATCATGGGCAGAGGGGCCAAATTTTGTCTTTCAGAAAATCTTTGGCATTTCTCACAAGTTCTGACCAGGGCAAACACATCTCCAAAGAGTTTGGGCCAGTATAAACCAGCCTTCAGGATTTTGTGAGCAGTGGCCCTCCAGCTGTAATGACCCCCACAGATACCTTCATGAAATTCGGCCATTATACTCTCAACCTCGTCTTCTGTGAGACACAGGAGCAGGATGCCTGAGGGATCTCGCCAATACGGCTATCCATTGGCAACTATGTACTTCTATGATCTCAACCTTAGTGTTCTGTATTTAGCTTTATCACAAATAGGAGGGCATCTGAGTGTTAGAAGATATTCCACTATCTCTTTGTACCACGGGCTGATGAGATACTTCATGTGTGTCTTCTGAGTTGCTATCTCTACTCCCTGTTGCTTTTATTTCTTCTAAGACTCCTCATTTGCTATCATGGATAGATTTATACCCAGAGCCTGACAGTTTGATTTAGACAGTATTTTGGCTAACCCTTGTCCCTTAATCAGTTTGGTAGGGTGAATATCTAGCTCATATTCTTGTATTTTGGCAATCCACTTCCCCCTTTTTCCTTCACTATCCCCTTGGATAAGGATGTCTTTCATTGCAGCTATGGGCACAAATGCTGTGATGTGTGACTGCAGGACATACATACAAAATGCCTTAAGAGACTTCACCAGGGCATATGTCTGCTTTTCTAATATGTTATATTTCAATCCTGCATCACGGAGCACCTGACTGAAGAAAGCGATGGGCTGCTCATACCCCTCTTCGTTCTTCTACAATAAGACTCCTACCACTGTATGAGGTGATGCAAATGAAAAAATCATGAATGGTTTGGTGTAGTCTGGCCCAGCTAACACCGGGGCTTCAGCAAAGGCGTTTTTTATTATGGAAAAGGCCTCTCGTGATTCCTGGGAACACTTTACCTCGTTATTTTTCTTCAGCATGTCAATTATATGTCTAACTATCTCAACATAGTTAGGGATAAACCTCCTCATAAAGTTAATGCGCAACAGGAACACCTGCACCTCCTTCTTATTTCGGGGAAGAGAGATGCCATTTATAACCTCTACTCTCTTAGGATCTATTTTTACCCCATATTTGGTCACAATATGTCCCAAAAGCTTACCCTCTTCTAATGCAAACAATGACTTCTCTGGATTAAGAGAGAGACCATACCTTCTACATTTCTCAAAATTTCTACGCAAATGCTCAATGTGCTCAATATCATCCTTTGAAAACACAGTGATATCATCGAGATAGACCACCACAAACTTATCTTGCTCCCCAACAAAGGCAATGTCCATGGCCCTTTGGAAAGTGGCCCCTACATTAATCAACCCAAAAGGCATCCTGGCATACATAAATGTGCCCCATGGTGTGGTGAAAGCAGTCTTCTTCTGATCTTCTGGTAGTATAGCCACCTGATTGTAACCAGAGAATCCATCCATCATTGACATCCGAGAAGCTCCCACCACTTTCTGAAGAATATGATCCATCTTGGGCAGTGGGTAATTATCCTTTAAGGATGCTCGATTCAGATTCCGGAATTCAACACACAAACTTATTTCTCCATTCTTTTTCTGGATAGGGACTAAGTTTTCCACCCACTCAGAATACCTCAATGGCACAATGATTTTGGCCTTCAACAGTTTCTTAATTTCTTTCTCTATGGAGGGGATCAGCAGGGGATTAATTTGTTTGAGCTTCTACTTGTGCAGCTTCGCATCTCCTTTCAGAGGAATTTTTTGTTGCATGATACTGATATTGAAAGTTTTCAGATCCTGATAAGACCATGCAAACACATCTTTGTAGGACTGAAATAATTTCTGGTAGAGCTCTTTATATTCTCCTGGGACTTTCTTGGATAGCCTCACAAGGTTGGGGTTGGCATCAGTACCAATATTTAGGTCTTCTACCTGATTTTCTTCTACCACTTTGTTTGGCTACAGTGGGATGTCGTTCTTGTCAAAAAATCTTTCTAGAGGCACCAGCCCTCTAGGTATAACATTTCCCTTCAATTGCAACACTTTATGACCTGCCACCTTTTCCTCCCATTTGTTTTCTGAAAGATCTTCAGCCTCTTCTTCTTCAAAAACATCTATTTCCATGTTTGAGAATTATCCGATTGTTTCCATAAATCTTTTCACTTGGTCTTCATCCTCAAACACCTGCCAGTGCTTGATGTTATCTAGGATTGATGGCCAATAACGCACTTCAATTTCATATCTTAAGAGAGGGTTCTGAGGTGGACGGAATGTACTAGCAGCCACTGCAAGGGAATCAACCATCCTATTCTGCTCTCTAAGCATAAATTGAATGTTAAACGCCAAGAAAAAGTCTTCCACCAGGTCCCACACTTCGTTCCTATAAGCCCTCAGCCTAGGATGTTTGGTTTTACACCGATTCTTCACTTGTCTAACCACCAGTTCCGAATCTCCTAGAACTTTTGAACTTTGTATATTCATGCTTTGGGCTGTCTGTAACCCTAACAAAAGTGCTTCATATTCGGCCACATTATTAGTGGCTTCATATTCTAGCTTGAAAGACAATGGGACCCATTGGCTTGTAGGAGAAATCAGTACTACCCCAGCACCATTACCTTCTATAGAATTTTCTCCATCAAAGTGAAGTGTCCAGATTCCTACTTTGCGGCTCTCTGAGGGCTGCTCGGTCTTGATCTGGTAGAATGATGATTCTTGAGCGTGATCTTGGTCTTCTTCCAGCATTAAGCATGAGAAATCACCTTCTTTACTGTAGACTGGTGAATTAGCCGAGTTGTCAGCCTTAGTAACCATCTTGACAAATCTGGTTTCCCTGTACAACATCCTCTCCTGGCCACCAAACACCGGGATAGTAGCATATCTTAAGTCCAACTTGATTGACCCACCGATTTTTGTCCCCCAGGGCCTTGATAGCAACATGCCGAAACGAGCTGGGATGTCAGCCACCACAATTTCCATCACCACACTTTTTGCGGGAATCTGGGCCAAATTGACCACCAAATCCTTGATCATACCCAGGCATTTAACTCTTTTGGAATCAAATTAATAGAGATCCTTATATGGCTGGGTGATTTGTAGTCCTAGTTGTTCCATGACTGACAGAGGCAATATATTATGGGAAGCTCCCGAATCTAACATACAATTATGTAATAGCAGGTCATGAATCACTAGAGACATGTAAAAAGGAGGAGTAGAAGCATCTAATTCCTCAACGTGGGGGCCAAACACAACCATGGGTATTTCTTCTTGAAGGTTGAGACTATCTGGGAGGTGTGCTGCTTATGGAGGGAGCATGAAAGAGGTGACCTAGAACTGATATGCAGGCTTCTTCAAAAATTTAGTCAAGGGAACTGGGATTTTGACCTTCTCAAGCTCCTTTTGCAGACTAAAGGCAGGAGAGGACTTTTCTGTTGCGATCTCCTTTGACTCTTTATTTTCGGCCAAGGGTTTGGCTTCTTTTGACACAGACTTGGCATTAGGGGGAATGACTACTTTTGAAGAGGAAGGAATTTGATCATTAGACTGCAAAGGTTCGTTTAGAGGCTTCTTACCTTTGTCTATGACCTTTTGCATTGTTGACTCCTTCTGAGTAGGTGCTTCCTTTTGGGGTGGCTCTTCTTCCTGATATTGAGTACGAGTCCTTTTCCTAGAAGATTTGAGATCATATCTTCTATTGAACTGTGCTTGCATGAAATAAACCAATTGCTTACAATAGTCATCAATCGCTGGGTCTTCTGTGCCTCTAGCCTTCTCTTCTTCTTGTAATGAGATCTTGTTTCCATCACTTCCTTGCAAGGGGCATTCTATTCCACCACTATTTGAAAAAGCAAGATATGCGCCCTCTTTTTCATAGGCAGTGTCTTCAGCATGACCATCTGCCTGGCCTTCAAAATATAGCGGGTGTGGTACATGATCTTGTTGCTCTTTCCGTTCCCCTTGCAGTATTTGCAGAGGTGGTTTCCTATACTGAGGATTGTAACCCCTGTTTGGAGTATTATGGAAATTCTTGGAGGATGAATTCTTGGCCTCCAATTCAAGTTTGACCAGCTTACTAGAAAGGTTCTTAATAATTTTGTTCATTTCTTCAATTCTGTTATCAACTGAGTCTCTATCTTGGCTAGAAGTAGACACCTCCTCCTTTCCTTTCCCTCTAGCATCTTGGTCTGGCTTTCCCTTTGATTTACCAGTGGAGGTGAAATTTTCCTCCAACTCTAGTGCATCTGTTTGAGCATCATATAGGGTGGCAGGCTTTCTTTTTCTCAGAGAGAAACCGAATTCTGAGTCAAAAGCTGCTACGAAAACAACTTTGGCAGCAATTTGATGAGGTTTCATATCAACAGGAAGGCTCAAATACAATTTATTAAACCTCTTGATGAACTCTGACACTCCTTCATTATGTCTTTTCTTGAGCGTGTTAAACTCAGTAAGACAATGTCCATGATATTTCTTCTCCCCCCATTTTCTAAGAAAAGTATCTTCCATTCCTTCCCAAGTGGTGATAGAACGGTCTCCCAATGTCTGAAACCATTTTCTGGCTTCACCATCAAGAGATTGAACAAATAGTCTTAATAGTACGTCTAGATGTTCCACATTGAAGTTCTCTGCAAAAGAACAGAAGACCTCAAGATGTTTTTGAGCTTCAATCTTATTTTCCCCATTAAAACGGGGTAAGATCTTCAAATAATCCTATGGCATATCATTCAACAATTGAGGTAATGCCAGGGGGGCATATTTATTCAACAAAAATCCAGGAACATTGGCCATTGGGGGAGGTGGAGGTAGCAGAAGAGTCTGATGTGTAAAAGGAGGAGGAGGAGGTGGAAGTGGAGTATGAATGTATTGGACAGTAGCTTGAGGTGTTGTTGAGGTTCCATGCTCACCTATTTGAAGAGTGAATAAGGTTTTGTCGAGGCCTGGGGATTTAAATTTTCTCAACTTCGATCCCCAGCAACGACACCAAAAGATGTTTTCAACCCTAGAGACAGCCTTGAGTTGTGAAAGACCAGTGCCTAGGACATCTTATACGACAAGGAGCATATGATATAATATAGGAAGTTATCAAAAAAAGGCTCTCATGCTATCTCTTATAAACAGGAAGGTTAAATTGAATGGGACCAAAAATTTTAGAAACTTGACACAGCGAAAGAAATATTGTAGAGGCAAGGTGTGAAACTTCTAATACAAATGTATCAAACAATTAAAAGGCAGCTCACTGTAAAGAGGGCTGGGTTCTAAAATACATCACAGAGATGAATAATCAGAAGGTGGTTACTGTGTATGAAAAATTGAGATAATACTAACTGTCATTGTGATGATATCCAAGAAAAAATATCAACATGTAATGGGCTTACAAAATTAAGAATCCATACATGACAATAGAATTTTAAAAACAACACCCCATAGAAGCTAATATAGCAGAAGTATGGTTGAAGTGGAAAATGAAACAATATATCACGCCTGAGCCATATTTAAAGCGCTTGACAACATGATAAATTCATACCGAAACCAGTGAGCCACTCGCATTCCAGAACATGATACTAGAGAAATGGATGAAAACAAGATGAGCAATTAAACTATCACATATAGGAGAAAGTTACAAACTGTGAAGCATAAAGGCTAGAATCCTCATTAAATATGGAACTCCTCATCACTGAAACCCAACGGGCTCTTTGCATTCATATAAGAGTTCAACAAAATGCATACAAAAATTCTCTCACCACATATTTTTCTGAAAATCTAGAACCCCATACAATCTGTTCTTGGGGGTTCTTATAGGAGAAAAACCAGTAACAGGAGTGGGTGATGCACATTAAATTGATTCATTAAGACATCATGGAGGAAGCGTCCACGCCCATATTTCTTAATGGCACTGCATTGCTGTATTTACTTCATAGTATGGCTGAGGGGTCTTTGTCAGGTCGATATCTGATCTTTGATGTTTCCCTGGAGTCCTTTCTAGTTGTAAAGCTCTCTGTTTTTCCTTCTAGAAATGGTGAACTGGATAGAAAGTCCGCAGGGCTTCCATACTCCACAACCGCTGGTTTTGACAGTCTTTAAGAGGTTTCTGTCAGTGTAATTAACTGTTTCTGGGCTCGAGGAGGCATGAAGGCTTTAGTGGGAAGGGTGTACTGTCTGGAGAAAAACGTCCTGCAGATATTCAAACACAGATATGGTTGTTACGTGTGCTCTTTAGTCTTCCAACTGCGTCCTTTCCTTTTGAACAAGGATTAAAGCGTTTAATCTTCCTAATCCATCTCTGCTACTACTCTGACCATTTCTATAATGACCTCTCTGCACTTTAAGCCATAGTGGTCGTGACTGCAGGGGACAACGCGAGTTTTTTCGCTATGTAATCCCTGCACAATGAAATAAACTAGTTAAGAAATCCAGGGGAGCGAGCGAAGGATGCTTTGAAGGCCTGGAGGAAAGGTGGAAGTGGTGGAGGCGGAAAAATGACGCATTAGTGTAAAACCCAAATTATTTATGGTTTCGAGCGAATACACAAGACAATCATGGGAAATGGATGAAACGAAGACCATGATGTGGGACCCGGCATGGGTGGAAGGAAATTGGAAATTAACCGTTGGATCTGAAGGGATGAATAACGGGGATGTAATTGGGGATCGATGATCGGCGTAACACAAAATGACACTTTACGAAATCTCCGATTCGAGATGGGGTTGCGATGTGATGTAGGACATGGATCTTTGAATGAATGGATGGCTATGATTGAATCGACGGATCACAATCAGAAGGGACGGAGGGTGGTACTGCTTAAATTTTGCGATTGGCGATTGGGTGATGGTGCGATGGCCGTCGGATCTGAAAACAGATCGACGGTTGATATGTGATCGGAGGGGGGGGGATGGGAGAAGCGATGGGAGTGATGTAGAACTAGCGCAGACCGTTGGATCTGTATAGATCGATGGCGGGTATTGCACCCGCGCTCCACAGAACATTACACTATCGCATCAGAGATATTTGAGTCAACAAAGAAATGCGCTTCCGTCTGTATCTCCGATTGCAATAAGTGCCTTGCGGGCTAGCACCTGGTCTTGGTGCCCGGGCATATGGGGAAGTGGTTAAGGGGCTGGCCTAAAAGGGGCTTAGCCTGTCATAAGGTGGAAAGTGGGTTTTTGGCCCGTTTTTAATGCATTTTAAGGCCAACAAGGGGTAACGGTAAGGGGAATGAAGGGATTTTAAGACAAACAAAGGGTATTTGTGAGGTTAAAAGGAGAATTGGATGATTAATAAGGGATTAATGAGGAATTAAGAGAGGGGAAAAAGGTGAAGAAACAAAGGTTAAGTGGGGATGAAGTAAGAGGGAAAGGCCTTTTTGGAATTCTTCTTCGCAAACAGAGAGGTTTCAAGCTGGTAACGAGCGGTGAATGTTAATCATATGATCAACATATCTGTCCTCTGGAGGAAACATTAGTGACCTAGAATCTACTTGATTATCCCACTATCGAATTTTTCACATTTATCATCCAACTATTTAACGCGAAATTTACGACCATTGCACCACATAGCCTTGTAGTGTTTCAAATACAATATGCCAAACATGAAAAAGATGCATTTACCAATTAGTAATTAATAATATAATTTACACAGCATGAAAATTAACTAAAAAATCAAACTTCTTGTCACATTATAAATATAGTATAAAATAAGTAATGAATAAAATAGGTGAATTAATTGCTTACCTTTCTATCTTTCAAACCATATGCTAAATTGATTTCCTTGTCCATAACGTTTCCATCTCCACTACGATATGCTTATCTAATCAATTCACACAATAGTTGCCATGATAACCTACCGTCATTACGTGCTTTACATGTTTCAATCCATTCACTCATCCACTCAAGATTTTTTGCAATGTATAAAAGTAGTGCCTTATAATCTTGAGCACCTGAATAAAAAAACAATAATTCACCAATATTAATAAATATTACTTATAACCATAGTAAATTATATTAGTTAATAAACTATGAAATAATAAGACCTAAATGAATATAATGATCATATACATGATGTAAATGAAACATTATATGTATTATACATAATAAATCTTTTACCACTCTCACTTTAGAATCATTCTACCTTTTCCCAACGGTGCTCCACTTCAAATTTTTTGATGGAGTTCACATCCCAAATGCAATCCACCACCTTCATGGCTAGCGCGGCTATTATGGAAGATAATGACTAGCTATACACCATGGATTGATATACCACATATCCCTCCACCATAGAACCCTCGAGGTCGTGCTCTTTGTCTAACCAAAGCCTTGAGATTTCGGAGTGCCTCTCGACCATCATTGACCTTGTATGTGCGGGTCCACACATTTAAATCTCCTCAACTTGGTGTATCATGTAGTGTTCTTTGCATTGAAAAATGTTGGAGGTAGATAATTTTCATTCACACATTAAGCGAGGAATTTCTCTCTTCCAATACTTTATTTCATCTTGATGGTTTTCTTTCAAAAAATGACAACCATGCAAATCGATACACGAGTTATTTCAATGAAACATAATATATATTTCATTACAAGTAAATTAATACATCATTTCATTAAGTATGAAAAGAAATTGTATCAATTTCATTTTGCGTATACATCAAAACTACTTACCTCATGTATTTACTAAGACCATATATAACTTGTTTGACATTGTTGTCGAAGTCATTTGGGAGAGATACGGGTAGAACATACTATAACAATAAAAAATGAATCGTTATTGCTTTCAAAATTAAACAGAAAAAAGGAAAATTTAAAATATGTATTCAAGCAATAACATACAACATGTAAAAAATTACCTTAACAAAGGTATGCCGATCATGTGTTTTCACCCCAGTCACCTTTCTTCGTTAAGATATTATTTATGTTTGAAAGAAAAACTGTTGGAAATTTATTTTCTAACGACCTCTTTTACATGTTGCTTTGTTGTTAAATTTAATAACCATGGAATATTATTATAATTTCGACCTCCTTTGTTATTTTATCTGTGGATCACACTTTTCATTGCATGATTCGATTTCTCAATTTCAGCACAAATTTTGTCAATTTTATCTCTATCATGTGCACCATCTATGGTTCGCCATAACATTTCTGTCACATTCTTCCCGACATGCATTGTATCAAACAAATGAGCTATTTTTAGGTCCTCATAGAAGGGCAACCTCGCGGAGTGAGAAGGACAATATTTCATTCCGGGTGGAAGTACAATATTAGTACCTTCAACGACGATGACTGTAGTATCAAAGAATAAATAAATTAGAAAAATATTAATTATAAAATACAATAAAATAAATTCATTAGTTAAAACAAAAATTCCAAACATTACATAAACAAATAATATATATATATACACAAATTACTTTTAATTTGCTTGATGATTATTAATTACGTTATATTCCAACATCCACAATACGAGGTGTCATTCTTCGTGGTTTTTAATCCGGTTCTTCTTTATCATTGAAAACATGTTTTTTCGGTAGTACAATACTTATGGTTCCTAGAGAGGAAGTGCTAAACTCATCAAACACCATCTTTCTTAAATTACGGCGAATGACGATACTTCATCTTAGGGCCACAAAATGGACATGCAAATCTACCCTTTGTTTGAAGACCTGATAGATGGATGAAACAACAATTAATATACTATGAGATCATTTTTAAAACATGCAATATGGTATATTTGATTTAGATAATTATGTATTATATTAAATTGCAACGAAATATTACATACCACAAACATGTGTTAGTCCTCGGGCATCATGAATTGTCCATACAAGCATTCCATGACATTGAAATCTCTTCTACTTGATTGGTTTAGTGATGCCATGCCATAACTGTATTAGCTCATCGATAAGAGGCTCAATATATACATTCATATCTTTGACACAGTACTTACTTACCTAATTGTTCAAAATTACGGTACATAATAATTACTACCATGATATATGTATATATAAGTAAGTAAATAAATAAAATATATATTTATGTGAACAACAAGAGAAATGAAAATGTTACATTCAAAAAAATAATATATTAAATACCTGGAATAATCATAGTCAACATTATGTGCTCCCTCTTTATTGACATCCAAGGAGGAATGTTATTGTTGATAACGAAAATAGGCCACCTTTGAGTAAGTAGATCTAAGCTCTATGAATCGATTAACACCATCGGTACCTTGATAAGCGACATTACGGTTCATTTTTAAAATCTACATATTTTTTCCTCGTTTCTCTAAATGCGGGGAACCATCTGCAGACGTCCAGTAAGAACACCATCTCCACTTCTATACTTTGAATGGTAATCCATAAGCGGCTAACATGCTGTATTACACTTGAACATTCGGCCCCATAATCATGGAATTATGGGAATATGGCAGAAAGACCTTTTTGAGGCACCTTTTTGGTTAGTTGATGTTTGTTCAATATCTACGGTACCACATTTCGGACATTATTTTGTTTTCAATGCATGTTCCCATAATATATAATATGATCTTTGGGACATGCATCTATAGTGTTATATTCCATTCCAAAGTGTTTCATAATAGCACGTAGATCTCGATATGTTGGAGTAAATTATTTGGCAATGGTAGCAAATATTCACCCAACGATCTACAACATAAACAAAAACTAGTTAATGTAAAGATTATTGTATATATATATCATAGTTATTAAAGCCGGAACCGGTGACGGGGACGGTGGAGCTAATGTTGGGTTTCGAACCGGAACCCGGTTAACATTAAATTCAGATCTCAATGAAACCGGTTTTAAAAAAAATACATTAAATAATTATTTTTTAATAAAAATAAAAATAAAAAATAAATATTTTTAAGATTTGCAACCATGATTCCAAGCCAATAGAGACAAAATATGAAAATTTTGCTCATTTATATAACATGAAAAAGTGAATATATCAAAATGGCACCAAGTGCAATACATATCATCGAAAAATACATAAGCAAACTTGTTGAAGTAATGTATCGGGTTTCTCTTATATTATTCTTGTGTTTATTCTTTGAGTTAATATTATAATATACAATGTTTGTCCTATCGGATACGATTTGTCAATTCATTGTATCGGCCTTAAAGACAATTACATTGTTTAGTATATATATATATATATATATATATATATATATATATATATATATATATATATATATATATATATATATATATATATATAGAAAGAAATATATATATATATATATATATATATATATCAGAACTTGAAACATTTTAAGATCTTGTATTCTTCATTATCTGTTTGCTTGGCAATAAATTTCTAGAAAAACATCTACAACACTTAGAGCCTTGAATTGGTTTGAAACCCACTATTAGAGCTATTTATGGGATTGAGAGAGCATTACAACTTGACGGTCGTTGCTCACAATGTGTTTGATGAAATTTATCACGAAAAGATTCATTAAAACCCGGAAAACTCGGTGGCCGAGTTTAGTTCATTTCCAAGCGGGAATTTTCTAGTGGTCAATTTGTGTGCCGGAGTCACATTTTCATTAGGTTGTGTGTTGTTGTCCCTTGAGTGGTGTCAAACCATTTGCATCGGTCTTGATGCCATGATCAAATTACTTTTATGTATTGTGAAATGTTTTATATTTATCTTCTTCTTATGTGAAGCGAGAGAAATTCGACGGTTCTAGTTGAGTGTGAAAAAGGTTGTGTTGGACATTGGATAAACCAACGCTCCCCGTGTGTTTCGCGACATGGACTAACCGCCTCTTGTGGATCCTTATCTCCGGTGATACGTGGATTTGACTAGCTTTGCGGGTTTGGTCTAACGAGCAATCGTGATTCCCAATAAGTGGTATCGAGAGCATGAGTCCTGAGTTCGATCCACACTCGGCTCGCATTGGGGGGAGATTGTTGGACATTGGATAAACCAACGCTCCCCATGTGTTTTCAGAGCATGGAATAATGTACTCTCGGATCCTTATCTCGTTGATATGATGGTTGACTAAAACCTATGGGTTTTGTTCACCAAACAATAGTGATTCCCAACGGAGTTCTTCTTGATTGTTTTGAGAGCAGAAATTGTCATCAAGTACACTTGATGAGTTGCATCTTTGCTAGGGATTTTATTCTAGCCGGCCCCAGCATGTTTATCAGTCATCATGTGTATTGTTGCTGCTATAAGGTGTTGAGTATGAGTTATTAGACAAGTTTGTTGCTAGTATAATAGAGGAATTTGTAGCTCATGGAGGAGACACTGAGAAATTTTCAGCTCATGGAAGAGCACCTAACCGGCCGGTTAAGTACGGAACCGGCCGATTTATCTCAGCTGGTGCAGTTAGTACTAACTAGGCGGATTGGAGTCCCAGTTAGCAAGCCAGCTGTGGTGAGAAAGAAGGCTATTGGCTAGGGTTGCAAGGCCGATTCAATAAACCTCCTAGCGCCGGTTTGACCGTTTCTGCAGTTCAAACAGTGGTTTTTATTAACTGAGATATATATATATATATATATATATATATATATATATATATATATATATATATATATATATATATATATATATATATATATATATATATATATATATATAAGTATAAGTTATTATTTTACACATTTATTACAACTAAAAAAAGGGAAAATAATCAACATTTACATATATGTGATCATATATACATATTTCATACCTTAGGAGTTGTGTCATACATCTGTTCGAAAAATTATTCATAACCTTTAAGTTCACCAGCAACAATGTAGCAGAGAGAAGAGTTGCATTTGAGTGTTCAAAAAGTCGTTCACTTGACCTTTCAGTCAGAGGTACATCATAAATACCGTCACTGCTATCTCCACCATCATCATCTGACTCACCATACAAGTCTTGGAGCATTTGATTTGTCCCATCATTAATGTGAACTGTCTCATTACTGTCATCATGATCTACCTCCATGGGACCATTAAAATTACCTTCATCATTCGCTTCATGTTCTTCACCTTGTACAACATCATTTCTAATACTAATATTTGCTGCAATATTCTCTTGTACTGGTGCAACATCATCTAATCTACTACTATTTAGCTGTGGAAGCTGGTTGATCATCTGCAAAAAGTTTGGGGGCAACTGTGCCTTTATGAAAATTACAAACATTAATAATCAAACATTAGTGCGCATATAAAAAATATTAAAATAATATAAAATTTTATGATATAATCAAAATGAAGATAGATAATTAATTACCACGGGACGATAGTCATTCGATCCACCATCAATGTGCCCATATTTCCTACAATGCATTGTTGTTGTTGCTATTAAAACTCTAACATTATTTCTCATACAACATTTTTTTCAAGGGCAATAAACTCTACCATCACCCCTTTCACCCTTTTGAATTTTTTTTCCACCTCTAATGTTTTCTTCCATTGATGCAAATTATCCTATAAAGAAAATAATAAATCTCTCTCAATGGTGTAGAAAACCCAAGACTTGTTGAACTCAATGGGAGCTCAATATATAAGCAAAAAGAAAATAAAAGTGGGCTTTTTACAAATTGTGAGCTTTTTACAAAATGTAGGCTTTTTACAAAATTGTGGGCTTTTTACAAATTGTTTATATTTTTAATAAAATGTGGGCATTTTACAAAATTGTGGGCTTTTTACAAATTTTGGGCTTTTTACAAAATTGTGGGCTTTTTACAAAATTGTGGGATTTTTACAAATTGTGGGATTTTTTTATTCTTAATGCATTTTCTGTAGAATACTAAACAGATTTGTCCAAAATTTGAGATGCAAACTGTAGTCTCTACTATGTTTGGAAAATTGGAGGTTTATAAAAGATAAACTGCGAACAGAATTGTACCACTATGATAAGAAGTTGTTAGAAGCATTCCTTCTGCTTCACAAACGTGGAACTACCTTAAGAATGCTTATGGTTGATATAAATATTAGAGCATGGCAGTTAAATGTAGTATTTATGCTAAAATACTGAATAACATCTTGAGAGTGCTCTTCAGATACTGTACGAATGCACCAAATTAAAGTTGTACCATTACTAAAGATAAATGGCCAAAAATAGTCAATTTTGATATCGTGAAGTTATGTCTTTCTCCGTAGCAAACTGGGGATAGGATGGAAAATATGAGAGAACTAAGTTCCAAGGACTAAAAAAACAAGGCCAACATAGTTCTGCCTTGAATCAGAGACAAAACAAAGCTGCCCAAAAAAGTGTTTGAGAGCACCCATTGAAGCTCCTATATATAGCAAAGTCAACATTTTCCTATTGAACAAGTTTGTATAATCAAATCCACAGCAAGATCAGATAGCCACAATCCTAAACGAGAACCAAGGCCAAAGCTAAGACAGATCCACGTTTAGCAGAACAAGATAGCCATAGCAAAGGATCTGACCACAGAACCAGATCATGAGAGATAGAAAGATTCTTGCTTCCACTGTGGAAATTTAGAAACTGTACAAGGGCTTTGCTTCCATTGGATTTCATTGTGACAGTAATTGCTATGGTGTTGTAAGCGCTCATTAGTAGAATCTTCATTCTGAAATTCTTTTAACCTGGAGAGGGTTTTCTTTGGTTATAAATCCTCATGTTCAAATTCCATTATGGATTGGTTGTGTTTGATATTATGTTTTTTCTGTCCATAGTTGAATTTTCGCACAGAAAATTAGCATTCTAAAGTGGAGCAATTTTGCGATGTTTCTTTTGCTTCCTATTTTGAAGTATTTCGCTCAAAACTCTACTCGTTGTAACAGAGGTCTTGGGTAGAGAATAGGGGACTTGGGTTTTTTGGAATCAAACTTCAGGTTAAGATGCTCATATGAAGAATGGCACAGTGAGCCTTAGCATGGAGTTGGGAGTACCAATTTGAAGTGCAGGTAGGGCATTGTACAATAGACCAGTTAGATTTCTGGACCCTAATACAAAAGTTTCTTCTTCTTTTCTGGCGTTCTTCTTGTTTAAATGATTATGTGGATCCTTGTTCTTTGATTTCAAACCAGGGATGGTTAGCGTTTTGTGCTCAGGATGAATCACTCTGCAGGTGTATGAAATGTTGAGGGTGATGAGTCCAATAGGTCTTAATGAACTGTTGCCCTCACCGGGGAATACTATTGCAGTGGAATTTGATACTATTTTGGATGTTGAATTCCACGATCCTAATGGAAACCAATACCTTCAGCTCCAGTACCTGTTCACAAAAGAGGGTGCCATAGTCATTCATGCATGCAGAGAGGGTGAATTGCAGGCATTGCAACAGGAGGTGTTGTTGTTGTTGTATTGGCCACTAGATTGTTTTTCTGGTTCTGTTACAAGCATAGAGTATTGAAAAGGACAAACAAATTTAGTTCAGATATTGTGAAATTCCCTCGGAAATTCACCGAGGCTGGGAAAACCTTCTGAAGATTTTTTTTGAATATGATTGATAATGACTATAGTTACGACATGGGTAATCCTTGTAAACTAATTTCTAAGCATTTCTAAAAGCCCGATGTGGATGGGCTAACAATGAGACAGAAGCTTTGGGGTCCATGGCTGTATCAAATCTACAAGCGGACATAGCAAAAAAAAAAATCACAATATAGCGGGCAGAAGAGGAGGCAGGAGAGCAGCATTCTTCTTACCATTTGGGCATAAATGGATTTGGGTTACCAGGAAAATTGGGAGGCTTGCATGGCAGCATTCTTATCATTGAGAATTAGCAGATATCCGTTAGTGGAGCAGGCTTTTTCAGAACTCATATTTGAGAACCATCTCCACTAGAATATTTGTGGAAATCTCATAATAATAGCCTTTTGGCAAGCATTTTACCAGACACAATTAGAACAAAGTTGGGTACTAGTTTTTTAAATCAAATTCCAAAATTACAGACATATAAAGATAGTCGGGAAGAATAATTTTACGCCTCTAAAATAAATGTGCTACATGTTCTTGAACATTATCATTCCCAGTGGTAAGAAGTTCCACAAATATAAGCAGTGCCCCGTAATCAATCACAACCTTTTTATTCTCAAAGGTTCCAAAAAAACTCAAATAGGGTCAACCCTACTATAGGAGGAAGGGCCTGCAGTAAGAACTTACCATTTTGCAAGAGCTGAGGGTGAATGTTGTTCTGCAAGAGCTGAGGGCGAATGCTATTCTGCAAGAGCTGAGGGCAAATGTGTGCGTGATATCATACGTTAATGTAGTTTTTTAAAAAATCATTTCTATGTAGCGTGCATTTTATTTTTTCATTTCAAATCATTTTTATTTACATTTGATTTTTTCCTTTCTAATACAAGTGACAAACAAATTTCTACAAGAGGTTGAAATTTTTACTAGAATAGCCATGAAAGACTAATTAAAATGGCTTAAAATGCAAGTGGATCTTCAAAATAAATGTAATTGAAGGTTCTCCCCACTAAATTTTTGCAAAAGTGCTTACATTGTTTAAGTTATCTAGGATATTTTTTTGTATTACACAATCTAAATTAAATAATGAAATAGTTGGGTAGTCTTATTGTTTCAAATTAGGACACAATTTTCAAATGGTGATGAAGTTTCATGTGATGATTAACTGACAATATTCTCCTTTCCTATCCTTGAAAAACTATACAAGATTCCCTGCTGCCACATGAAACCCTAACTCATGTAGCAGCATAGGAATAGTCCTCCATTTTTCCCGTCATAAGGCATTTTTCACGTATTTGACGACTAGAATTTTTGGATTCCTATTTTCCGTGACATGTTAGGAAGGATAGAAGACTTAATTTTGACGTTTGAATTTTTTTCAAAAACGTTCTTACGCCCTTTAATTTCCACTTACCAATAATTTTGCAACACTAGTCCTCTTCGCAATTGCAAGGTTGTACTCAAAAAGTAAGGAAAGTTACTTTTTTGGCTCACTCAAAATTAAAAATTTAATAAAGGCATTACCACTTATCATTATTGATATTTTAAAATTATAATCAATTTAGTTTTCCCCTTCCTATTTTACATAAAACACCAAACAAATAATAAAGCCCATTGCCCTGCAAACTTCCAAGGTTGTGATTAGTGAAGCAGTGAAAAAGTACAGCTATAGCACTAAAAAATTAGAATGCTAATCTGCCCCAACATGAAGTAGTGTTAATAGATGGTGGCTTGGCTTGATGGTCAAACAGTGAATTACGCAAGCACAAAATAAAAGCTTTAGGCGTCTAGTTCCTTACACTCGCACTCTCAAGGCATTCAGACTTAGGCCGAGCTCAAGATTGGCTCCGAGGAAACTAGATTGGCTCATTAACCTACCATATTTTAATTTCATAAGGTATGCTCGAAGTTTGAACTGCTAGGGTAATTTATTATTGTGAAATCATAGTTCTAAATTATCTCTTATTCTGTGAGCAATGTAATCTATTAATTGTAAGAAGATTCATTAAAAAAATTCAAACTGATTTTAGCATGAATGATGACAATTTATATATTAATTGGTTTTTAAGAGTATTTGTATTATGTAGGAGAATTGGAAAGAAAAATCAAGACTTCATTTTCTGTTTTCCTTATTTTATTGGGCTGAACTGGAGAAAATTGAATATGAATAGTGAGTTAATTGTAAGACCTATGGGCCAAGGCCATAGATCAACATTGACCACAGTGGGGAAGTATAGGTGACTACTTATTGTACTTCTTCTTTATAAAGAACAATTGGTAAATAATTGTATTATTTGAAATCTATAACAAATCCAGGCAACAAAATTACAACAAATAGAAAATTATGGAAAAAATTCACCAGGGCACTAATGTGTGGATGCCCTATCATTTCTTAGATCCTCATAACTTACCAAAACCTACTATATTGGTATACACAAAATATGTCATTTACCTGAATTATTTCATATGTATCTAGAAGTAAATAATTTGTATGACAATTGTTATGGCAGATATAAGATGTGTATTATAGTTTATATTTCAATTTTTCTTAAGTAGCATGCATGTGCGGTTCATATAGTGACTAAAATTACCAAATATATTTCAGTGAAGATGTGAAGATGATCTCTCATTAGGTCCTAATTACTTAAAGTGTCATTAATTATCTTTCCAAATGAATAAAATATGTTAACAAATTAGTAAAAACTAGGAAAACAAATCATGCTTTAAAAAAATATGGCACAATGAGTCACTCTGAGATTTATTTAATTACTCATCAAGTGTCACTACAACATATATATGATCACCATTACCATAGAAATGGGACATGTGACCATCATTTTGGTTTCGCCAATGACATTCCACATCATGAGCATTGTTTAGGGTTGATTGTGTTGATTTTTTTAAACAAATCATTTATACATTTTATGGAAATTATAGACACAATTTATAATCACATTACAAGATCATGATGTATGGATATTCCTTATCATTTCTTAGATAGTCACAACTTACCAACACCTAATAGATTGATATACACATCATATGGAATTTACCCCTAGAATGCCACATGTATCCTAAAACAAATTAGTTGTATGGAAATTGTTATGGTGCATATATGATGTGTTTTACAGTTTATCTTATAATTTTGTTGAAGTAGCATACAACAATTTACATAGTGATATGAGAACCACTCTCTAGAGTATACATCGATTTTTTACACATGGCTTTTCAGTTGATTTTTAAGATATATCATTGGTGATGATCACATGATTATATAATGAACCATTAATTTGAACTATGAAATTATTCCTCACAACACACACACACACATATTGATGAATTAATAATTTTTCTCATATAATTTTTTTAATCTATTTTGAAAAAGAAAAAAAATTATATATAATTATTTCTAAGAAGAACAAGAGAGAATTCCTTACCATATCTTTGTAAAACATATAATAGCAAGAAAATTAATCTATTGAAATTTCATTTCCAAACATATTCATGGAGTAAAATGAATATTAAAAGGAGATATTCATGGATTTACCTATAACATCACCTCATAATTAAGAATGTAAATGTACAATATTGATGATACATAGGTTAGGAGAAAATTAATCTATTGAAATTTCATTTACAAACATATTCATGGAGTAAAATGAGGATTAAAAGGAGATATTTATGAATTTACTTATAACATCACCTCATAAAAGTGTAAATGTACAATATTGATAAAATTTATTTATATATGATAAATAATAAACCTTTATCTCACATGTACCATATAATCTTATAAACAAACAGATTCTATAATATGCAATAAAAGTGAAATTACACAATCCACATGGAAATAAGACATAGTTCAAGCAAAAGAAAATAAAAAATAAACCATAAGTGACATGGATTTTTCAAAGGCATATAAGTGTCGTTTATTGCATATAAGTGTCATTATACCGATGGCAGCCAAAGCGTCGCTATTGCGACGGATGCCTCCAAACGTCGCAATTGCGACACTTATACATTGTGTCGCAATTGCGACGTTTGGAGGAAGTCGTCACAATAGCGACGCTTTGGGGCATAGTGTCGCAATTGCGACGTCTTCCTCCAAATGTCGCAATTGCGACACTTTGTCTAAGTGTCGGTATTGTGACACTTTTCTCTAAACGTCGGTATATCGACGGTTTCGGACGGGATTGAAAAAATTTGGGGAAATTTCCCACATTTGGTCAAAAGTGTCAGAACCAAGTGTCGGAATTTCCCCCAAATGTGCTAGTGTCAAGTTGAGGGTGGTTAGTAAGGCATGTAGAGTGATTCTATTTGTTTTAGAGTCCAAGTTGCAGTTAGTGTATTAGTTTAATGCATGATAAATCAGATAACTCAATTAAGTGAGTTAAAGTCAGTCTAACTAGTTGTAACTTATTGTTGCACTAATGAGAGGTCAAGTGAATTAAACCAGATTTAATTCACATGCAGTGATCTATCAAGTGACTGATGATTTACTATTAATAGCTACACGCATGTCAATTTTGATGAAGACCCAGTTGAGACATAGGTTAAAGGGGTGTTATCTATCAGTTGTAATATTAGTAAATTGTTTGCGCGCAGTTAGACAACCATAGGATTACCCATGATGTATTGCGCAGTTTTGGAAGGTTGAATTTCCTAATTAATAGGGATCAATTGTTCTTATAATTGCGCAAGTAAGGAATGCTGAGCAGAGGCAGGAAATTAGCTAAGTGTTGGTCGATTTTGTCTAATCAGTGTGAGACAGTTGGTAAAGTGCAGCAGACTCTTGTGAGAAGAGTGCATTGTATTATTTCATGATTCCTTGGTTGATTATACAATAAATATAGAGGGGTTTTGAGCAGCAAGCTTTCCCTAGGAAAAATATACGTGTTGTGCGATTGATTTGCTTCTTTCTCTTACTTGGTGTGATTGTGCGATCGTGTTTATTTTCTGAAAATATTGTAGAATGATTCAGTATCTTGTTTTATTATATTACATGATTGGATTGAATCCATTGGTGTAATTTCTACAAACCAATCATAAAACAACAGTGAAAACCCACAACACCATGCCTATCTAAAAAATGGGAAGGCTAGGAAAAACTACTATCAATCCAGGAAATCTTCCATGCCAATGACAGATCATAACCAAGAAACCACATGCATGTACCAGGAATGTCCAAACTAACAAAGAAACCATACATTCAACTCGATACATGCAAATAAATATAATTGTAGTTGATGATACAATTGTTCCCTTGCACTTTCCTAGTTTCCTTTGCCTTCCTTCACCAATTCCAAGTGAATACTAGGGTGCTCCAAGCATGCTCCAAGAATTCTCTAAGTGTGAAATAGTATGAGAGAATGAGACAATGAATGAGAGAGCCCAAGGCTAAACATAAGAAAGCCATGAACTAATCATCATAATCCTTTTTATCATTCAGGCCTATATTTTCTTCATTTTCCTCTATATTCCTTCAATTTCCTCAAATGCAACATGTGACCTTTCACCTTCCTTTTCTCCTAATTTCATTTATTTTCATAAATAAAATGCCAATAAATTCCACTTTTCCTTTCCAAAGCCTTTTCCATTTCCTTTGCTAATTTCCTTAGCCATAATAAACCAAATGAACACCCCACTAGGATGTTTTTCCCAACATTCATCTTGGAATACGTCTCCCATGACCTTGGTCTTATATTTTTTTTACATGAATTTTTAAGTGGGGTTATTGCATGGCTAGACTCTGGTTTTGATTGAGATTTCTTCCCTTTTCCTTTCTTTCTATTTCCAACCAATGCAATTTTTTCTTCATCCTCGCTCTTCAATGAAGTCCCATCTTTAGTATTCTTCCTTATTTCCTATTTCAATTGTTTCTTCCTCTCGTTCACTGAATCTTGATAAATATGCCAACTCTTGGGAAGGCTCAGAAGGGCTAGGCTTACCAAGTCATCATTTTAAAAATCAATAGAAACCCTTCCAAGTTCAACATGACATTGTGTGAACCATCTCATATAATATGAAATAGTGGCATTCTTTTGCATCTTTATATTTCAAAGTTTATCCTTGAGTGCCAGCTTCATGTGGTCACGACTATTCTCAAACAATTTTTCGGTGCTTTCCAAAATGTGAACGGATTTTCTTTTCTATGGATATTTGAGACAATGTGATCCCATACTCCCTCCAATATTATTCTCCTCACATTGGACACATGTTTCTTCCACCAAGCAAGGTTTTGTGCATCATATGCTTGTGGTTTTGCAACTTATGTCTTGATTTATTCTAACAATCCATTTTCATCCAATACTTCATCCATGCGATGAAATTAGAGCTACCTTCCAAGGAATACTCTAGCCTCAACCCCTTTAAGGTCATCTTCTCAACTCTAAAGAGATCATACTACACTGAACTTTATAATGGAACTTCTTGAGAAAAAAAATTTAAATTCCTGCTCTAATGTGAATCCTTTTCTGATACCACGTAGAAATTAAGGTGTATATTTGCAACTACTCATGAAATATTAATCAAGATCACAAGACACAAACCTACTCTACTACTCTTCAGAATTAAATTCACAATTTAGAACATTAATCACAAACATGCAATGATAAATAACACACATGCACACATTATTTTTCCAGGGGAAAGAAATCTACTAAAAACCCCATTTCCTTCTTGCATTAATATGATGAATAGAGATTTATTACATTTTCTTTGCTCAACCACGCACAACCTACAAGTGAATAACCTATCACTCTTCTCACTAAGAAGATCTGACCAAAAATTAGTCAAGTTTTTCCTCTGCTTGATCCCCTATTTCCTTGCGTAATTCCTGAGAAATTAGGCCCCTATTATTTTGGAATTTCTCCAAAATGGATTGTGCAATTCCTAAGGTTGATCATATAACTACATGCAACACATGTACACTCAAGACTAGTATATAACTAATGGTAGACTTCCTTTTAATCTCCACCGCAACTTGGGAACTCAAATTATCTGCATTCACTAGCTATTTTTGGTTGATTGATCAATTAACTCGATGATCACTATGTTTGACTGAAGTCCCAGTGCACAACTGACCTTCCACCAGTTCCTCCAATAGTTAGAACTAGTTTAACTGAAAACAACCTGAGATAAATGACCCTGATTCCTGAAAATTAGCAATCACACATGCTTAACTGAACTCTAACTCTTCCAACTCGAATTTACTGAGCTAAATGACTAAAAAAATTCATGTCACCTCAGTTAACTGCATTCAATTTGTCTCTTGATGTGGACATTCGAATTTTCTCAATTTAATCAATGGAAAATAAAATTGAGAATTTATCGCTGCATTTTTCAACAACATCTTTGTCTGATATGATCTTCCTAGGAATACCATGCAATCTCACTATCTCCCTGATGAAGATCTGAGTTACCTCACTAGATGAATTAGTAGACTTAACTGGAATGAAATGAGCTACCTTGGTCAACATGTCAACCACAACCATGATGTAATTATGGTGTTTAGATGTCCTCGACAAACTTGTGATGAAATCCATGCAAATGAACTCCCATTTCCACTCTGGAATAGAAATCAGTTGCAATAGACCACCTATATGCTTGCACTCTACTTTTACCTATTGAAAATACAAAGACCTTACGACAAACTCAATTACCTCTTTCTTCAGATTCATCCAATAGTAGAACTTCTTCACAACTATCAAAGTCTTATGATATCTCAGGTGACCTGAATACAATGTAACATGAAATTCCCTCAATATAAGTTTCTTGAGCTCATCATTTCCTATCACATAGATCATGCTCATAAATTTCACCAAACCATCTGTCATGAGATAATAATACACATCCTATTCACATGTAACCTATTGTAACATGTGCCTAAGTTTTTGGTACATGTCATCCTGTTGTCCTACATGTAAGATCTCATCCTATAAATTTGTCCCATATGAACTCATATTTTCTATGTAATTTTTCTGCACTCTTCTGCTAAGAGCATCTACAACCATGTTCTCCTTACCCTTAATGCACCTTATCTCGAATTCAAACTCACTAAGCATGGCCAACCATCTAGCTTGCTTGGAATTTAGGTTAGGTTGGTCAAACAAGTATCTCAACCCACTGTGATCACTCATCAAAACAAACCTCCTACCATGAAGATAGTGCCTCCACATATTCAATGCATGAATGATAATTTCCAACTCAAGATCATGAGTCAAATAATTATGCTCATGCTCATTCAGTTTCATTTTACTCAACATACCACCTACCCCTCCTGCATCAGGACTCCACCAAGTCCTCTCTTGTAAGCATATGTACACACCACAAACTCTTTATCTGGATTTTCAATCTTTATAACTAGAGCATTTGTAAGAAATATCTTCAAGTGATCAAAAGTGACTGCACATTCCTTTATCCATTCAAATTTCCTTCCTTTTCTCTGCAAGACGTAATAGGATAGGAAATCTGTGAGAAGTTCTTGATGAACCAACTATAATAACCTTATAACCATATGAATGATCTGGCCCCATCCACATTCCTAGGATTTTCCCACAAGATAGCTCTGATATTTTCTGAGTCCAATGTTATCCCTTCCTTGGAGAATACATGTCCCAAGTAATTTACCTTTGTCTGAAAAACTGAACTTACTAAGCTTGGCATACAACTTATGATCTCTCAACAATCTCAATATTGCTACTAGGTGTTTTGCATGCTCTTCCTCATTATTAGAATATATCAATATATCATCAATAAATACTATCACAAAAATATCTAGATAAGGACAGAACACACTATTCATCAAACACATGAAAGTAGATGGAGAATTAGTTAAACCAAAAGGAACCAAAACAAACTCATAATTCCCATACCTAGTCTAGAAAGTTATCTTGTAAATGTCCTATTCTTTGATGCGTACCTAATGATATCCTGATCTCAAATCAATCTTTGAGAACATTATTTCTCCCTTAAATTGATCAAATAAATCATCGATCCTTGGCAAATAATATCTATTCTTGGTCATCACCTTGTTTAGCTTCCTATAATAAATGCATACGCTAAGATTATTGTCCTTATTCTTAACGACAATACTCGTGTACCCCAAGGAAATACACTTGGCCTATTTTATCCCTTTTCAAGCATTTCCTTCAACTACAACTTCACCTTTTCTAACTCTAGTGTGCTTATCATGTAAGGTTCCTTTGATTTTGGTGCTTATACTAGTACCAACTCGATAGAAAATTCCACTTCCCTATGAGGAGGAAACTCTGAAATATCTGTTGGGAATATATCCTAAAACTACTACAAAACTGGATACCTCTTCAATATTTCACCATCATCAACATCCTTACCTTTATCACTGGAAATATTCACTGCGAACATTACACACCCTTTCCTACAACTGCACTTTTCCTGGATAGTTGTAACCATTCTTATTGATGTATGCTTCTTCTTACCCTGCAATATTCTCTTCTCTCCATCATCATCCAAACACTCAATATCATTCTCATAAAAATCAGGTCTTATTCATTTGAAGGTACAACCAATCCATACCCAAAAGCATACTTTATGATTCCAATGGAAGTACATTTAAATATGTTGGTGTAGGTATACCATTTAACTCAAATGCACAAGCTCTCACCTAATGATAAACTCTTTTCTTAGTACATCTAGCTAACTACATTAACCAAGACTCTACATGCACTTATTTACTCAAACCACACTTATCCACCAAGTCAAGATTAACATAACTGTAATTAGATCAAGGATCGTTAAAAATGGAAACAACTCGATCGCAGAGCTTACGTTCTGTCTCAATAATGGATGGTTGGTGATTTTCCTACTTGTTATCAAATGTTGCATAGATCCAAGGAATGCTCTGACCAACATCGCCAATTTTCTGTGCCTTCTGAGCATTGTAGATCTAAGGTCTTCCACACTGATACAACAGACAACCCTTCTTACGATGATCCTTTCCCTATATCCAACACTGCAATGGCTCCCTACCACTACCTTTATTATGATGCTCTACAGGTTTGTAGGTTTTAACAGAATCTTAAAAAACAGAAAATAAACAATAGAGAGAGAATAAAACATAAAACATATATACACAAATATTTTCCAATGGATCCCAAATCAGGGATACCATCTTGATTTTACATTAAATTATTTTTAGTGTTACAACACATATATATACATGTTTAAGCATTCATAAACCCCATTCCATTAACCCTGGATTAGAACATAATTTTAGTTCTCTTGACCGAATCTAAAAAATACCAGGGGCCGAAAACCATCATGCCCCAACACTATGTACAAACCCAGGCACAAAACCATGGATAGGTCTGCCCACCAAAAAATAGGGTCCAAAAAAAATTCCCGAGGTGGGGCTACCCGCCCCGTGCGAACCCCCGAACAGGGGGTGTTGTCGCCCCCCTTGTGATCCCCCTATTGTGCTCGGCGCAACATACGGGGAGGGATTTTGTCCCCCTGTTACCCCCCTACGCGTGTGACTAGTTGTGGAAATAATATAACACATATCCAACATTATCCCACTTGTTGTTTTCTTTCCATAGAGGGGTACAAGATAGCTTAGTCATTAGTCCATCTCTGCAACACCCATTGTTTCTCTACACCAAGAGAACCTTTGAGTGCTCACAGACTTCATCAATGCATCTGCAACATTCTTCAAAGTGTCCACCTTTACCTACAACACTCTTTTATTCTCAACCATATCTCTCACAAAGTGATATTGAACATCAATGTGCTTTGTCTTTGAATTATAAGTAGAGTTCTTAGCCAAGAAAATTTCACTTTGGCTATCACAGTCTATCATTATAGCTCATTGTACCAACCCTATACTTGAACACAATATTTGCAAACAAACTCCTTCCTTTCTTGCATGAGTGGCTTCCATGTATTCTACCTCTATAGTTGAAAGAGCCATTACAGACTGTCTTTTACTCATCCAACTGACTGCATCTCCAAATAGGCTAAACACATACCCACTTGTAGATATTATTTGGTCCAGATCTCCATCCCAGTCTGCATAAAAAAACCACGAATGTCCAAAACTATGTCCAATGCTCCTTCCCTAGTTTTGACATAAACCTACTCAATACTCCCACCGCATGTGCAATGTCTTGTCTAGTACAAACCATTTCATACATCAGGATACCAAATACACTTGCATATGGAACATGGGACATATCCTCCTCCTCTTCTTATGTCTTGGGACATTGTTCAACGGATAGCTTTATACCTACAGGAATAGGAACCTTCACTGGTTTACTATCTTGCATATTGAACCTCTGCAATATTGTCTCAACATACTTCCCCTGGTTTAACCAGAGCTTCCTCTTTGCCTGATCTCTCTTAATTTCCATGCCAAAAATATAGTTTGCAGCACCAAGATCCTTCATGTCGAATTTGGAGAACAATTGGGTCTTCAAATCCTGGATAGTTTCTTTATCATTTCCAATCAGAAACATATCATCCACATACAAGACCAAATAAATAACACGATCACCAAATAACTTAAAATACACACAGTGATCCTCTTTACTTCTGGTGAAGCCAAGTCCCCGTATATAGGTATCAAATTTCTAATACCACATCCTTGGTGACTATTTTAACCCATACAAAAACTTTTTTAACCTACATACAAGTTCTTTCTTACCCTTCACCATAAATCCTTCAGGTTGCTTCATGTAGATCTCCTCTTCTAGATCCACGTGAAGAAATGATGTCTTCACATCCATCTATTCTACCTCAAAACCAAATCCAGCAGCAACAGATAAAATTAATCTAATAGAAGTAACCTTGGCAACAGGAGAAAAAATATCACCAAAATCAATTCTCCACACCTAGGAATAACATTTTTCTACCAATTGAGATTTGTATTTCTCCACCTTGCCTTCTACATTCATCTTCTTCTTAAACACCCATTTTCTCCCAATGGGATTCCTTCCAGATGGCAACTCCGCCAAATCCCATGCCTCATTTTTGTGCAAGGATGCCATTTCATCAACCATGGCCTCCTTCCAGAGTTTTCCATCCTCTGAATCCACTGTCTCCCTCACAATTCTGGGATCATCATCAATGATAGTTAAAGAAAAATCTCAATAGAAAGCATATGGACTATACCTTTCTAGTTGTCTTCTTTCCCAAACAGATATTCTCACAATTGCAATTTGTGGCTCTTCCTCTTCTGAATCTTCTTCCGTTGTAGAGTCTGATTCATCCTCCTTTAGCTCAAACTCTATCTTCTCAATTTACTTCGGTAGGACTTCATGTTTAACAACATATTTCACCTCTCTAAACACCACATCTCGATTTTGCACTACCTTCCTTGTTTCTGGGTTCCAAATATTGTAACCTTTTAAACCATCCTTATACCCAATACAGATGCACCTTTCAGATTCATTACCCAACTTGGTCCTTTTCTCCTTTGGAACGTGTACATATGCATCACATCCAAATACCCTCAGATGTGAAAGAGAGGGTTTCTTACCAGTCCATACCTCATGTGAAGTCTTATCCTCCAATGTTGATGAAGGTGATATGTTAACCAGGTAACATGCATTCTCCCCTGCCTCTGCCCAGAATTTCGGTCCTAACACAGTACCACTGAGCATGCTTCTTGCATTTTCCATCAGCATTCTGTTCATTCTTTATGCAACTCTGTTTTGATGAGGTGTGTATGGAGTAGTATTTTGTCGTTCTATACTACACTTCTTACAGAAACCTTCAAATTCCTTCTTGCAAAACTCTCTACCATTATCTATCCTTACCACCTTTATTTGATTCTCTGTTTGGTTTTCCACCATAGCCTTAAATTCTTTAAATCTATCAAAGACTTCATATTTCTTCCTCAAGAAATATATCCATGTATTCCTTGAGAAGTCATCTATGAAAGAAACATAGTACACAGACTTACCCAGTGTTGGAACCTACATAGTTCCAAACACATCATTGTGCACAAGCTCTAATATCTTGTTTGCCCTCTTAGCACCAAAAGGAAAACTCAACCGATTCTGCTTCCTATATACACAATGTTCACAGAAATAGAAACCCAGATAGTAATTAGACATACCTTATACCATACCATTTCCATGCAGTATCTGATGGGCCTTCTCTCCAATATGTCCAATCCTTTGATGCCATAGCATGTTATTTTCTCCAGAGACCGCTAGGCTCCGCTCCACTTTCAGGAACAACAGAACTGTTGCACCAATCAACAGTGCTACCCTGAAGCTTGTACAGAGTTCCAATCAGAACTCCCTACATTAATACCAGTTCTCCCCAAACCATATTGTAGGTATCTTTCTTGAACACTGTTTTTACACCTGCATCATCCATCTTGCTTATAGAAATCAAATTTCTCGCCAATGCAGGAATATGCAGAACACAAGGAAGTGTTCTAATCCTTCCACCTTGTAGCTTCAACTTGAATTTTCCACGTCTGACGATTATGGCCTTCCTATCATCCCTTAAGAAGACATCATCACCATACTACTTCTCATACTGTCCCTATGGGGAGTGAAGTGAAAGGATGCACCTGATTCAATCAGACATGCCTCATGATCTACATCTATATTTGAAGAAGAAGCAAAATACACATCCCCACCTTCATCTGAGGTGGTTTTTGCCTCTGCAGAAGGACCATCATAAGATCCCTTTCCTTTCTCGGGAGCTTTAGATCTGCAGTCATTTTTGTAGTGCCCTTCCTTTCCGCATTTCCATCGCACCTTTATAAACTTTCCTAGAGATTTAGATCTCCCTCTAGATTTAGATCTCCCACTCAAAAACTTATTTTTGTTTCTGTTCTGGGACCTTCCTCATACAGATAAGGAATCTTCATTATGGCCCTCCATATTTCTCCATCTCATTTCCTCTTACCGAAAGGCTGAGAAAATTTCATCAAAATTCAAGGTAGTTGCATTGCTACCTATTGCAATAACTAGACTGTCCCACAAATCTAGTATAGAAAAAGACAAACTAATGCACTTATCTTCATCTAAGATTTTAATATCAACAGATGAAAACTGAATTACCATAGTATTGAAGGCGTTTAGATTCTCTGTCACCAAGTCTCAATCCTTCATCCTCAGGTTATACATATTTTTCCACGGGAACAATTTATTCACCAAGGACTTAGATTGGTACAAATTCCCTAGCTTTTCCCACAAATTCTTCATCGTAGCTTCCCCAGATACATTCAACAATACTAAATCTGAGACACAAAACTGTATTGTGCTCTTTGTCTTTCAATCCAACTTCTTGCAGTCTTCATCTGATATTTTCGTTGGTTTAGTACCTGAATCTACCGTGATCCACTGATCTTTATCCACCAACAGATCCTCCATCTTGAGCTTCCAAAACTAAAAACTCGGACCATTAAATTTCTCGATCTCTATCTTTCCATTGCTTTCCATATTATTTCTCTGCAAGAATCGATCCTACTGATCTCCCACATAATAGGTTCTACCACAGGCTCGAGCAAAAAACCCCTTAGCAGCAAAGGCATCCCCTTGAAGTCGAAACAACTCTAATACCAAATGTAGATTTTAACCCTATATGGAAATTATCTGCAAACAAATCTTTAAAACATAAAATAAACAATAGTGAGAGAATAAAACATAAAACATATATATGTAGATATTTTCCTCTAGATTCCAAATCGGGACTATCAGCTTGATTTTTCATTATATTCCTTTTAGTGTTACAACACATATATATACATGTCGAAGAATTCATAAACCCCAATCCATTAACCCTGGAATAGAACATAACCGTAGTTCCCTTGACAATATCTACAAAATACCAGGGGTCGAAAACCATCATGCCCCAAAACCATGTGCAAACCCATGCACAAAACCATGTGTGTGCGACTAATCGTGGAAATAATATATCACATACCCAAAAAGGTTGAGGTCCATGTCCCTTCTCTATCGCATTAAACTTCCTGTAAGAAGAAACATTTTACTTTTCACCTACATCCTAAGGTATTCTGCACTTTAGTGGCCACTTTCCTTTAGTCTCTTCATTCCCTTTCCAACCTTTCTTAGACTCGTACTTGCGCTTTGATTGCATATAATAGCACTTCAACTTTCCAATGAATTCTTCCAGTGATCGGGGCTCTTCATACTCAATATGATCCTTAAATTCTAATGGTATTCCACTAATAAATCTCTGAACCTTTTTCTTCTTGTCCTCAATATATGGCACATACCTCAACAACTCTAGGAACTTAGTCCTGTACTCTTCATTTTTCATATATCCCAACTTTGATTCATAAAAAACCTTGACCTTTCTGCCATAGTACCTTTCTAACAAGTATTTATTCCTGAAGAGTATTTTGAATTCATGCCAACTAAATTCCTCTATATTGATGTCTCTAACACACTTCACATCTTCCCACCAGATGTTTTTTTTCCCTTTGAGGCTAAAAATAGATATCGTGGATTTCATGTTATCTATATAGTCATGCATCTCGAAGAACTTCTTCATTCTAAGAAACTATACCTCTTCATATTCTGGTTTCTTCAACTCTCCATAGAATGTAGGTGGTTTGGATTTATTGAACTCATCTAGAAAATATCCCCTCACTCCACCTGTAAGGATGATAGCGATGATGACCATGATACCTGTCTGAACCAGAACTAGAATAGAACCTGTAGCCACTACCTCTCTTGTCAGGTGTATCCAAGAACCTACCATCTCTGACTATGTCATCCATGTACAACATGTGCCTTCCATGAGACTTGCTACCATATTCCCCATTAGTCACATCCTCTTGTCCATAATTGATCCATGATTTTCCATGTATCTGCAAATATCAAAAAAGTTGAAGGATCACTACATTGTCTTATGCTTGTTTTTCCTCTGCCTTATAAATCATTTCATGTGATTGAATGATCTTATCATTATCTACCTTGCAACTTCTGATCTCTACATTTAGACTTCTCAAGGTTTTTTTTTATGTCAGGATAATACTCTGATCTGGAATTATGCAGGAACACAATAAAATACAGAAGTACACATAAATTGAAATATGCTTACACATAGAATGGAAATAAACTAGTTAGGGCATTGGTAGCATATCTCTGAGAAGAGATGTGGCGGCTACAAGCCTCTAAATTGTGCTACAATGAGGCTCGAAGGCATATTTATTATTGAGAAACAATGGAAAACCCTAAACATCCAAAAACCTAACCATAGGAGATGAAGCGCCAAAACTATGGGCCCCGTTTGGGTAAATTGAAACACCAACTTCCTCGAGACATAACTTTGGCATACAATCTTCGTTTGATGCACAATACCTCATTAGAAATATCTATCCAAGGACTACCATGCTAGAAAATTGTTTCCTCGTTTTCCCAAAAAACGTTGTTTAGGGCCTCAAAATCGCTCCGGAAGTTCAGGACCTGAAAAAACTGCTAAAAATAGTAAACTTGCTACAATTAAGGAAACTGAAAAAATTGGAAGAAACAATGGTGGGGAACCAAGTGGAATAGAAGGGTGGCCACCAATATCCCCCTAGGTAATTCCTCCCCCCTTATTAATAAATGTTCCCCATTGCATTTAGTTCCTCCATGATATTAGGAAACTCTTGCTGAACTTGGTCCTTGGTGAGCCACTTTCCTTAGTGCAAGAGTTGGCCAACTTTGACAACCCGATATAGTTGGATCTTCTGTTGGTGAGTGTTATTGATTTGCGTGTCCTTGATACAATCCGTGGTGGCCTGATCCATGCAGTTTGGGTTTAAATTTGTTGGTGTGAGTTGTTCTGCAATGTCGGAGGTGTCTAGTAGAGGTGGAAAGTAGGGCCGAAGGCGATCCACATTGAACACTAGGTGCATACCAAGGAATGGCAGAATACTAAGCTTGAAGTAATTATCCCCTATAGCCATAATAATGGTTTATAGCCCATATCGAAGCAGGTGAAGCTTACAGTGGGGTCCAGCAAGGCGCTCCTTCTGCAAATGTAGCCACACTTTTTCACCCACCTGGAAGTTGTGTGGAACCCTATGTTGATCATATAGCTGCTTGCACTTGGCATTGGCTCTGTCCAATATGTCATGAACCTATTGGAGGATTTGTTGAATGCACTCAATGAAGGTTTTTTCCTTGTTAGCTTCAGACTATACATGGTCAAAATCGGCTTGAGTAGCCGCAAATGGCATGGCTACATCAATGGGAAATAGTGGATGGAATCCCAAGCCCACCTGAAAGGGTTTGTGGTTGGTTGATTTATAGAGAGCCTGGTTATAACTATGTTGTACATAGGGGAGGCTCTCATCCCATGTGCATGGATTCTTTGAGTTTTACATGCACAAAATGTGAATGATCATACTATTGATGACCTCTTTCTGGCGATCAGTTTGGGGATGGAAAGTTGTGGACTTGTGAGCTTGGTGTCCAGCATTGACCAGAGGCTGGGCCAAAATTAACTGAGGAACCTTTTGTCTGAATCTGAGATGATATACTCTAGGATCCCAAAGTGTACCCACACTCATTCAAAGAAGAGTTTAGGAGAGGTTTCAACTGTGATATTATTCTTGCATGCCACCACAATGGCCATCTTCGAGAATCTATCGATGACCACGAAAACAAAATCATTGCCATTATTATTAGAAGGAAGACCTGACATGTAATCCATGGATATGAGTTCCCAAGGTCGACTAGGGATAGGAAGTGGAGTATAGAGGCATTTCTTCTTGATGGTCGGTTTGGCAATGACGCAGGCAGTGCAGGATTTGATGTACTTCCTGACATAAGGTTCGGCCGATATAAATTCTTCTATAGTACTACCATTGTTTTATCAACCCCGAAATTCCCAACGACCTGATTGTAGTGCACTTACAAAATAATCTTGGCACGCTCACTTGAAGGAACACAAAGGTGTCCCAGGTGACATAGTAGTGCATCCTGGAGGTGAAAATTTGGAACTTTCTTACCCTCCAAGAGCATCTTGTATGTGTGGAAAAATTTTGGATCGCTCTTGTATAGAAACAACCAATCATAAGTCTCATTCCCACAAGAGTTGAGCATGGTAGTTAGCGCCACGATCAGTAGTCCGTTAAGGCAATCTACAACATTATTGGTGCTTCCCTTCTTGTACTTGATGTTTGAATGAAATTGTTGCAAATATGTGGACCACTTCAAATGGCCATCATTATGAAACTTCCCTTGTGTCTATATGAACTACAGGGGTCAATGGTCTGTGTGGATGACCGTTTCCTTCCCAAAAATGTAATGCTTCCATTGTCGGCAAGTCTGCATAATGGAATACATCTATTTTTCATAAGTGAGATACTTCTAGACTGTGTTAGATAGTGTCTCACTGTGATATGCCAATAGATTCCCCTGTTGGGTAATAACTTCCCCAATAACATAGTATGAGGCATTTGTCTCGATATCAAATGGTTTTTTCAAGTCTGGTAATGTGAGCACTGGGGCAGAACCGAGGCGATGTTTCAACTTGACGAACACCTTTTGTTGAGATTCAAACCAAAAGGATTTTTATTTCGCTCCTCCCTTGGTGACTTGGCTCAAGGGCCAAGTGATATGAGAGAATCCCAACACAAACCTGCAGTAGAAATTGGGAAGACCCAAAAAGCTACGAAGATTTTTTAGATTGGTTGGGGTTCGCTAATCCCGAATGAATTGAATCTTGGCTGGATCCACATGCACCCCCTGCTCATCAATAATGTATCCTAGATACTAAACCTGGGTCATGCCAAAAGTACACTTTTCCAAATTGGCGCACAACTTATGTTGCCGCAGTGTTTGGAGGACTTGTCGGATGTGGAGGTTTTCTTCCCAAGTCTGGTTGAATATTAGGATGTCATCCAACTACACTACTACAAATGAGTTGGTGAATGGCCATAAGATGTCGTCCATCATCCTCATGAAGGTTGCAGGAGCATTCGTTAGCCCGAAAGGCATGACCAACCATTCTAAAAGGCCCTCCTCGGCTTTGAAGGCATTCTTCCACACATCGAAGGGTTCGATTGGTACCTGGTGATACCCAGAATTCAAGTCGATCATTGATCTATAACAAGAGTCTCGTGAATTGTAATACACCATTTTTCTATTCATCTTTGATCGTCTTCTCACTAAAAACATACCATGTCAGATAACCAAATCTAAACATAATAAACATACCTCAGTGAAGTTCAGGGGAGGCTATTGTTGAAAATTGTAACTAGGATTGGTCTTCATATTGAATATGTAATTATGTATTTATGTAAAGAAGAAATAAAATATAATAAAATGTATTTTTGTTGTACTTGCTTCATGGGTTTCATAAGCAATATTTTATTATAGGTCAATAGAATTCTTCTTGATGTCTATTAGGGTTGTCTTCTGGTCATTAATATAATCAAATTTCACGTATATAAAGTAGCAAGAGAATGCTCCAAGACCTTGTCATAAATAGTGAAAGAATTACTTAAGACATACCTCATCAAATGATGGAAAATATACTATCTCATGTCGGCCTATATATATAGTGATCTAGTCGACCTCCAATCAGCTTGAAGGGTCGGCCTAAAAATAGTGGCATGATGCCTATATATACAGTCGGGTTTGTGGTCATTTGCACCAAGGAATAGAAGATCTAAGCATAGGAAACAATACGGATACATCTGTGATTTCAGGAAGGATATAACTTCATACAAGTACAGGGTTTAGTGCGGATATCTATGCGATAGATATATCATGATAAAGTCTAGTTTAAATGTGAATTGAAGATAGTGTTCTAAGTATGGTGTGGATCTATTGTGAAGCACTTTGAAGCAGAGGATGCGGATCAAAATGAAGGAGTTGCGGTCAAATGGAGTATGGTCAAACCTGTAATGAATACACTTATATACACCTAAGTTTTGTGTTCTATATGGATGCCATGTTATGCAAAGAATTAAGGTTGATAATCATGTTGTGATGTAGAGTTTAAGGGTTATTACAGTACAGGAAAAGGGAGGAAGGTAAATCTATGATTTACCTTCCTACTCATAGTTCATAAATGAAAGGTTCTACAAAAGTTTCAAGTGTATCCAAAATGAAGGACAATATCCCAAATTATCATGCATCTAATATATGAATCAACAAGAAGAAGTGTTTGAAGATAAACTCAGAGACCGAGCTCTCTAGTGTTGGTGCAGGATAGTGCAGGTTGGTGTAGAAAAGAAGGATCAGTGTTGAAGGCAGTCAAAGAAGTAGTGACAAGGTCTTGGAGGCATTCATACATCAAGGGTATAATTATTGGTCATGGTACTTTTCATTTGAAGATCTATAAGAAGAATTTCTCATGGGTTTTCCTCTCCAAGAGGGAGAGGTTTTTCCCTGGCTCGAAGTGCCTAACTTTATGTCTTTTGTATTTTGGTAATTGACTTGATGAAAGACTAAATATTCTAATGAAGATAAGACATAAGTAGCTCAAGTAAGTTCACAAGTAATTATCAAGAAGAGAATTTGAATTAATCACCAGCCCTCTAAATTCTCAACAGCTATCTCATCTTCAAAGTCAATCAAGATTAGAACGATACATGTATATACATAATCATATCAATATATCGACATCATTTATGATAATAATAACTGCATACCATGACCTCATGCATGACAACCATAACCATGACAACAAAAGAATGTAACACTAATTGTATACATGTTACCCATAGTCGCTACCATGCATGCATAAAAACCACATAGATGCTCACACGCATGCATGACAATCACTTTTACCCCAAGGTCTAGTTCTGAAACCTCACTCTAAGACCAACATGTAACCACCCCCACCCCAAATCTACTCAATTTCATCGATTTTCCAAGGTAAACATTAGACGAAGAGTTACTATGAGATCACCCAACCTCCAAGCTTCAGTTATGGAAGTGAAGTCGACAACTAAGACTTATTGACCACAACCTGACATCCTATAGGGCTTACAGGACACTCATGGGTCAAAGAACCACCCCAAATGACCCAACTGTGAGCTATACTACTTTTTCAATGACCTATACTCCCAACTGCATGCACAATCCTAAATGAGTGTGGTTGTGACCCTCCAACCACATGCACAAAATTTCCTCCAAGTGGTTGCAACCCAAATTCTCAATTTCAAAGGGTGAAGTCTTGAGATCTGGGCCACAATTCCAAGCCAACCTCCATAACACTACCCATAACTTCCTGATACTTTTCAGAATGATAAATGACTTGAAGAAAAAGCTAATCATATAAAACGTAAACAAGGACTTGACCTAACCAAGCCTAACCATGACTATCATTTTGTCAAGCATATAGTGAACATGTAATCTACATGTCATGAATGCATATCTGAATATAGGAGTTTGAAAATTATCTAATAATCACCAAGAAGGTCTAATACCCTTTCATAATATTTTCAATAACACTTGTTAGGCCATGCATTCTTTAACCATCAAATACTTATCAAATCGTGAATGATACATAGCTAGAGTACTTTTAAAATTCGTGCTTATAACCAACACATAACCAAATTATTAACCATGACATAATATCCATCAAATCATCATAATATCAGGTACAAATTCTCATATAATACAATAGGAAAATAGCTCTTATTAACTGATGCAAAATACAACCAAGTTAGGTACTTCCACGTACCACCCAACCATACATTTAGTTGAACCAAATATCTCTTTTAGCCAATCACCCCCTGTGCGATATTACAATAATAAATTTGGGATCTCAAGAGATAAACAACCAAGGCTTCCTGGATATTAAACCACATCCACCCTCAGGCTACTGCGATCTCGCCAAAACCGGTCAAGAGATCATAATGCCCAAAACAAGCTTGAATGCCTCAAAGTTTCTTCACTAATACTTTGAGGAATTTTCTTGTCTCCACCCACCTATTGAGGGCATCCCGGAGATTAAACCACCTCCACCCCCAACCCTTGGGAATTTTCTTGATACCACCTCACCTTAGTCCAAAACCTTTCGAGAATCCAAAGCTCAACCGAGAAAATAACCCCATCACACCATGGTTATCTAGAAATGGCAAGGCAAGGCTGAAACACTGCCACACCCAAAAAAATCCATGCCAATGAAATAAAATGAAGCAAATACACAAATTCATGTACCATGCATTCACAAACCAACTAGGAAATCGCACATGCAACCTATTACCTCCAAATCCTCCTGATAAAGCTGCTTGATCCAACCTTCTTTGCTTGTCCTTCCTTTGCTTTCCTTTTATTTATTGCTTTATTTATCCTCGTGTTGCTCTTCTCTCTCTAAAACTAATTTCAGAGAAAAAAATGACAAAATTTTTGAACTGATCCTCAGAATCCATTTATCATTGAGGCCTCTATTTTCTTCATTTTCCTCTATTTTTCCTTCAATTTTCCTCCTCATGCAAATTTCTGATATTTCATCTCCCTTTTCTCATATTTTACTTTATTTTCATAAATAAATACCAATTAAAGCCTATTTTCCTTTTCCAATGCCTTTTCCAATTTCCTTAGTCACAATAAACCGAAAGTGACACCCACTAGGATGCTTTTCCCAACATTCTACTTGGAATATGTGTCCCATGACCTTGGTCTTATTCTTTTTCATTTATTGATTTTATTAAATGAAATTTTAACCTCGGGTTGTTACAACAAGTGCGTAGTTAAGTTCACGAATTCACTCTAGAAAAACCTAGAAAGAAGTTATGGTTTGATAAGGCAGAAATCACCTGTAAGTTAAGGCTAGACTAGGAATCTAGGCTATTGAGATAATTAGTGGAGGATTCATCATTAGTGGGCCAGACCCAGATGGGTTGGACTTCGATTATGCATGTAAGATGTAAACTAGACTAAGTGGTAGTCCAGGCTAGGGCCCTTGCGATGAATGGAAGTTTGAGGTTGGATGTAAGTGGAATGGTCTAAAGGCCTAGATGTGGGCCAAACTAGAGGTGTTGTTGGGTATAAAAAATTTCTTTTCAATTTAGATAAATGGTTCCAATTCTCACATTAATTGTCAATTTGGGTAGGTTTTGTTATTACAAGGCTATCACACAAAGTATATGCAATGAGAAAGGATGACTAGTGCTAATGAATCTAAAACTCAATCGTTGTAATAAAATTCTCAACAATCCAACCACTCTTGTTGTTACACTCAAAATTTTGCTCAAACCTTTAGGAAATAACCACACAATGCAAAATAAAACCTCTCTATCAAATGGTCACTCTTATTCAAAATCAAACAACACTCCTAGAAACTAATTACATAAACAAATGTTGAAACACGCATTAAAATAAAATAAACTCACCATCAAATTGTAACATGATTTAAATAAATGTCATAGTAACAAAGGGACAGATCTAGGACCTATGTTGTTACTCAATACAAAGGTTAGAATTTCACAATCATTAAAGCATGTATAATATTAACAGTATAGTAACAATAATCATACATGAATCATAAGTAAGAGGAAATAAGGCAAATATCTATAGTACCTTCTTAACCAATGATCCCTACTAAGAAGGAGGGTCCTTCCTTCCTAGCAGGGGTTGGTACACTACACAACACACAATCTAGTCAGCAAAAATGTGTGGCACCATCAATGATTGAGATTTGCATTAATGGAATATATAAGATTACAGTTTTGTTTCTCTCCCCCTCTCTATGTATGTATGTATGTCTCTATATGTCTATATCTCGTGTGATCAGAGAGCACATTGATGAGCCCTGGTATTGCACCAAGGATGTTGCAACTCCCAAGGGATTCTCTAATTTAATTATCAACTTGAGGTTCATACAAATAGAGGTGACAATGCTATACACACAACAGGTTCGGTTCTATGCATGTCACTTCTATTCATGAAATATGTTATCTCAAAATCTGACCTGGATAGGCTGTTGATCAAGAAGACTCTGAGTAACTATTTCAAACCAAAATTTTAGTTGAGGCTTAGCCTCCTCAACCTGAGAGGGCTCTCTCAATAGGTTTATGATTTTCAAATAAGTATTAGATGGCTAACTCTATGAGTAAAATGGATAAAAATGGATAATTGGTTGTATTGCTAATAAAAAAACATCTATTGGGCTTATGGAGTCAAGTGTGTTTTCACAAAACATGAGTATCAGCTTCATATGGAAGTCAGGGCATTTCAGGGTTCAGATGCATCAAAAGAATAGTAGGACAGAAAATAAACACAGCTCATGAACATATGAAGGAAGTTAGAGCATCTTCAGTGAATTATAAGTAACATACATTCATGCCACTGCAAGTAATTGAAAGAGGAAAACCATGAGAATATCAAACATCAATAACACTTTCTGAATCCTAAGTGATGAAACCAATATCTATGTATTAATATAAAAACACAGTTTCTGCTACAAAAAAACAGTATGCTTGTTAATGAAAATTTCTAACCCTATGCAATTCGACCTCTTGTCGCTTATAGAGTCATAGTTAAATTATTGGATTCTCTCCAAACACTTGAGAAAAATTCGAATATTCTAGCTTGACACCTATCAACTGCTAAAACAAACTTTTAATTACATCTGACAGTTAAACTGTCTGTTCTAGAGTCCTAATACAACTAGGATTAAAACTCTTTATTATAACTTCACAACTTTATCTAAACATTAAATATTCTATCTGACAGTTTCTCCTCCTAAAATTTGACCTGTATGATGTCCATCTCCTTGCTGTAAGACTGTATTGATTTTCTTTTTATCTGCCCTGAAAGATAGGAACATACTCCCTGCAAAATAGCTATAGTGCTTCATTTATGTTTCTTCAAACCATCTGCTGACCAACTTGTGCCCAAAAACATGTGGCAATGTCTTATTAAACTCATGTGACTTTTCCCTTCCAGCTGTGCCCAAACCAAACTTTTGAAGGAGTGCCAAAACTGTTAACATTGCTGCGCTACGAAACTGACTACTGTTTTCGTAGTGCAGAACTTTACCTTTGAAAACTTCACTTGGAACCTTCATTTTTCTGTGTTTTTTCATTTCATCTTACTTGTAATATTTATAGATTCTTTAGCAACATCAAGGTTTAAAAAACAAGCCTTTTCACCCTTTGAAACCTTGCAAAATTGTTCAAACTGCATCCTACAGCAGTTTCGTAGCGCGCTACGAAACTGTTGTGCATGACACCTACAGCAGTTTCGTAGCGCGCTACGAAACTGCTGTGTCTATTTTTTCGTAGCCTTTTTCCAAAATTTTAAGTTTCAAACCTTTACTGCCATCCTTCCAGTTATATATAAGCTCTCATAATCAACAAAAATCAACTCTGAACTACTTTCAAAAATGAAATCTTTCCACATAATCCCAAAAATGTGTTAGGAGATGTCCCTTACTATTTACATTTATTTTTGCTGTGGTTGATCTTTAGGCTTTGCTAGCTATATTTCAAGATCTTAAACCTGTCTTTTAAGCCTTCTATTATTAGCTCTTAGTTTGGTATTAACCATCCTTTTGAAATTTTCCTCCTTGATTGCAGGGACGGTCCATATGTAGAACTGATCCTGACTGCTAATTGACTCAATGTTTGAAACCTTTTCTAGCTCCCATAGAACTTTCAACCTCTCAAAGTTTGATCTTTCTACAACATGCATTCTCACTTTATTTTTCAATTTATCAATTTCAATGTTTTCAAGTCTGAGTTTGTCTTTAACCTCCTCATAGCTACTCTTTTCTCTCTGAGTATTAAAAACTATGTTTCTGTCTTCTTCAAGCATTGGAGATGATATATTTATGGGTTCTTCAAAAATATTTGCATCCTCACCTCTTGTTTGGTCTATCTCCATGTTTGGATGCTGCAATTTCTTAGACTGCCTAGTTAAGGGTTTTCTAGGCTTAAAGACAAACTCTGACACTTCATCCTCAAAATCCAATTTTTTGGATGTTTTCAATTTCTTTGATTTTCCATCTGTATTCAGTTTGATGAAATCTGCTTGAACCAAGGGAGACTCTTCAATGTCAATAGCTTGTAATATATCATTCAAGTCACCTCTTAATTCCAAGTTGTCATCTGTGACCACAGCCTTACCCTTCTCCTTTGACCTTTGACTCCTAGTCAACTTCTGAGCTGTTTTACTAGTTGACTGTTCCTGAATTGTCTCTTTGACATGAATTCTCTTCTTTTGTGCAAATTGAGGATTCCTTTGGATATTCAGTGATGTGTTTATCATTGGTTCCTTAACCTATTTCCTGGGCTTAATCTTGACAAACCTCGCTTAATTTCAAGATGAGAGAAGCTTTGGTATCAGTTTACCATAAGCTTAACATTTAAAAGGACATGCATGTAGTGTTTTTTTGCATGAGATAATGAAACAAGAGACCAGCCCTTTCGAATTTGAAATTACCTATCATGATGACCCCTACATTTGAAATGATGGATTTGGATGGTTGCATGCCTTAGAAATGATTCCTATCAGACACCGAATAATGAAAAATTAACAGAATTTTAATGAATTGATTATTTAACAAGATTGCCTACAAATCCGCATTTTCGTAGCACGCTTAGTGTATTTTTAGGGAAAATCGCTACGAAAATGACAGCCTTTTTGTAGCGCAAAACATGTTTTTTAAACTATCTGTGCTATGAAAACGTGGTTTCATGGCTAATTCCAAAAAAAAATTAAGTGGTTTAAGATATGATTTCAAAACAGTATATGGGACCCTTGAGCCATCAAATAAGGTTGTTAAAATTTATTTGGAGATGAAAATGACACTTTTAAGACTCTTACCCTATCACTTAACCCTTTAAGCATGAAATGACCTACAACCTATTTAAGACCATGACTAGAGATAAGGCAAACTTTCCAAAGTTTATAAATTTATTTTTTATGGTGATAACAAAATCAAATCAAGTTTTTCAGACACCACTCTTCCAACTAATTGCAGTGAAAACCTATTACGAAAGCATAAATGAACATGATTCTAACTACAAAGGTGAAAATACCAATCAACAAATGTAAATTCTAATTGGAATTGCATAAGGGAAAATAGTATAATCTACTTGGGTGAAAAACTAATCTATTTGCAAGAATAAATCATGATACTCTACTTGCACAGAATATTAAAATAAATAAACTACTTTGCAAGCATCATTTATCTACACTTTCTTGAAATTCATAAATTAAATATTTAACATGCCTATGAAGGAGAATACTAATTATAACTCTATTTTTATATTTGATAGTTGCATTGATGGAAGGATGAGGTTGGAGTGGTCCTAGAGTCTTCCTTAATCACCAAATCACAGTGTGGGGGCCATTATTCATCTTAACTATGCCATAGTCAAAGTTTGGAGAAAAACTGGTTGAAGAAAACAATTTACAGGGCTGTTATAGGATGTGCTACACAAGGTCATGTATTGCTACAAGAGGCCATGTATTTCTAGGAGGCCCTATTTTGCCACACGAGGAGGTCCGGGAGATATTTTAGGACATAAATGGTGTCTTGGAGGTATATAAAGGTGGATGAAGGTAGGAGGAGGTGAATGAAGGGTGTGGGATCCCCTTGTCCAATATTGGTACCCCTCAGAGGCCTATCTCACACCCAAGTTTATGCCCATGGTGTCCTTTAACTACCCTGACATAGTGGATTCAGAGGCAAAATTTGGAAGCAAGGTGATGAACCTAGAAAGAAGATGAAGAGGTCCATGTGGATGAGGAAATGTGTGCCCTCCCTTGCAAACCATCATAATCCATGCAGCGATCCAATTGATCTAGGTGGCTCCAGAGACACACCAGGACAAAGAGGGCTGATGAAAGCTCAAAAATCAAAGTGTTTGGATTGCTCTCGATCCAGGTTCAAGTTGAAGATCTTGTCATCCTAATCGCAACGGTGTGAATGGTTCGTCAAACCAAGCTCGTATGCGAAATTTAGAGGTAGTCAAAGTTTTGGTTTGACTTCGATGACTTGGTAGGTTAAGGGAGATACAATTTGGAAGAAACCCGACCACCGGGTTCTGGCCAGCTCTGACCAGATTCTGAGAAAAATCGTGGGACCATTAAAATCACTCCTTCAGCCTATTTTCGAAGATTTTAAAAATATGTTTATTTTTAATTTAAAAAAAAAAAAAAAGAGGTGGCAGGCCATGACCCCCGCCACCCCCGATAGACCACCATGGCCTATTTTTGAAGATTTTAAAAATATGTTTATTGTTAATTTTAAAACAAAAATAAAAAATAAAAAACCATATATATATATATAGTCTGAGGCTGGTAAGAGTTGAACCCGCGGCCAACCCCACTCATGCAGCAGCCTCTCCACACAACGGAACCCCACGTCACTGTTAAACATAAAAAACCCACCATTAAAAAATATATTTGTATATGACGCTCAGTTTGGAGGGTGAGGGGTTTGACTGCCCGACCCCCTCTCCACAATCTGTCGATCCTAAATAGCACGCCAACGATCCTCTGTTGGGAATTCCGCCACCCAGTATTTATTTAAACCCTCATTTTCACCAGTGCACCCAGGCCAAGGTAGAGCGGAGCACACACACAATTCAAGACAGTAATGTTTTATTGCAGTCAGGTGCAGAACCATGAGCCAACAGTACAGGGAGCGGAACCATGATTGAGCCCAACTTTCAGGAGGGCGAAATTTTTCCAATGTCCAAATGGGACAAACTTTATTTCAATCCTACACCTCTCGACGACACGAACCTGATGTCATAGACAGAATTTTGATCTGAGTAGCAGACCTTTAGATGACCCGGAGGAGGGAATATTTGAGGAATCTAGGGGGAATCTAAAAGATCCTTGTAGCCCCAGATTTTCACTTTGTCAAAATTCAGAAATTTGACTATTGATTTTGCACTATTCGACGCCACGAATCTGATGGTGTATTCATATTTTCCATCTGAGCTTATGTTTTTTCGGCCATTTTTCAAAGTGGAGCTTGCAGGTGTCAGTATTCAGTGCGTGAGCAGTCATCTTTAGGATATTCGACACCATGATATTGATGGTGTTATCACCTGAATTGGACCCCATGCTGCGAAAGGAAAATCAGGGTAACAACTAAACCACGCTCAACCTTGTAGCTAGCCCTACAAGGACAGGAGAGGGCTCTCTTCGTAAAATCATATTCAATAAATTGCAATAGAAATCTGATATTAGGCTAGGTAAAATGATATGGATAAATTTTTTTAATAAAATGAGTGAATGAACTTCAGGGATGTGTGGGATATAAAGGGACAATTTGAAACTGAGAATTAAATCAGGACACAGGGTATTTCATGGGGCAAGATAGGCAGGAAAATTAGCAATTAAAATTTAATGAGGATGGTATGGAAAGACTGGTGAGGAGCTGAAAAGGGCACAGCAAATGGATCCCTTTCAAACAGAAGAAAAAACACATAGCATGAATGATTTCCCAAGGCAGAGCATATAAAGATGGATTCTACCTTTCTATCTTGAAAGCATTCAAAAGGAAATGTTTATGTATGAATGGAACAAATAACAATTCACATATGAAACAAGGAAGAAAAACAAATGCTAACTCTCATACTGCATGGATCCCACAAATCAGAGTTGCATCTCTTATTAATTCCTGTCAAACTATACAATGTAGCGCATAGATGTTCTTCCACACTATTCCCCTACTGCAGAGTTACTGATTTCTGACCCTTACAAATGATTCATCATTACAATAAATACACTGAAATGTGGGAACGCAAATCCATGAAAAGAGGAGTTGTTCTAACAGTTGAAGAACTGAAATACAATCATAGAAAGAAACACAACAATCTACCCCTGAAAATAAGGGACAGCATTACATTAACTGCTTTGGAGATTTTGTTGTTAGGATGTATGAACGAAAATAGGTAATCCGATGAACAGATTTCCTATTTTTCTGCTTGCTATAACAATCTCTGCTTGGCCCTTTAACTATTCTTTTGCTTTCCATTATTTCTTTGTTTTCTGACCTTTTAATAAACTGCCATAGAAATAGAACCGAATGAAATTATATGCTTTGTGAAGCGAAAAACCGTGAATAGGAAGGAAGGGAGAGGAGACGGGACCCGCGTTATAATCACAATAGGAGTGAGCCGGGCGGAGGGATATCATATTAAAACACAAGTGCAATCGCAATCGGAATCGGGGAGCGGGGTAGGCGGAGTAACACATTCACAAATATGCGATGCGATTGGGGAGAACCCCTTGTAATAAACAAAACAGATAATTTTTAACTTTTACAAAGGGGAAGGGCATTTTGGTAATGAATGGTGGAGGAATTAAATGGTGGGACCGGGGGTACGAATCGCAATCGGAAATCGGGGAGTGGAGTAGGGCGGAGTGGTAAACATAAAACTTCCGATGCGATTGGGAAAGGGGAATGGAAAACCTTTGTAAAAACGAAATAGAACAAATTTCCAATTTACAAAGGGGAAAGGGCTTTTGGTAATACAAATGGGCGGATATATTATGGTGGGCCCCAGGGGTCAATCACATCGGAGATCGGGAGCAGGGGTAATCGCGATCGCAATCGAGAGAACAGAACTTGCGATGCGATCGGAGGAGCAGATGCGATCAGGTCAATCAGAGGATCGGAGCGATTAGAGGAGGACTTGCGATGCGATGACGGAGAATGGTGCGATCAATCGCATTGGGGTATATTGCGATGCGATCAATCGGAGGGGAAACGCGATCGGAGGAGGGGCGTGATACTTGCAATGCGATCAATTGCATCAGAAATATTTGCGATGAGCCGATTGGAGCACTTCAAATAAATGTTTCGATTGAAAAATTTTTGCAATTGCGATTGTAATGCGGGTTATATATAATATAACACTTTATAATGAAGTTTTATTATAAAGTTCCAACGCACGGTGGGGAAGTGGTTAGGAACGGCGGGACTTATAATAAACTTTGGCATTTTTTTATCATAAAGTTCTATGGGGTATGGTCGGGGAAGTGGTTTATATTTAAAACGCATATTTTATAATGCGATTTTGTAATCAGAAAGGGGGTAAAGGGGTTTTTATTAAAGAAATATGAAACTTTAAACATAAATTTAAAGGGGAACATGGGAAATAGGGGAGGTTTAGGGAATTTTACTTCACTCAAGCATAAAATTAAATCCAGAAGTCGGTTTTGAGAGTGTAGTATACCGGCTCTTTCCGGGCTCTTTCTGATGGATTTTCTTTGAGAATGATTTGGCACTGATCTTGCTGCAGAAAACTTCTCTGAAGGCAGGAACATCACTTTGTGGAGATAACAACTTCTGAATTGTGGCTTATTACATATGATGATATAAAATTACATAATGAATGATAATAAAGGAAAAATATTACGTTTCACCTCAAAACATGGTTTTGAGGTGAAAATTACATCAATATGAATAAAATGTCTCTCTGATTCTTCCTGGTGTTGTGACTTTGAGCTTATTGGCTTCCTCATGACCTTGCTGATATTATTGACATTTGACTCATTAATTTAACCATGGTGAGACCATAGAAACTAATGAGACCCATCCTATGACCTACTGATATGATTTTGAGAATGAAAGTGACTAATGACTAAAGACCATCGAAAGGAAAATCAACAAGTACCTCATGAGGGACAACTGATAAAAAATTACTACCATCAATGAATCCATGACCTAACGGAATGGTGAAATTTATTCGGTATGAGACACCTAATATGAAAATGCAAAAAGAAAATTTTCGATCACTGATGGCAGTATGACTAGACTGACACTAACAGATGGTACAGCCAGAACCAGCATTTTATCATCCTCTTCTTCATATAGCTCCAAGATGTGAGGTATATGTAGTGTGATCATGTACTTCTTTGTCTCTTTGTTATAAGATGCATTGTGTTGTATAGATCCCTATTTATGTTTGATGTGGGATCTTTTTTTTCTTGATGTGAGATGTAATTTCTATCATGGATTTGTATTATGTTGAGATCCCTTTGCTGCCATGTTGGTGGGATACTCATTGTCACATGTATGTTTGATTAAGATCCCTTTGTTTCCATGTTAGCGAGATGCTCATAGTCACTATGTGTGAGTTATTTTCATACTAATAGGAGTCCTTTTTTAGGGTGAGAGTTCCTGTAGCATAACATCTTGAGCAGAGGTCCATTCACTCTTGCGTGGGTGAATTTTCCTTGTGTGACAAAGAAAACACCTTCCATGTACATCTTCACTATTTACAGCACTTAATGCAGCGGCCTACACAATCTTGACACCGAGGCCCGGAGACGTAGTCCCTCCTGGATGAACTCTATTATCAATGTCTTATGTTTCTAATGCTTGTTATGTTCCTCTTCTTTATAGTATGCAGATGTTCATTTATGTTCATTAACGCTTTGATTAAATGCAATTCTAACACATCAACTGAAGTAAAAGGTCTTGGTTTAAAGCGTAGCAAAATTTACCCGGATCAAGTGGTATTAGAGTGGTCTTCTTGCTGATTTGGATTGCAGGCGTGAACCATTGAACGTTAGTTGAGTTGAGAAATGGATGATTTCAAAGACATGTATGAGACCATGCTGAGGGTGTCCGAGAAAGTGAACATGTTATATGAGGCTTATGAAAAACAAGCAGTGTTGAGTTCTCTTCAGTCTCATCTGCACATGATATTTTTTTTTTTGGCAGTGTGGAGATACCCATTATAGGAACCGGCATGAGACTCCTCACCAATATGGGGCATACTGGAGGAGGACTTGGCGTTCATGGCCAAGGCATAACTCAGCCATTGGAGGTTTTGTAGAGACCTCGATATGCCAGTTTGGGATACACTCATGGAGTATGTTCAAATGACATCAACGGTAGACGAACATTGTTGAACTCACTAGGTAAGAGGATTTATGGGAACAATTAACCATCATTCCATGGTAGTTCATGTTGCAGTGAAAGAGATGAGACAATATCTCATCACCATGATCGCACCAGAGAACACCATGGAAGGTATAACAAGTCTCACTATTCCAAAGTGCATTTTAATTATAAGAATGTTGATAATCATGGTCGTAAATCATGGCATCAAAAAAATTGTCATTTTTGTGGTTTACATAACCATGTGTTTTTTTAGTGTTGGAAAATAATGGTAGTACAAAGGAGGATGAGGCGTGAAAAGCCTTCTCCACAGCAAGGAAAGAAATTGGTTAAGCAGGTATGGAGGAAGAAGACTCATTGCAGTTATTGCAACCGAAGTGGCCATCAAAGAGCCATGTGTTGGAGACTCCATCCAAAGTAGCACCTCAAAGCCAAAATTTTCGTGCAGAAACCAGTCGAAAGAGATAATTGACAAGTGAATCTCCCACAAGAAGATGGCCCGTTCAGTTTTCTAAAGAGGGGTTTTTCTATATTATTTTTCTAGATATGTTAGCTTGTCATGGCCGTGTTTGTAAATCATATGTTTCCTTTTTAACTGTAAAAGTGATGATGTGTTTTCCCATCACTTATAAACCAACTATGATATTTTGGCCTTATTTGATCAATCATGTGTGTATTTAATTTATGTAAAAGTGATGAGGTGTTTTCCATCACTTCGAAATGTGACAATGATTTTTTTAATCTTGTAATGATATTTGGGGTGCGATCTCCATTCGATGTAAACTTGACCACCGAATCTGAGTTATAAACTCGTGGCAAGTATGGAAATGTTTGGGTCATAGTTGGTCAATTTGAGCATGTAATTTGCAGGAGATTGTACTACAGGTCTACAGGGATGCAGGTGTCAGATCATCACTTAAGGCTCCAAAGAACAAAGATGAAGGAGATGGAATGGTGACCTTTTTCAGGACACTTGTGGTGCATACATTGTACACAACAACTGCAGATTATTGTTAATGTTTTTGGAGGATCAAAAGCTCCTCAGTGTGGAGGAATGATCTAGGTGGTTCCAGAGACACACACAGGACAAAGAGGGATGATGAAAGCTCAAAAATCAAAGTGTTTTGATTTCTCTCAAACTAGGTTCAAGTTAAATATCTCGTCGTCCTCATCGCAACGGTGCGAGCGGTTCATCAAACCGAGCTCGTATGCGAAAGTTAGAGGTGGTCAAAGTTTTGGGTTGACTTGGATGACTTGGCAAGTTAAGGGAGACACAATTTGGAAGAAACTCGGCCACCATGTTCCGGCCAGCTCCGGCCATATTCTGGGAAAAATCGTGGGACCATTAAAATCACTCCTTCGGCCTATTTTCGAAGATTTTTAAAAATATTTTTATTGTTAATTTTAAAACAAACAAAAAATAATAATAAAAGAGGGGGCGGGCCATGAGCCCCGCCACCCCCAATGGACCACCATATATATATATATATATATACATATACACATATACATAGGGTTGTTATGTTATAATATATATAACATATATTTAACAATATCGTGGGTTTCCTTTGTATGGAGAGGTTGTCGCATGGGCGGGGCCAGCTATGGGTTCAAATATCTCTAGCCTTAGACCATATATATATATATATATATATATATATATATATATATATATATATATATATATATATATATATATAGTCTAAGGCTAGAGGAGATCGGTTAACCCCATATCTTCCTCACAAAGTACTGACCTTAAACCCATATGTTATATATATTACCTCAGCAAACCCACTGAATCTTTGTAGCTAGATTGGCTAGGTGGGCCGCGAGGCGGACGACCCATACCATATTAAAAAATATATTTGTATATGACGCTCAGTTTGGAGGGGGCGAGGTTTGACCACCCAAACCCCTCTCCCAAATTCATGGATCCTAACCAATGCACCAACAGTCCTCTATTGGGAATTCCGCCACCCAGTATTTATTTAAACCCTCATTTTCACCAGTGCGCCCAGGACAAGGCAGAGTGGAGCACACATGCAGTTCGAAAAAATAATTTTTTATTGCAGGCAGGTGCAGAACCATGACCCAGCAATATAGCGAGTGGAACCATGACTGAGCCCAACTTTCAGGAGGGTAAAATTTTGCTAGTGTCCAAATGGGAAAAATTTTATGTTGATCCTACACCTCTCAACGACATTAACCTAATAGTGCAGACAGAATTTTGATATGAGCAGCATATCTTCAGATGACCCGGAGGATGCAATCTTTGAGGAATCTAGGGGGAATCTAAAAGATCCATGTAGCCCCATATTTTCACTTTGTTAGAATTCATAAATATGACAGTCGATTTTGCACTATTCGACGCCACGATCTGATGGTGTATTTAGATTTTCCATCTGAGCTTAATGTTTTTTCAGCCACTTTTCAAAGTGGATTTTGCAAGTGTCAACATTCAATGCATGAGCAATCATATTCAGGATATTTGATGCCACGAGATTGATGGTACATCCATAACCAACATTTTATCATCCTCTTCTTCAGATAGTTCCAGGATGTGAGGTAAATGCAGTGTGATCATGTACTTCTTTATCTCTTTTATATAAGATGCATTGTGTTGTATAGATCCCTATTTATGTTTGATGTGGGAAATTTTTTTGTTCTTGATGTGAGATGTAATTTCTATCATGGATTTGTATTAATTTGAGATCCATTTTCTTCCATGCTTGTGGGATACTCATTGTCACATGTATGTTTGATTGATATCCCTTTGTTGCAATGCTAACAATATGCTCATAGTCACTATGTGTGAGTTATTTTCATACTGATAGGAGTCCTTTTTTAGCATGAGAGTTCCTGTAGTGGAACATCTTGAGCAGAGGTCCATCCACTCCTCCATGAGGTAATTTTCCTTGTGTGACAGAGAAAACACCTTCCATGTACATCTACACTATTTACAGCACTTAATGCAGCAGCCTACACCATCTTGACACCGAGGCCCGGAGACGTAGTCCCTCTTGGACGAACTTCATTAACAATGTCTTATGTTGCTAATTTTTGTTATGTTCCTCTTCTTACAGTATGCAGATGTTCATTTATGTTCATTAACGCTTTGATTAAATGAAATTCTAACACATCAACCGAAGTAAAAGGTATTGGTTTAAAGAGAAATTTACCCAAATCACCAACACATGCATCAAATGACCAATAATATAGTGAGATAAATTATCATGGAAAATATGAGTTGAGTTTTATTAAGACCTACTCTATCCTAAAACACTACACTAATTTCCAAAGAAATGATACCAACTTCTAAATTTAAAAAACTAGACATGCAAGAGAATTACAACTTGGCATTTATCCATTTACAAAAAATAATAAACAAATATTTTTGAGTTATGATTGTGGATCCTTCCCATAATTATTCCCACATGAGAGGTGATAGAAAGGCCTACAATCACAAGTTTTTATAATATAACACCTGCTGAAACAAGGAAATAATTGCAATGCTTGAAACAAGAACAAGGAATTTTAAAGTGGGACTAAATATTGTGGGTTAGGCCCAAACCCAAGGGTTTTAGCCCTCCAAAAATAACTCATATGCAGATGAATAGTAAACTTCTAATTAACATAAAATCATAGTCTCGTACATCATGAAAGATAAGAATAGCGATGCAAATCATTAGGATCTTAGAAGTTACTCCTAGCTACAACAAAAATTTGAATCCCAATGAGTCTTTCAGTCGATTTATTTATACAAAAATAATTGAGGGGCGGCTTCCTTGAAAGGAGGAATACTTCCCTCCAAAATCTCAAGATTTATGGATTTGGTTCCCTTTGTCCTTGTCATGCACTTGGAGTTACTCGAATGCTAGTGAATTCAAGTTGTTGGAGAGAAATTTTTTATCTCAAGCCAAGTTAGGGAGTTAATGAGGTGGACAAAATCCCTATATTCTCTCTAGGTGTCTCCATCAAGCCCCTACATGGTAAATATCTCAAAAAATGCTTCTTTTACCTACACATCAATCACATTAGGCCATACAATATGTAAAACACCCTTTATTCTTCCTACTAAGCATATTGTGGTTAAAAATGTGAATTAATGTGAGAAAAGGAGAGATTTAAGGGTCGAAGGATAGCACAATGAGCTTCAAAAGATACCTATTGATGGGACCCATTATCACCCCCCTACTGAAGGTTTTTCTCATCCTATGAGCAACTCGGACAATGATATGAGGCTCAATCATGGCCCTAGTGGCCTCTCTGATATCCCAAGGCACTATAGATGGTGTGCCTTCTTGTGGATAGAAGTTTTCATTTGTCTCTATCTTTGTCCATTATTTTTGTTCCTCTGCTCAGTTTATTCCTTCTTGTAGGGTCAATAGTAAAGGAGGACTGATATTGATCCCTATCCAGTTGATCTTTATTCTTTTCATTATTCTTTTGTATAATGGGGTTCTTTCCAAGGTATTACTTAATATTTCTGGAGAGTGATACTCTTTGATTTGTAATTTGTGATGAAGTGCATGCCACCTCCTTTAACAAGCATGAAAACACTTTGTTCCCAATATCTTAAAAGTGTCCTGAAAATACAAGATAGATTTCTCTTGGGATGCTATGTACTTAGGTTCCAATTCAGGATCAAAGGAGATGAGATTGTGGTTCTTGATGATAGCATTAGTGCTCACTAATTCTGCTCTGATATATAAGGGTTGATTTTCATCTTTTTTCATCACCTTATTCACCTCTTCATCCCTTGTATCCTCATGGGTCAACCAAGAGGTTAATTCCATCAATTTCATGTCTCCCAACCTTGAGTTGGGGTCCCAGAAATTCATGTCTGTGAGGATTATATTGTGCATGTAAAACTCATCCAGCTTGGCTCTATCCCCAATACTTTCCATTTTACAAAAGTCAATAAATTTCTTGTAGTCTTGGAAAGGCAAGGAGCCATACTATGCCAAGGTATTAATTTGAAGTTGAAGCCACTTCTCCTTGAGAAAAATAGCATGGTATTTGGAGGGTTTCCTGCACTATAGGTCTTCCATAGATAAACTTGTCATAGTAGCAAGTTGTGTCTCTTTTTCTTGCAGTGTCTCTCTTAACCTTGTGTTTTCCACTTGTAGTTGGTATATCATAGTTGACTCCCTCAGTATCAAGTTACATAATTCCTTGCCCATTTCAGTGAATTTATCCTCCATGAGGTCCACATCTTCTACATTTATGAATTTGGAAATTTACATCCATCTATGTGTTCTGTCTCTCTCTATTTCCAACTCAAATAGGAGTGGGACCAAAAATTTCTCAAGTATAATCCTACCTCCCTCAGCAAATTTGTAGTAGGATTCCAGGTTGGGATATGGATCAGGCCCTTTAATCTCTTGGAGGCCTTTTTCATTTTATTTTAAGGTGGTTACTTATTCCTGTATCACCTCCCACTGCTCCCGTAGCAGCTCCTATTTCTCCTGTAATTTCTTTGTTTCCTCCTGTAACTCTTCTTTTTCTTCTTATAATATGGCATCTTATGTCTTAAGCCTCTTAAATTTGATTTCCCTGGTGTAGGTACTTCCCATAGGTATCACAGGTTGCTTCTTTTTGTTGTTAGGACAATTAATTTCTTCAATCTTCCCATCACTAGGTCCCAATTCTTCCTTCTTACTTGTTGACTCCTCCATGGTGATGGGGACCCTTGTAGGAGGTCGAGGCTTCCCTTGCCTTATCTTGGTCATATTCCTTGTTTTTAAGTATAGGGGACCTTGCGTTGGATGCCTCATTTTGGTCTTGATAGGTGTTCCCAATGTGGCCAGTGTTGCAGCCACTTCTTACTCAGTATTCCTTAGAGAGAGATGGTTTTTATGTCCTTGTTTCTCTGTCTCTTGAGGATTTAAGGTCCCCTCAAGGCTCTCTCTCTCTATCCCTTGTTTCACTCCTTCTCCTTCCTTACTTTCTGCTTTATTTTCCCTTGTTTATGTTGCTTATTATTCTTCCTTGGTTTATATTTCCTCTTTTCCTTCTCTACCCCCAATACTAGAGGTTGGTGTTCCCTCTTGTTGTGTGGAGGTTATGTTTTTTGTTTCAATAAAGGTTTCCATATCCATATCTACGAAAACCGTCTAGAATATAGGGTACCTTAAGTGGTTGAGGGCATCCATAAAAATCAGCTTGATGAGGTCATGGTGAGAAATGTGTTGGTGCTTCCCTTCCCTCACTTTCTAGCTCATCTCAATGATAGATTGTATTAGGAAATGGGATGGGATAGCAAATTTTTCTTTGAACCTTAACTCATGGATCAGCCTAAAATGGTAGGATTATATCGTGCTCAACCTCCCCTCATAGGATATGTATTTGAGAATATGGTAGGCCAATTCATCCCATGGGTAAATTAGGATCTCCTTTCTAACTCCATTTTTGTATTCTACAAGTTTTTCTTTCAGAATGAAGAATTTCTTCATGGATGTGACACTCATTGCTTTGTCCTCCTTGCTCCATCAAATTCCTAAGGGTAAGGTAGTCACTCTAATTATGATTTTAGAATTTAGAGAGATTTCAAGGCCTCTAAAAATGGTGGTGGCACTATCTTCTCCCTGAGCATTTCATGCCATGGAAAATTCCTGGGTTATATCATCATCATATCCCTTCAACAGTTCAAAGAAACCTACACACTGATGTCTCATAAAAGTATTTACCACAGGAGGATGTTGATGAATTCTCTTTATGTCTAAGGGCTCTCTTCTGTTGACCCCCCCCCCCCCATTTCTTCTACTACTCCTTCTCAAGGAACTTTGGTGTATTTCAAATTATGGCCTTAGAGCAGTCTTGATTTTAGGTATAGTGTCAAATTTCCCTTTTTATCATAGGGGGAGAAGGATGTCAGTAAAAAAATTTTAACAAAACAAACTTTTCTTTGACCCTATCTTGATCTTACATATGACAATTTCCAAAATTGAACTACTACATAATTCTTTTCTACATGGCACTTAATTCAAACAGAATTTTCCATGGCTATAGGGCCACTTACTCCTTTTACTGTAACTTTTTCATGTGCATGAGGGTTTCAGGGAATTTTGGGGTAATTTCGACTTCTTTTTTCCTTTCAATTCTCTCTTATAACTTCCTTCTGTGCCTCCTGTAGCATTTCAGATCCTCCTGTAGCAGCTCAAAGCCTCCTGTAGCTCCTCCTATAACGCCTACAAACATTGTTTTAAGTACCTCGTTAACACCCTAGGCAGTCTCTGATAGCTCTAACTCATCCCTCTCTAATTTTTTATTGAAATGAGATATTATACAAATGGATTCAAGCCTTTTACTCATTATTTATTTTTATGGTAAAGGCTCGGAGTGTTTTTTTGACATGGCTCTTGCACGAACTTCTCTTTTATAACCGTTGTCCCCACTCCTTGCAGTCATTACTCTACTCTTCATGATTATCACCTCACTCGTAATCACCACTTCACTTGATTTGAATTTTCCACATTGCATGTGTGACTGAAATAACTTTATTTTACTAATCGAAGATGTCCAATTTTACTAGCCACATCCAGCCCATAAAAAATATTTTTCTCGACCATTACACATTTTATCATCATATGCATACAGAAGAGGTAAATTTTTCATACCTGAGTCTACATGTGATGTCAATGTGCTGGAGAAACTTGCATGTTGGAGTTGGACTTCATAACATGATGATCCTGAAGGTGTTGATTTCCTTTGTTTTCTTTTGCACATGTCCATATAACTTAATAGTTCTTTTATAGATAACATTGTTGTCTGTGCAGGTTTCTTCTCGGTGTCCAATCTGTTGCTGGTGGAGTGGATGGATTTCCAGCTTGTGTGCCCCTTCTTACTTCAGACATGGATTCATGATGCTCAAGGTGGTTGGGTCTTCCGTTATGTGGGTGTAACCAAATTTATTTGGGGATTTGATGTGATTGTACAAGCTGCTATAGGAGGAATTTACGTCTTGTAACAATCACTTAATTCTTCTTTGAGGCCCTATATTGCATGTGGGATTGATGTTATGCAACCAACTCACAAAACATAAGAAAATATAGATCAACGACTTATAAATTAGCATCTTCGAGGGGGAAACTTCCTTTACATTACATAAATGAACGATTCTTGGATGATACAAATGAAAAAACCTAACTTCCATATATAGGAGTCTAAGGGGTCACAATATAACAATATGGGGACCACATGGGCACAAAAAAAACAATAATGGGGCTACACATATGGGGAAAAAATAACAATATGGGGACTAAATGGACACAACAATAGCAATAATGGGACTACACTAACAATAACAATAAGGCACTACACTAGTATTATAGGGACTTAACATGCCCCTCTCCTTCAAAAAAGTGTTGTCCTCAATGCTTGAGTATTTCTGGATTCCTCTATATGAAATTCTCATTCTCCCATGTGGAACCTTCAACGGGTAATTTCTTCCACTTGATGAGATACTTTGAAATTGATCGATTTTGTAGTTTTTGAGTTCTTGTTTTTGTGATTGCTTCAGGTTCCAATATGATTTTTCATTCATTTTCAAGTTCTAAAAATATTGTTTGAACTGGGAGTTTTTCACTTATAACCTTCTTTAAGCATGAAACAAGTAAAATTGGGTGCACTCGGGAAGATGCAGGAAGCTCCAATTTGTATTACATAGTACCAATATTTTGCAACACCTTCTAAGGACCATAGTACTTTGGCAATAATTTATTATCCTTCTTAACTTACTTGACGAGAATTTGTTTGTATGGTTGTAGCCACAAAAATAACCAGTCACCTACATCAAAAATTCTTTCGCTGTGATGTTGATATGCATGTTGTTTCATTCATTTCTGCACCAAAATTAGGTTATCCTTTAAGAGTTGGAGAACTTTTTGTTGATGATCGATGTGATCTTCCACTGCTTGAACCTTAGAATTTTCTCTTAAACATGATTTTCATGTTTGAAACTCTAGTGAGCATAATTGTGAAAGTATGCCTCGTTGTTATTTCTTTGGAAGCTTTTTCATGTCATTAGAGCTGATTATATTTCCTGGTTTCTGTACGATACCCCTTAATTCAACTTCCTTTCCTTCCCAAAAAAATTTCAAGAAAAGTTCTTGAAAATTAAAACCTATCGTACCCAAAGATTGTAACCATTGAACTCCTAATACAACATCAGCACCACCCATTGGAATGGAAAGCATTGGGATATTGAATACATATTCCCCCATGTTTAACTTGATATTATCGCACTTTCTAGAGAAATTTATATTTCTTCCATTTGCAACCATCACTTGACACTCTGGTGTTGGATATAGGAAGAAAATGAATTCCTTGGCTATCTTACAATTAATAAAATTATGGGTACTACCTGAATCAATCAACACTATTACCTTTTTATTCTTGATATCTCCTTCTATCTTGAGAGTTTGAGGAGTGGTGATTCCTGCCAATGCATTACAAGATATCGTCAAATTCATTTCTTCTTTCTCTAAGGTCATTTCCTGGTGTATATCCTCTTGTTTTGAAGTTTCTTGTTCCTTTTATTCCTCCTCCTCACAATATATGTAAACTAATTTCTTCTCAGCACAACTGTAACAAAGCCCTTTTGCTATTTTCTCTTCCAATTATTGTGGTGTCAACCTTGTAGGTTGTGGAAGGCTATGAGAAGAAACACTTCCATATTTATAGTTGTGAGTGGCAGGATTTATTTTTTCCATAGTTTTGCTTCAATTTTTCTTTCCAACCTAAATGCCTTCACCCATGAATTAGGTTCCCAAAGGCGAACCTCATGTTGGATGTTATCCTTTTGGATTCTGTTAGGTCCCTATATTACTAGTATAGTCCCTTATTATTGTTAGTGTAACCCCGTATTGTTATTATAGTACCCTTGTAACCCCCATATTGTTATTATTGTGCCCTTAACTTATTATTGTTATCGGCTAGGATTACATTGTGGCCCCACTAGGATTACATTCTGGCCCCATGGACTCCTATATATAGAAAGGAGGTTTTTTAATTTGAATCATCCAAGAATTGTTCATTTATGTAATGTATTGGAGGTTTCCCCCTCGAAGTGGCCTATTTCTAAGGCGTTGATATCTCTTTTCTTCTATTTTTGGAGCTGGTTTCACAACATTTGGTATCAGAGGTTTGAGATTATAGGGTTTCGCTGCTCCAAACAGGTCATTATGGAATTTTCACTATAACTTTTTTTCTACGAAGTTTCAGAAGCTAAAAATTTTAGGGTGTGAATCCGAAATCCTAAGGAACATCGTCGAAAAATTTCAGAGCTTGGTTCGCAATATTTTAGGAGATATGATCTGTGGAAGTTAGGTCTTTTTGCAGGCTCCTCAATTTAATCTAAACAGGCCATTGTCGAATTTTCACTATAAATTTGTTTCTACAAAGGTTCAGAATCTGAATTTTTAGGGCGCAAAGCTAAAATCCTCAGGAAACGTGTCAAAAACGTTCAGAGCTTGGTTCGAAATATTTTCGGAGATATGATCTGTGAAAGGTAGTGTTGTTTTAGGCTCCTGAATTTCATCTCAAAGAGGTGATCGTGGGAAAATATTCATAAATATCTCTCTAAGCATCGGATTGGAGTGCCGTAAAAAGTGGCCACAATTATACGGACTGTATTTTTTTCCTATTAATTTCAGAGCCAAAGGAGGAAACATGACATGTGGCAAGTCGTACAAGTTCGCTCTACTGAACCAGTCCAAAATTGGGTCATTGTGGGAGATTGGACATAAATTTGTCTTGAAGAATCCAAATTAGATCAGACCTGTGACATTTGAAAGAAGATTCAAAGGGCTAATATATGGCTAAATTTCAGAGATTGAATATCCACAATTATATAGATAATTCAATTTCAATATCGAGCTCCTCAAACGCAAGTAAAAGGTGTGTATTTTTTTTCCGAATTGCATAAGTCTTGTTTGAAGAATCAAGTTGAATTGATTCCAAGGGCATATTGTAGAATACATATCAGTATTGAATTCTAAAATGGCCCCAAAAAATAATTCAATCCCCATTAAGCCTTTAGAAGGCTCTACTATGACTCATGAAGATGAAGAATGGCAACATGACATATCAAAATTACAAGAGCAAGTGCAACAAATTTCGCTCTCGCAAAGAACAACAAAAAATGAAATGGAAGTTTTGAAGAAAGCCATGGAAACTAAGATGGATGGTTTGAAGAAAGGCGTGGAAGCTAAGATGAATGGTTTGGAAGCTAAGATGGATGGCATGGAAGTGGGCATGGAAGCTAAGATGGATGATATGGAAGCTAAGATCAATGAAAAAATGAAAGACAACATGGAAAACATGAAGAAGGATCTAAAAGTAGACATCGAAGGTTTGGCAAGGTTGATACAAGAAATGTTTCCTAATGGTGAAAATATAGTAGAGGAAACTCATGATGAGAACAAAATAAATGTTAATCGTGATTTCATAAACTCTACTGTTGGAGGGAAGAACCACCATATTCCAAAAATGGATATGAGGAAGTTTGATGGAAAGGATTCTGTAACATGGATACTACAGATGGAGCAATATTTTGATCTCCATAATGTGCAAAACACACAAAAGGTACGCATTGCAACTTTGCATTTAGAACAAAATACATTTGTATGGTATCAATGGCTTTGCTCCCGTAAAAAAATTGTCACTTGATCAATTTTTACGGAGGAAATGATAGCACATTATGAGGATACAAAGAGCAACACCTTCTTTAGCCAATTGATAAATCTCAAACAAAAGGGTTTAATGGGGAAGCACATTGAGGACTTCCAAAAATTGAATATAAGGGTAACTGATATTCCAGAGGAACACAGGATTGATCTCTTCATAGGCACTTTAAAGGATAACATTCAACATGAAGTTCGCGTTCTGGAACCCGATTCATTGGAGAAGGCATTCAGGTTGGCAAGAAAAGTTGAATGTAAAATTATGGCAACAAGGAAGCCTACCACTCAATTCTATAAAGAAGGAAGTGTGGCTACGCCTAGATTTCCACAACCTACAAGGTTGAAACCACAACAATTGGAAGAAAAAAGAGCAAAGGGCTTTGCTACAGTTGTGATAGAAAATACACTAAAGGTCATAAGTGTGCTGAGAAGAAATTATTTTACATAGATTGTGAAGAGGAAGAAGAAAATGAACAAGAAGAGGATATACACGAGGAACCAACCCTAGAAGAGGAAGAAATGAGTCTGACCATATCGTGTAATGCATTGGTAGGAATTACCACTCCTCAAACTCTCAAGATAGAAGGACATATCAAGAAGAAAAAAGTAATAGTGTTGATTGATTCAGGTAGTACCCATAATTTTATTCATTGTAAGGTAGCCAAGGAATTGAATTGTTTCCTATACCCAGCACCAGAATGTCAAGTGATGGTTGCAAATGAAGGAAATATAAATTTCTCTGGAAAATGCCATAATATCAAGCTAACCATGGGGGAATATGTATTGAATAGTCCAATGCTTTCCATTCCTATGGGAGGTGTTGATGTTGTACTAGGAGTACAATGGTTACTATCTTTGGGGACGGTAGCTTTTAATTTTCAAGAACTTTTCTTGAAATTTTTTTCAGAAGGAAAGGAAGTTGAATTACGGGGTATTGCGGGGAAGCCAGGAAGGATAATAAGCTCTAATGTCATGACAAAGCTTCTAAAGAAAGAACAGCAAGGCGTAATTGCACAAATATGCTCACTAGAAGTTCCAACATCAAAATCATCTATTTCTGCAGATCTCCAACAAGTCTTGGACAATCATTCCAAGGTGTTTGAAACTCCCAAAGGACTCCCATCTATTCGTGATCATGATCATGCTATTCATTTGATTCCAGGAAGTGTTCCTCCAAACATCAGGCCTTATAGATATCCTTACTTCCAAAAGAGCGAAATTGAACGTATGATTGCAGAAATGTTAGAGGCGTGTATAATTCAACCTAGTCAAAGTTCTTTCTCTGCTCCTGTAGTATTGGTACACAAGAAGGATGGATCATGGCGAATGTGTCCGGATTATAGGGAGGTCAATAAGCTCACCATTAAAGACAAATTTCCCATTCCTGTGATTGATGAATTATTGGATGAATTACATGGAGCAATTTATTTTACCAAGTTGGATCTTCGTTCAGGATATCATCAAATTAGAATGAAGACCGAAGATATTCCAAAAAAAGCATTTCGAACTCATGAGGGTCATTATGAATTTTTGGTCATGCCTTTTGGCCTTACCAATGCACCTTCTACATTTCAAGGGTTGATGAATTCCATTTTCAAACCTTTCCTTAGAAAATTTGTGCTAGTATTTTTTGATGATATACTAATCTACAACAGGTCTTGGAAGGATCATGTTCAACATGTTGATAGGGTGCTCAAACTATTGGAGGAGAAACAATTATATGCAAAAACCTCAAAATGTTTATTTGGAGTACAAGAGGTGGAATATCTGGGTCATATTGTATCTCACGAGGGTGTTAAGGTAGACCCTAACAAAATTAAAGCTATTAAGGAATGGAAAGTCCCCATAACCATAAAGAAGTTGCGAGGATTTCTCAGGTTAACACGGTATTATCGCAAGTTTGTTAAGAATTATGGGAGAATAGCAACACCTTTAACAACATTATTGAAGAAAGATGCATTTTCATGGACTCCTGAAGCAACTAAGGCCTTTGAACATCTTAAAGAGGCAATGTGCCTAGCACCGCTCTTAGCTACGCCAGACTTCACAAAAACCTTTATTGTGGAATGTGATGCCTCAGGAAATGGAATTGGTGCAGTTTTAATGCAGGAAGGAAGACCCATTGCTTTTGAAAGTGGTCCAATCAAAGGAAAGTATTTACAGAAACCTATTTATGAGAAGGAAATGTTAGCAATACTGCATGCACTAAAGAAATGGCGAACTTACCTAATGGGAAGACACTTCAAGGTAAAAACTGATCATGATAGTCTTAAACACTTTTGGAACAAAGACTATCTTCAGAAGAGAAGAAAAAATGGGTCACAAATATGTTGGGTTATGACTTTGAAATAATCTACAAAAAAGGAAAGCTTAATGTTGTTGCAGATGCACTCTCAAGAAAGAATGAAGAGGTGGAAGCATTGCTTTGTGCCATTTCTATTATCCAACCGGATTGGATAACCGAAACAAGAGATGAATGGAAGAAGGACAAAGATGTATGGACACTCATTCAAAAGTTGCAGCAAGATCCTAGTACATCTGATACATTTAGTTGGAAAAATGATTCCTTATGGTACAAAGATCGTTTATATCTTTGTAAGAATTCCCAACTAAAACAAAATATTCTTCTGGAATTGCACACTTCTCCTTTAGGAGGACACTCAGGATTTTTAAAAACTTACCACAGGGTGAAGAAAGAATTCTTTTGGGATGGCCTTAAATCTGATATTCGAAAGTTTGTGGCGGAATGTTTGGTTTGCCAGCAGAATAAAGTGGAAACAATTAAGACCCCAGGACTTCTACAACCTTTATCCATTCCAGGTCAACGTTGGGAGGAGATTTCAATGGATTTTATCACAGGTTTACCTAAGTCCTAAGGAAAGAGTGTCATCATGGTGGTAGTTGATAGACTTACCAAGTATGCACACTTTTGTGCATTATCTCATCCATTTAAAGCAAGTACAGTTGCTACTACATTTATGGACACATTTCAAAAGCTACATGGAAACCCAAGGGTTATTGTGAGCGACAGAGATCCCATTTTTACTGGAAATTTTTGGACAGAGTTATTTTCTTGTTTGGGTACTCAATTAGCTCATAGCTCATCTTATCATCCTCAATCTGATGGTCAAACTGAGATAGTAAATAAATGTTTGGAAGGATATCTTCGTTGTTTTGTATCTGATAAACAAACACAATCGGTCAAGTGGTTACCTCTTGCTGAATGGTGGTATAACACTTCCTTCCATACTGCAGCAAAAATGACCCCATTTATGGCACTTTATGGATATCATCCACCATCCATCACATCATATTTTAGAGAAAATTCGAAGGTTCAAGCAGTGGAAGATCACATCGAGCATCAGCAAGAAGTTCTCCAACTCTTAAAGGATAACCTGAATTTGGCACAAAATCGAATGAAACAACAGGCAGATCAACATCGCAGCGAGAGAAATTTTGATGTAGGAGATTGGGTATTTTTACGGCTACAACCATACAAACAAATGTCCCTCAAGCAAGCAAAGAAGGATAATAAATTATCGCCAAAGTACTATGGTCCTCACAAGGTGTTGCAAAAGATTGGTACTATGGCATACAAATTGGAGCTTCCTGCTTCTTCGCGAGTACATCCAGTTTTCCATGTTTCATGCTTAAAGAAGGTTATAGATGAAAATCTTCCAGTTCAAACAGTATTGCCAGAACTTGATGGGGAAGGGAAGATCATATTGGAACCTGAAGCAGTCATAGAAAAAAGAACTCGACAACTACGGAATCGATCAATTTCAGAGTATCTCATCAAGTGGAAGAACTTACCTACTGAAGATTCTACATGGGAGGATGAGAATTTTATACAGAAGCACCCAGAGCTACTCAAGCGTTGAGGACAACACTTTTTTGAAGGAGAGGGGCATGTTAGGTCCCTATATTACTAGTATAGTCCCTTATTATTGTTATTGTAACCCCCTTATTGTTATTATTGTACCCTTGTAACCCCCATATTGTTATTATTGTGCCCTTAAATTATTATTGTTAGGTCGGCTAGGATTACATTGTGGCCCCACTAGGATTAAATTATGGCCCCATGGACTCCTATATTTAGAAAGGAGGTTTTGTAAATTGTATCATCCAAGAATTGTTCATTTATGTAATGTATTGGAGGTTGCCCCCTCAAAGTGGCTTATTCCTAAGGCGTTGATATCTCTTTTCTTCTATTTTTGGAGCCAGTTTCACAACAGATTCCCTATGAAGACATCAATCTTATGCTCCTCTGGAATATCATTTACCCTTTATACAATTTTTTGAATTTCTCGATGTGTTCCACCATTGAACCCTTTTGTTTGAGATTTATCAATTGGCTAAAGAAGGTGTTGCTTTTTGTATCCTCAAAATGTGTTATCATTTCCTCCGTAGAAATTGACCAAGTGACAAGTGGTTTAAGGGAACAAAGCCATTGATACCATAAAATTGATTTGGTTCTAAAAATAGATTTTCAATGTGTACCTTTTGTGTGTTTTTCACATTATGGAGATCAAACTATTGCTCCATCAGTAGTATCCATGTTACCAGATCCTTGCCATCAAACTTCCTCATCTCCATATTTGGACTATGGTCAGTCTTCAATCCAACATTAGAGTCTATGAAATCATTATTAAACTTTATTTTGTTCTCATTATGAATTTCATCTACTACCTTTTCGCCATTAGTAATAATTTTTTGTAGCAACTTTGTGAAACCTCCCATGTCTGCTTTTAGACCATTCTTCAAGTCTTCCATGTTTCCTTTTAGTTTTTCTTCAATACCATCGATGGCTTGTTTGAAGAAGAAAAAATTGCAAGATGGCCTATTTGAAGAAGAAAAACCCTAGAATCCCAAGCTCTAATACCAAATGTTATGCAACCAACGCAAAAAATAGAAGAAATGATAGATCAATGACTTAGAAATTAGCCTCTTTGAGGGGGAAACCTCCTTTACCTTACATAAATGAATGATTCTTGGATGATACTAATGAAAAAACCTACCTTCTATATATATGATTCTAAGGGGTCACAATATAACAATATGGGGACCACATGGGCACAACAATAACAATAATGGGGCTATACCTATGGGGCACAATAATAACAATATGGGGACTGCATGGGCACAACAATAACAATAATGGGACTACACTAACAATAACAGTAAGGGGATACACTAGTATTATAGGGACCTAGAAATTGAGGTCAAGTCAGAGAAGGTACAAGGACAAGACTAAAATCATCAAGAGGTGGTGTAAGTGATGGAAAATTGAAAACATGGATTTCTAATTTTTTTATGTAAAACCGAGTGGCATTTGAAGATGAATTGTGGCTAGGTGGAGTGGATGAGTGATGGAAGTGATGTTGGTGGGACCCTCTCAACTTCCCTTAAAGAATACACGACCTTTTAAATTCTTCCTCCAATCGGATAAGCCTCTTGTATCATTTCAGGCTCCTCTACTAGCATTTCAGTTTGCTCTTGTAGCATTTCATGACAGCCCTATAGCACTTTAGAAAGGAGGCAAAATATTATTATATCGATGGATAGATGATGGAGGGATGTAGGGAGGTGAATGAAGAGGGGGGAAATGCAATGAATGGTTAGAAAAATGGGGGAATGATCCTGTAGAATATTTCTTGTAGGAATGGTTCTATTGACTATCTAAAGCCCTATAAAAGAGAGATGTTAGCAAATATGGTGTAATAACTCATTCCTTATTTTTTCTTTTTATTTTTTATTTTTTTAGAGACATGCAGGTTGCCTCTGCGGAGGTTTTCAACCTACATGCCTGCCCTAGGTGCCTCATAGGAGGTTTTCACCAGGGGATATTTTCATCTTTTTATTATTTTTTTGTTTGATTTGTTTTTTTTTCTCTTGGGTTGCCCCAGATAGGTTTTCAACCATAGAGTTGTCCTTAGGTGCCTCATAGATTTTTTCACCTAGGCCCTTTATTTTTCTCTTATTTTTTTTTAAGAAGTTGTGTGGATTGAGGACTATGAGCTTCCCATTCACATTCAATTATTTTCTGATTGAACTAATAAATCATTCCTTGGACAGAGGTATCTTATAAAACTTCAACCTATAACCATTGAAAAGTAATGGAATCCCTTCCTCATCAATTGTTCTGATCTAGACAGACCCATTCTCATGACACGTCTCTACTAGATAGGGATCCAACCATCTTGTTATTAACTTTCCCTTGAAATCCTTGGATATGGAATCATATAACAAGGCCCAAGATCCTGCTTGAAAATTTTTCTCTCTCATGTGCTTGTTGACGAGTCTCGGTATTGCAACAAGAATGTTGCAACTCCCAAGGCTACCAACTTTAATTATCAACCTGGGGTTCGTACAAACTTAAGAGGTGTTGGAACTATATGTGGAACATACAATGTGTCCTTATTTAATTGATCTGATGTAACGAAGTGAATTTCATGAAATAAAATCTTAAACTAATTGAAGAAATAGAAATTTTATTTTGAAAAGAAATTAATCCTATGCAAGAACAACAATTTGTAATTGAAATCCTAAGAGCATGAATTCAAACAAATAGGCCTAATATACTTTGTAAAAATTCGTGTCCTAAGTGGTGTTTATTCTTCCTCTATCATGTATTTAGATCCTATGGGTCATTATTCAAGCCTAAGAGACAACCACCAAGCTTTGGGAGCAAATCTGGTCAAGTTTACACGTGCTACAAGAATGCTACAGGAAGTTGCTACAGGAAGTCATGTTTTGCTACAGGAGGAGATAACTCACTGAATGACCAAGTAAATCAAATGTAAATGGGATGGGAAATTTTTTTTATTAAGTAGGATTTATTAGAACTCCATTCCAAGTGGAATCACTCCAAAATACCCCTGTTAACATGTGCTAAACAATACATAAAATCACTAGTCTAAAAACTGGAAATTCAAGAACTAGTGAGCTAGTTAACCTATCAAATGCCTAACCTAATCAAGTGAAAATTCAATGGGGTAAATTTTTTTATTAAATTTAATTATTTTATGACCTAATACAAGTAGAATCAACTCCAATTAATCTTATTAAAACGTTCTAAAAAATAGCAGACAATTACTACTATTTTGCTAAAAGGGACTTCAAGAAATCCTAGATTCGTGAACTAGTAACCCAATCAAAGTAGATCAATGATGAAGATAAATTTTCACAGCTATTCTAAGGATGAATAATGCTTGTGACTCTGTAAATAACCTACAAAACAACTCACTTCATCCATTTAACCAATATAGCCTACAACAAAATAATCATGAACAACAAATGCATAAAAAAGCGATGCAAATGAAAAAGACATTCAAAGAACATAAATAAATTGTGCAAGAGGGCTCTGAGGCTCCTAGGATGGCCAAGCCCAAGGAGAAATGGAGTATTATGGAATAAACCAAGATTTAGAAGCTAAAAATGGAACCAAAGTTCATTATTTGAATCAATCCATGTGCTAGAAATGAAAGTGGAGCTGCAAAAAAGCAATTTTTCTCCACAATAAGTCTAAGAAATGCATGCCTATTAATTTTTCATAGAGAAGAATTGTTCTTTACTTTGATTTCTTCATTGACATGTTGCATTCACCCCAAATAATTCTTCCATTATATATATCTATATCATTAACCATCAAAAAAAGAAACTATGCAGGAAGAACAACATTGTCACCATCATAATCATGTAAGTAGCGGAAAATAAAATATGAAATGAAGAGAAGCATGAACACATAGAGACACCAGGATTGGTCTGAGGCCAGGAAAAATGCACTACAGGGAAAACCCTTGTAAATTCTTCTTCTTAGATATTCATTGAATCGTTCATCAATAAGAGTACAATGATCCATGAGAACATATCTTTACGATGCAAAAAAAAAAATAGCATACAACACTAAAACCATACCCATACTTCTTCATGAAGGAAAGTGAATCTGAGAACTAAAATGCATTGAAACTGGCTATAGCATACTAATGAACACAACTGGTACTCAATGAATATTGAAGATACTTATGAAATTAAAACAAATATATTTTATCTGCAAACCAGCATATCTATAATACCAAAACTCAGGTCTGATAAATCACCAAGTGATCTCATCTCCATTGTCTTAGATATGAATCCAGGAGACTATTATCGACTACTCTGCCGCAACTGTGACTGAACAGTTGATCTCTGAAGACATTGCGCAATCATTAAATACAATCCAAATTTGATTAGCCTAGTAACTCTCTGAGCCATGGCCTTAACATGCTCAACCCGCAGTTGAAGGGCTCTGAGCTGCTACCATAGTGTTATGTGCCCATGGTTGAGCTTCAAATCAGCTCGATCTGACCTCGGAACTTTGGTTGCACCAATAGCAAGTTGTGCCATCGGCTTTGGAACCTTGGCCACAGGCACAACATACCCTGCCCGTTACTCTACTAACCTAGGCCACTACCTAGGCCTCTCCTGCCCGCGGATTTGGCCCAATAGATCCAGATCTGAAATGTGTCTCAGACCCTAATCCCGATCCACAGTGTGCCACTACGCGAGCTCCTTCTGACGTACCTGTGCGAGCTAATAAATCGAAAATAAGAACAAAAATGAAAATAACATGGAGAAGATCTCATGAGCGAATGTGTGAAAATGAACTTGAGGTCACCTATATTTATAACTTTGTGAGTAATCGTTGGGGCTTTTAATGGATCAACATGCGTTTAGGCCAACTCTTAAAATATTAAATTAATTCATAACTTAACTTCTGCTTAACCGTTTGGGGCGATATGCAGGTCAATTTTGATCCTCTCGAAAAGAGGAATCTCATTAAATTATTATCTTAATAATATGAGCTTTCCAATGTGTAATTTTACCTTGGTTGCAAAAAAATAACTCTCCCTCTCAAGTAGGAAAAATTCGACTTTGCAATCTCTACTTGTAGTTCTCTGCATCATAGAGTCATCACGACACAACACAATTTACTGATATTTGGTCATCGGTCAATATGCCATTACGATTTTCATGCATCATCATGTGTCGTCATAGAACACATATTTCATGTAGTCGTCATATTGTGAACATTTCTCATTGTAGATCATCATTGTACTCTTCATTGTTATTTCTTCTTTTCTCTTGATTCTTACTACTTGTATGTTGAACATTCTTGAATCTAAGATAATACTTTCTCACCGGAGGAGAGCCTGGGCTACCACCCTCTATTCATCCATTAGGTTTTCATCATGCCATCTCTGCCATCATTCTATTATCCATAATATCATCAAAGGAGAGCATATTTACAAGGAGCGCATATCTCGGAATCTCATGGGGGAGCTATACCTCTACAACCCCATATCTAGCAAATAGGATACCATCCACGTAGGGGAGATCATCTCAACCCTAGTGTCACATTGGAGAGCTCACTCTAAACTCACAATCACTTAGGGTTATTTCACATCAAGGAGCTCACTCTCAACCCAGAATCACATAGGGTCATCCAAACCCATCCTATTGCCTACTGATATTTCCATTGATGACCCTGAATATTCATGTGGTAGAAAACATACGTCATAATCCAGCTTGGATGAGATACCCAACTTACCAAGAGGTAAGGATCACACACCTCCAAGCCTCCTCAATCCATTGGCCAAATGGGGAGGGAAAATCCCAACAAATCCTATGGGTATGATGCAACTGGGGTATACTATGCAGTGAACCAATGGTGGAGGAGATAATTGACTTGTCAAAATAGACAAGGATCACACACATACCCACGAGTGATAGATAAGTAATATGCCCTATTTTCCAGAGTTCCCTCAACCCCAATAGCCCTCTATCTCAATTCCTCATTTTTCGAGCTCGACAAAGAAGAAGAGTTATCTCAGTGTCCTCGATCAGCGTTGCTCTCATTTGGTAATTGTTGATTCCTATTCCTACATGACACCAAATCAAACATTATTTTTGAAAATACATAATCCTGTAAATTGTAGCAAGATACCAATAACAACAAGATATCATGACCATCCTCCCTCTCTTGGAGGTGTCAAAACATGCATGGATGCTATAATCATTCTCCTTTTCACGGAGGAGTCAATCACAAGCTTTAGCTTGTCTTGAACAACTACATTGTCTCAATAAATGGAGAGATCATTACCTCAACTATACGAATTTGGGATTCTTTGTCATCATAGTGTATCCATGTCTAATCTAGATCATACCCAATCATCTCTCTAAGGAGCTTCTGCATCATGCCTCATAGCTAGCCATGCTAGCAGTATTGTAGCCAACCTTGTTCGTGCTATGGACCTCTCATCCAAGATATCATGGAAGATCTCATACTAAGGTAGCATCCAAATGTTCTTACCACTACTAATCCAAAACATTATTATTTCATTCATGCAGCTACCCATCATGGGAGAAATATCTCAACCAAATAAAAATATGCTTGGTAGCAATCCTGAATGAAGCAAATCAATCATGTTCTATACACATCATATATGGATGGATTTTCAAAACAGAACATTAATGCTTCAATCAACTAACATATTCCATATCACGTTCAATGAACATTTGAACTTTAAATCAGAGTGTCCAAGGATTTACATTACACAAAGAAATTTAACCCGTCTTGTACTATGGAATTGATTTGAGTATGAATGTTAGTTTCGTTGTGATAATTTCATCTTCAGATTTAAAATTTATTTACTGATCTTATGCTTGATGTACATAATTTTCCTTGGTGCTTATGTGTGTCCAATAGGTACTTCAACTGAGTTTTATGAGTGAATTCAAGAGCATAAAGTATGAAATTCAAATTTTGAATAGCAGAAACATAAATAACAACAAGCCATCACAATGATCCATTAAAAAAGAGTTTTGATGAAAAATTTCACCCCTCCTGGGCTACATCTCCTTGGTCCAACTTCCATGGCTTGGGCCTCTATATTAGCTCAATAGTGAAAAAATTGTTGCTTACGTGCATCAAATGCTCCTGAAACATACTCCAATGAGTTCAGAATGTCAAGATCTATCAGAAATGACCATTCATTCTCTCAATTTTGCCTTCAGCTGATCTAGGCATGGCCTTCCTTCCTGGTGGCCCTAAGCTTCAATTTTCTTCAAAGTGATAGAAACTCTTGTAGAATTGTTCCTCTACCTCTACAACCTATACCAATGTGTTCATAGCATGCCAATGTGTTAGGAATGACTCTTCTTGAGCCAAAAATTTTCGAAAATTGCTCAAGATATGGCCAATTTAATTTTTCCCTGGAATCCTCCTCCAAATCTCGAGAGGACTCCAGATAAGTCCGCCAAACTGGTGATTCCGCCGAAAATGGTAGAGTCCTCTAAATCTGCAGCCACATAAATCCAGGTTTAATTATATCTTAATTGTGCTTAGCTAGTGGATAATTCGGTCTTAACTATGCTTAAACGCATTCCAATAAAATCGAATTAATTAATGTTGACCACTGTTTACAATAATTAATCCACACTTATAATTAAACTTTGTACTTTATATTTTCTGCTCCACTCTCAGTTGTTGCAGCTTGGTTATATGGGGAGGGGGCTAGCCTGTGGGGCTGGCCCCCTCCAAACCCCTCCATCGGATTACATATGACTATAAGTATAAGTCGGAAGCTATGGTTATTAAGAACCATGGCAACGGCTTGTTGGTAAGGCAGACGGTTGGTGCGAGGGAGGTCATGGGCTCGACCCCAACCTCCACCCATATATTTTGCCCGAAGATATATAATTTTTCAACTTTGGTTATAATAAAAAATGCACGCATATAAATAATTACAACCCAACCTTTGAATCATAATATTTCTCTGCCCAAACTATATAATAATAATGAACTTTGGAATATATGATTCGGACTTTGTCATATAAATATTTTTCGACCACCATATAGTTAAAATTAATCCAACCACCATTGAAATTCGAACCTTAGGAGAAGATCCCTCAAATAATAAAAATTTGAATTCAACCTTAGGAGGACATTGTGCAATTTCACCTTCTCAAACCCAAATTGTGAATCCTCTTGTGACACTTGTCACAGTGCCACTGGGAAAAAAATGAAGAATATTCCTTACATGCTGACTGGGCTACCATGTCATCAACCTATCACTGTTCTACAAATATTTTTTTAAATTTGCTTGTTCTAAACTGCGGTAAGCAGGCTATAACTTCTTCATCCTTTCGAAACAAAGCGCATCAGATTCCTAGTGATTGGTCGTTCGCGGTCGTTCAGTTTCCAATCAATTCTAAGCACTTTCATTTTTAAGCTTATATATTGAGCACCAAATCATTCCTCCCCACTAGAAGCCTTTTGGACCCTAAAATCTCTCTGATTACTGATCATGTGGATGAGGTTATTTTTCCCTCACCCTTCTAGTCTCTATCCACTGAAATTTTCCCATTTTCATCAACTAGATTTTTTCGCAAAAAACTTAACTTTTTCCTTGATTCTTACGACCTTATCTTGCTATCATTGACACCATCATGCTACAATTTTTCTAAATTTGTATAGAAGCAAGATATTCTTGCAGAAACCATCTTGTTCCAACTTTGGTCATTAATCAAATGGAATTTAAAAATTGTCTCACCTTACACACTGTCATCATGGTGATTCTTAACTGATATCGCTTTGTACTTACGTCAACTCTTGACCAAGTATCTTCGTCATTTCCATGTACCCTTAGGAAACCAAAAACAAGCATTTGTGGAACCCATTCCTTATATTTCAAGTTTCTCTGCCGCTTTCTCTTTGACTTTTCCACTCTCTTGCACTGGCATCTTGTTTCCAACATTGCTCAACACTGATTTTGACTGCTGCAAATGTTTTACATATTGTTAACCTTCTTTCATAGGAAACCTGATAGAATCCTGAAACATCTCATTACAAGCATAAGCATATTTTCTAAAAGTTTCATTCAAAATATCTCTTTGTTTAATCATTAACAATGCCAAATTTTGACTTGCATTCACTATCCTCTTCATTTCTCCTGCATGTATAAGAGACAAACTTGTCTTCTTCTTATGCGCTCTAACTATGTACTCAATACCATATTTAAACAAGTGATACTTATTCTAATGGCGATGAAATAATTCTTTCCTATCATCGAGATAAGGAATTCCCAATACAATACCTGTTATCTCAAGTAGCGCCATATCAAGTTCAACTTCATCAAGAAAGTTTGAATTGACGACGAATCTTAGTATGAACTTCCTTGTAACCTGTGTTAGTGTCAGTATTTTAATCCTTCCACCAGTGATAAAATTAACTCTTTCATGTCATGTTAGGGGTCCCATTATGAAATTTTTATCATTACATTAGATAATGCAAAAATTTGGTCACTTGGTGCAGATTTAGATCAAGTTTCACTCTTTAAAAAAAAAAACATTACTTGATGTCTCATTTCATCACTATGTTGAGTGTCCATCATTCATGAGTCTTTATCACATTCTTAGTAATTTCACCATGAAATTCATTTATTTAGGGTTTCCATTAGGTCTTAGGGTTTTCAAGTTTCATCAAACTACCATCTGCATAAATAAAATACCAGCAAGTTAAAGAGCGACAAATAAACACATTTTTACTATGTAAAGCTTAATTTTCAAATTTATTTTCAATTTCAATATGTAATTTCATGTTTTATACATGTAATAAGTACTCATGGTTCCAAGCTAGCTGCAAACTCAAGGTTCCAATTGCTAAGAAAGTCAAATTTCCAAAAGTATCAGTGTTCAAAAATTCCACCAACTGATCAAATTCAAAAGATCAAATGAAAGGTAAAAATTGCAATGTTTAAGTTGAAATGTAAAAAGGAAAAGTAGGTATCAAGACCAAATTGGAAATTTTAATCAAGATATAAAGGCCATCAAAGACCAAGGAGAGGCTCATTTGCACTCTCATTCATCGAGCTCTCACTTCCCTCAACCAAAAAATCGAATTTTCAAGCGAAGAAGGAAAAATTTTTGGAGGCAATGCGCTCCTAGGCTTGGTGTTGTGCTCCTGTAATTGAGGCGTTGTGCTCCTGGAAATTTAGCGTTGCGCTCCTGTGAAGAGCACTGCACTCATGCGTTCAGCGTTGCGCTCCTGTCAACTCTCTCCTACAAGATACCACAGCTCTCAAAACCTTATTCCAAGCATTCAAACCATCAAATTAAGTCATCTACAGCTCCTATCAAGTAAGTGCATCATTTCATGACCTCCTATCCTTGCTTGATAATCAAATTTTGATGAAAACCCTCTTCATGCTTAAACTCATGTTTTAAAGCTAGAAACCCTAATTTTACTCCCATATGCTAAAATTGTTTTCCCTAGACACAATTTATCCCTCCCACATCTCAGAAAAAACTTTCCTTATCCCTACAAAACTTTATCCCTCATTCCCATCTCCTATTTCCCAAAACCCTAACCCTAGGCTGCAAATTTCCTAGACAGCCTCACTATCCCTGTAATAAATTTCTTTACACTATTTCCCTAAGTTTTTCTACCCCCTACCATTTCCCTAAGCTCCCTAACTCCCTTCCTTACTTCCCTAATTTTTCCTACACTCATTCCCACTCCCTAAACCTACTTCCTACCCCCTTTTCCTTCCCCTTCCCTAGGGTTTCCAAAATAAAATAAACACACGGAGGAGGAAAGATATTTAATAGAGGAGGACAGAGAGGAAAGAATACCAAACAAGGGAGGGAGGATTTTGAGGCTTAAGCCATCTGACACCAGAGAATTAATGGCTTCACCCATGAAAATCACTTGCTTCAAACAAGTGGGTTGCTTTGATTTTTGTGAGCTAGTCCAAAGATTTCAACATCACCCTGCATTGATTAGAGTTTTCATATCCAATATTCAAGACAATCAAGTGACCATTGCAAGGGTGAATTTTACCATCTCCACAGATATTATTGATGTAGCCACAGGGATACCCAATGTGGGGGAAAAATAGTTCAAGGCCATAAACATAGATGCCCAACACTATGAATCATTCCTGAAGCCAAGATACAAAAATTAGAACAAGAAGGTTTTTCCTTCCAGCCACCTTTCTTGATATATTTTCTCCCATGATGAATATCATCATGAATTACTTCACTTGTGAGGGCAGATTCTCCCGACTGTACTCATATCACATTAGGTTTATTATGCACTTCACAAGGGTAAAATTTCTCAACGTCCCTCATTATTTATACAGTAGAATTAACAAGATGGCTTACAAATTGCATCGCAAAGAGCTAGAGCATAAGATGAACAACATTTTTCATCATTCTCTTATCAAGATAATTGTCCTACATCATCTCAATCGGCTCAACATTTCTTGGGAAACCTTCATTGAGGATGATGTATTCATTACTCCACCATCTCAGCCTGTTAAACCAAATCCATCACCAGTATCAGTGCCTCAAAAAGAAACAAGATCATCTAGCATGGTTGCAATGATAAATAAAAAAAATGACAAACAGGTCAAGACCTATCATAGGGGACCTAGGCTAGTGTTTTATCCACAGATTGTGGAAGGGGCCTTGCCTTCTTCATCAACAAAGAAAGTACATCAGGATGAGCATCAAAAAAATACAGTTTTCCATGAAGAGGAATACCTTCATGAGGAAGAAAAATACTTTGATTTGATGGATTTGGATGATCAAGATGATCAGGAGACCTAAAATCTGATCATCAAAGAGAAGGATGCCATGATCAAATAATTGCAGGATAACATGGCTAGAGCTCAGTTTGTCATATCATTCATTAAGCAAGAGAACAAGCAGCTGAAATATCATCAAGTACCCATGGAGCTAGAGCTTCTCAAAGTAAAAATAGGTAAGGCTATGATGTCACTTGATGATCCTAACCATGATGGCATTCAAACCAACAGAACAAGACCCAAAACAAGAGGTCTTAAGAGCGCTCTACAACAACAGAAACTTGAGGTTGAAAACCTCACTTTTGAGGACAGAATTTCCAAGGAGGTTGAAGATGACAGAGAGATATGGGTAGATAGGATAAACCTCCACCTTGAGAATCTCCTCCACAGGTAAAAAAAATGTAATAAGATGCTCTGAAACATGTCCAGCAAGTACATCACAAGAAACAAGATCTGTAATATCAAACTCAAGCAATTGGAGGAAAAACACAAGCAAACCCTAATTAAGCAAAAGGAGAAAGATAAGCTTGAGATCTTTTTTGATGTCTCGCTGATTTTTTGAGGCACATTTTGAAATTTTTTGGACAAATTTTTGAGATTTTGGGCATTTTGACAAATTTTGACTAGTTTCCAACACAGTCGACTTGTCAAAAGAGCAGCGCCCTAGGATTTCTATGGGAGACTCCAAATAAAAAATTTCCACCACCATTGGATTAATAATTCCTTATACATGAAATTTTGAATATTGGCACTCAAAATTTGGACAATATAGCAGGGATAAATGGCCAAAAAAACCTTAAAAGTCACCTTTTTCCCTCATTTTCAGGTTGGCGTTGCGCTTTGAAGCAGTGTTGAGATATTGAACTTTTGGAGGCCGTAAACTCATCATTTTCAGTAACCAAGGAAATTTTTGGAAACCATACAGGATTGGATTTCCAATGAGCTATCCTAAGCTCAATTTTGACTTTAGGAAGTCCCTCAAATTCTGCCTTGAAGTTGGCGCTACGCTCCTACCAGTTTGCTGATTTTCTTCAAATTTTTCAGATTCTCTCAGTTTTGTCAAAGACTCATGAATTTTAATGATTTAATTTGATGATGTAAATGTAATTAAGTTACTTTTAATTTACTAGAGGGTAAATACATTAGGTAAAAGTGGATTTTGGGCTAAGATGAATCAGTTTCACCAAATTTAGGGATGAGTTTCTTGACCTCCCTAGTCTTTAGGTTTTCAGTTCAGTATTTTGGGGATCAGTTCCTCAAGTCAAGGATTCGACCCCTGAGCTAGGGAGAATCATTTTTTGGCCTATATATTCCACCACCTTTCTCATTGCAAGGGTTGGATGTTGTTGTATTGATCAGAGAATACTATTGTATCAAACTTTTGGCAAGAATTTATTGACAGAGTTGCAACCATTTTGGTGGGATTCTTGTGGTACTGTATTTTGACATAGTTTCTTCTTCTGTTTAGATATGTGTGAATGTTTTTTACTTTCCATGATAATTTCCTTTCTATAATATTCTTTATTCTTAAGTGAGATAAGAAGAATTCATTTTTAATGCTCTGTTTTGGCAGAATCATCATACTTGTATTTCATTTCCTCTGTTTAAAAAGAATTCATGTATGTCATTCTCTTTTTATCACCTCACTAGTCTAAATCATTTCATCAAACCTCCTTAAAGTGTTAAATTACCTACCTACCTTTCCCCATCAGATGTCTGCAATTGCTTGTCCTTTTTCCCTGGCCTAATTTCCTCTTTGACCTAATTCACTCATCCACCACCCAAATAAACCAATCAAAACCCTTGTGCTACTACACCTAGCCTAAAACCTAATTGATCTAGGCCTCTTGGTTATGATCCCTTGGAGAGAGCCCTCTCCTACCTAGTAGGGCTAGCTATTTGGCGAGAGCTTGGTCTGTGGTTACCTTTGTTGGTCTCTTCTTAACCTCGGAGATCCGGTGGAGTGATAAAAACCTACAATTTTACATTCTTTGATATCCAACCCAAATTATATGGTCTTGAATGTCTAATAATTTCAAGGTCTAGCTACTTAACCAAGTCTTCGGAAATCAAGTTAGCTTGTGACCCACTATCTAAAAGTGTATCAATCTTGGTATGTTTAGGGACAACTCTAATATGGAAAAGTTACATTCTTGTATCTTCATCATGAGTAACATTTGAACAATTTGAATAACTAGTGCTTTCAACATGTTTACCTTTCAAAAACATATTTTTGATATTTGTCTCATCTCCTAAATCTGACCCTAAGTCATGTTCAACTATAACAACAGTTTTCCCTTTTTCTTTGGCTTTCAATTTGTTTGGCTTCAACTCTAGATGAAGTTTCCAATAGTGGTCTTCATCATGGCCAGTCTTTGAACAGTTTTTTCATGTGATTTTTTCCTTCTCTCTTTTTACATAGCTATTTATTTTTCCTCTTCCATAAAACCGTCCCTTTCCTTTACCCTCACTTTCACTTTTCTCATCTATGTTATGTTTCCCACTTGCTTCTAAGTGTGTGGCTTTAACACAAACTTCATCTATTTTTGTGGGATTAAACATGAGAATAGTGTGCCTAAGGTAACTGTGCAAACCCCCAACATACTTTAACAAATTTTCTTGAGAATATAAATTAATACCCAAAATAAGAGCTCTTCTCCTAAATTCATGTGTATAATCTTTCACACTTTTCCCTTTCAACTGTCTAAATTTTTCCAATCCATAATAGCCTTTTGCATGTAAGCTAAGGGATAGAATTTCCTTTTGATGGCAGCAATAAAACTTGACCAAGACATAGAGATATTACTATAGTTTTTAATATCTTCTTGAGTCCTTACTTCCCACTATACAAGTGCAGATCCTTCCATTCTCAAAGAATCCAATTGAATCTTTATGTCATCTTCATGAAGGTTTTGAATCCTGCTGTACACCTCCAATTGACATATCCAATTGTCCAATCTTTCTACATTTATATCGCCATTATACATTGGAAGCTCAAATTTGACATCAATTTTGAGTAAGGGTGTCTTTCCTTTTATAGTCTTTAAGTGAGTATGAGTGGTTTTTGTTGTGGAATTGGAATATGATGATGATGGAGATGATGAGGATGATGAAGATGGTGGAGATGGAGTTGTATTTCATACACTACCCTTTTAACTCTTCTCTTCATCCTTCTTATCATCTGAAGTTCCTTCTCCTTGTGGAGGCCTAGAACCTTCTCCTGCCATCCCAGCAGTGAATGCATCAAACATAATTTTAACCATCCTCTTTATGTCATTGAGGTCTCTCTTGACATCATCCTCTTCTGAATGACCTTGAATCTCTCCAAAACCTGACATGATGGCTATGGATTCAAGCTCAAATTCTGATGTGTTTACCTCTTCAATCAACTCAGCTTCTTGTACAACTTGTACCTCTTCAATCCCAGCTTCTTGAGACAAAAATTGAGGTGCTTCAAGTGCAGCTATGAGTGGAACTTTGGGTGAAGATGATGCTCTTGTAGCTCTCTTTATTCTGTTCCTAATATCAGGACTTGCAACCAACAATTTCCCTTCACCTCTTTGCAACTTTAACCTTCTCATCATCACAAATTTGCAACCATTAAAATTGCAAAAAAATCAAGAAACTATAAAGAAAATAACCTTGCCTTTCAACCAAGCTCTAATACCAACTTGACCTGAGTATGAATGTAAATTTTTTTTTCTAATTTCAACTTCAGAATAAAAATTTATTTACTAATCTTATGCTTGATGTACATAATTTTCCTTGGTGCTTATGTGTGTCCAACAGGTAATTTAACTGAGTTTTATGAGTTAATTCAAGAGCATAAAGTATGGAATTCAAATGTTGAATAGCAACAACATAAAGAAAATCAAACCATCACAATTGATCCATTGAAACAGAGTTTTGATGAAGGACTTCACCCCTCCTAGGCTACATCTCCTTGGTTCAGCTTCCATGGTTTGGGCCTTTGTATTAGCTAAATAGTGAAAATTTTGTTGTTTACATGCATCAAATGCTCCCAAAACATACTCCAGTGAGTTCAAAATGTCAAAATCTATCAGAAATAACTATTCATTATCTCAATTTGGCCTTCAAATGATCTAGGCATGGCCTTCCTTCCTGGTGGCCCTGTAGAAATTATATGCACTAAGCATGCATATGTCCTAGATTCACCTAATCTCCACTATTTAACTTTATGCAAGATACTGAATCTATTCCACTTGTTAATCTTTTGAGGAAAAATTAATTGCACACACATGTGAAGCATAAACAAAAATATTCAATCACACATAACGCAGTTTTTAATGAGGAAAGCCTGAAGCTAAAAACCCCAACTATCATATTATGTATCATGGAGATCATGTAACAATCCTCATACAAAGCTTAGTACCTCAAGCTCTCAATACAATACAATCGTCACACACTAATCAGGCCCAATATTACAAATCCATGCACCGATCTTTGCCTCCTACTAGCCTGCCTCCACTGTGAAATCCAAGCTAACTACAAAGACCAATTCAATGTAATCTCGCTCTCATTGACTGCGTTATTATCATTGGAAACTCCAATGTATATATAGATGAAATCCATGCATCACTAGTAGTCACAACGGATAGTCCATCTTGCCCTTTCACCTATCTCTCTAATGGGTCTCCACTGGGTCTCCACTGGATCTGACATGCACTTTAGTTAACTGTTGTATTGTTCAATTGATTAATGAGTTATTATTTGTGAATTAATTAACTAATTAATTCACTCCACTCTCACTAGCCTATCATTCAGTTAGACTAGATACAACTAGCTCAACTGAGTCTAACTGAGTTAAACTGAATACAACTCCATAACTACTTCTTCCATCTGTGTCATAACTCTTCCACTTGAGTTCTAACTGAGTCCTCCATGCATTAGCTCCAGTAAATCCTCAGGAATAGCGTAATTCCTTCTGTCAGCTGTTGTGCCACATCTGTGCACTAAACTGAAGTGCTCCAAGAGAATAAGTTGTTGTTTAGAGTCTAATTATTATTAAGAGCTAATAATAATCGACATGCATCTATTTTTAGATCAGCGCTCTATAAATAAAATTCTCCCAATATTCTAAAAATAGAATATAATCTACTTTTCACATTTGACCAACCATCCACAAATAGCATCCCGCAACTTATAGAATATTCTCACCATGTCTAAAAATAGACATACACCTAAAAATAGCCTGTGTGGGCCCCACCTAGTTTAGGTGATTATTTTCCAACTAGGATCAAGGATGATGTTTCAGGATGCCTCCTTCATTGTTTCTTGTTGCAAAGTTCAACACTCCCTCTCAACAAGAAAGGACTGTCTTTGCATGTGACATGCAACTCCATGCATTCGCCCTATAACCTTTTGCTGCAACACTTCCAAAACTAAAAGGCTCCAAACAACTCAATCAGTCTAATGCATCTATCATCAAAGTCTTCGACTTCTGCTGGTACCAACTGCACATGTCTTCAGGAACCATTGTGTTTTTTAACTCTGCACCCATGCACTCTACACTTGTTATCAACTCTGAACCACACTCCAGTATCCTACATTGTCACTTTGATCTGCCTGCATCAATCCAACTAATCATGCTACTGCTGCTCTGTGGGCTCCTCGTAGCTAGGTTCAATTCATAAGATCCACACCATCTCAATGAATCATGCCCATAAATATATTCTTGGGATTACTCATGCATGTCGCCCCACCTCTCACCTGGTGGTATAGCCACATGCACTCCCTCTGCCCATCTGGCATGGAATTTCTTTGCATGAGTGGTTTCTCCCACTCCATGATCCTCATCTTGTGGGTGCTCCACATCCCTAGGTTCACTCTTACCTGCATGAAAATCTTGCTCCCTCTCAAGCTTCAATTGCATGTATTTCTTACACTTCCCAACAGTAGGAAGCTCCGTAGAAATCCCATCTACTTCAAATCTATAAAGATTCTTCTTCATTTTTATTTTTCTGAGCTTGTCTTTAAGCGCCAACTTCCTCTGTTCACTTCTGCTTTGGAACAAATCTGTCAAAGCCTTCCACTTATCATATGGAGTTTCTTTCCCATGAAGGCTTGATACAATATGGTCTCTCACACCTTCCAACAGAATCCTTTTCTTCCTTGCTACTTTCTTTTTCCATGCGTCACGTACTGCAGCATCCGCCGAAGTGGGCTTAGGAACATCTCTCTCGATGAATTCCTTCAAGCCATTATCTTCAAGCACTGCCTCCATCCTGTCCTTCCAGGCTATGTGGTTAGAGTTGCCCTCGAGTGCATACTCCAACCGCAACCCATTGAAAAACATTTCAATGTATACTCAACTGTCGCACCAAGAAACTCCTGTAGCAAATTCGAATTGTCCACCGGCACAAACTCACTTCACAATTGCAATCTTCAATCAAAAATGCTCTGATACCATATAGAAATTATATGCACTAAGCATGCATATGTCATAGATTCACCTGATCTCACACTATTTAACTTTATGCAAGATACTGAATCTATTCCACTTGTTAATATTTTGCGGAAAAATTAATTGCACACACATGTGAAGCATAAAAAAAAATATTCAATCGCACATAACACAGTTTTTAACAGGGAAAGCCTGAAGCTAAAAACCCCAACTATCATATTATTTATCATGGATATCATGTAACAATCCTCATACAAAGCTTAGTACCTCAAGCTCTTAGTACAATACAATCGTCACACACTAATCAGGCCCAATCTTGCAAATCCATGCACTTATCTTTGCCTCCTACTAGTCTGCCTCCACTGCGCAATCCAATCTGACTACAAAGACCAATTCAATGTAATCCTACTCTCATTGACTGTGTTATTATCATTGGCAACTCCAATGTATATATAGATGCAATCCATGCGTCACTAGTAGTCACAACGGATAGTCCATCTTTCCCTTTCACCTATCTCTCCACTGGGTCTCCACTAGATCTGACATGCACTTTAGTTAACTACTGTATTGTTCAGTTGATTAATGAGTTATTATTTGTGAATTAATTAACTAATTAATTCACTCCACTCTCACTAGCCTATCATTCAGTTAGACTAGATACAACTAGCTCAACTGAGTCTAACTGAGTTAAACTAAATACAACTCCATAACTACTTCTTCCAATTGTTTCGTAACTCTGCCACTTGAGTTCTAACTAATTCCTCCATGCATTAGCTCCAGTAGACCCTCAGGAAAAGTGTAATTCCTCCTATCAGCTGATGTGCCACATCTATGCACTGAACTGAAGTGCTCCAAGATAATAAGTTGTTGTTTAGAGTCTGATTATTATTAAGAGCTAATAATAATCGACATGCATCTATTTTTAGATCAGCGCTCTATAAATAGACTTCGCCCAATATTCTAAAAATATAATCTCATCTATTTTTCACATTTGACCAACCATCTACAAATAGCATCCCGCAACTTATAGAATATGCTCACCATGTCTAAAAATATACATACCACTAAAAATAGCCTGTGTGGGCCCCACCTATTTTAGGTGATTATTTTCCAACTAGGATCAAGGATGATGTTTCTGGATGCCTCCTTCATTGTTTCTTGTTGCAAACTTCAACAGGCCCTAAGCTTCAATTTTATTTAAAGTGACAAAAACACCTGTATAATTGCTCCTCTACCTCTGAAATTTATACCAATGTGTTCAGAGCATGCTAATCTATTAGGAATGACTCTTCCTGAGCCAAAATTGGTTGAAAATTGCTCAAGATATGGCCAATTTAATTTTTCCCTAGAATCCTCCTCCAAATCTAGAGAGGACTCCTGAAAAGCGCCAAAATGGTGATTCCGTCGAAAATGGTGGAGTCCTCTTAATCTTTCGCCACATAAATCTGGGTTTAATTATATATTAACTATGCTTAGCTCGTGGATAATCTGGTCTTAACTATGCTTAAACGCATTCCAATAAACTCGGATTAATGAACGTTAACCACTATTTATAATAATTAATCCGCACTTACAATTAAACTTTGTGCTTTAGATTTTCCGCTCTGCCCTCTGTTTTTGCAACTTGGTTATATGGGGAGAGGGTTGGCCCGCGGGGCTGGCCCCCTCCAAACCCCTGCATCGGATTACATATGACTATAAGTATAAGTCAGAAGCTATCGTTATTAGGAGCCATGGCAACGGCTTGTTGGTAAAGCGGACGATTGGTGCGGGGGAGGTCATGGGTTCGACCCCGACCTCCGCCCATATATTTTTCCCAATGATATATAATTTTTCAACTTTGGTGATAATAAAAAAATTTCCCATATAAATAATTACAACCCAACCTTTGAATCATAAGATTTGTCCGCCCAAACTATATAATAATAATGAACTTCGAAATATATGATTCGGACTTTGACATATAAATATATTTCGACCAGCATATAGTTAAAATTCATCCAACTACCATTGAAATTAAAACCTTAGGAGAAGATCCCTCATAATAATAAAAAATTTAAATTCAACCTTAGGAGGACATTGGGAAATTTCACCTTCTCAAACCCAAACTGTGAATCCTGTTGTGACACTTGTCACAATGCCACTAGGAAAAAACTGAAGAATATTCCTTGCATGCTAACCGGGATTCCATGTCATCAACCTATCACTGTTCTACATTTTTTTTTAAATAATTTCCTGTTCTGAATCGTGGTCAACAGGCTATAACTTCATCATCCGGAGTTGGTTTTCGACGAAATGAAGTGTGTCAAATTCTTGGCATCGGGCCGGTCGCGATCATTCAGTTTCCAGTCAATTCTGAGAACTTTAATTTTTTAGCATATATATTAAGCACCTGATCAGGAATTTATTTCCCAAATTCCAAAATCAATTCAGAATGCCATGATACATCATTACGATATTCAAAAGAAACATCTCCTTATTACTTATCTTTTTAGGGGCTTTTCACTTATCAAGGATGCATAATCAAAGCCATAATCAACATCAATACCATACCTTGGAACCCATTATCCTAACTTCACTAGATATCAATAAAATATAGGAAAATCTAAATCAAGGAGTTTTCATCGCGCAACACTCTCTGCAAACATAAAGCCTTACCAGGCCAACATAACGATCCATACACAAATCAATGTTGTGTTAACAGAATTAGCTCATCCAAGCCTAGAAGTCAGTCAAACTATTATCAAAGTCATCAATTATTTCAACCAGAGTCAGGTAGAACACATATCAAGTCTTGACTACATACACAGTCAAGTCAACAGGTCACTCATACCATTACATGTTTGTCATGTAACATGTTATTACATGCCATTTCTATCATTAGATGTAGGTGCATTCACATCACGGTTAAGTCATGCATCTTCATACTAAATTGCAATCAACCATTGTGCTAGGAACAGGGAGGCCAATACAGAACCATAAGTTTGTATACTCACATACGACACTAAAGGTCACTAAGCCCGCATAACATAGTCATTTGGAAAATCAAAAATCACTAGATCAAATCATGTCAAATCCAAATGTGCAATCATGGTAAGATCTATAATCATTAAGCATCATGTCAAAAGTACCAAACATATTTTATCAATATAAATCAGCTAAAACATGATGCACAGTCCACAAACATAATGACACATACATATGAATGTCTCAGTCACCTGCACAGACAAGTTTGATTCAAACATACGAACTTTCCCAGCCGACAAATCTTACTGACATCTGCAATACATTTTCAGAATTGTCATCTTCAAAGTGACCATCTGATTTCATGCTCAATTCCAGCAATACCAGAAATCAGTTCAAAACTATAAGACAAATCAGAGAACCATGGATTCGAAATAGACTGAATGCATTATACAAAAATTCAATTATGTGTGTCTCAAGAATAGTCACATCTATGAGCCTTCCTTTGCACGAATGAGGAACGTGTTAGCCACATATAAATTTTTGACATAGCAAATAGGTGGCTAAATTTGTTTCTGAGCCTTCAAGAGAAACATTTCCCTTGAAAATATTTCATCCTGGAAGCCTCTATGTGCCTTATGTTCTCTAAATAAATCCTCACTATTGTCTCCATTTGAAAAGCCCTGCTGATTGTGTGAAAGTGAATGCTTTTAAAAGCCTCCATTTTCCCTTCTTATTCCCTCAAAACCCCAATTTTTCATCTCTTTTCCCCACATAAATTCCCTCTGAAAATCCCTTTATTAGCCCTCCTTTCATCCTAAAACCCTGTTTAAACCTTATATCCCCCTCTGTCCGGTGTAAAAATTATTTTGTTCCCTTTACCGAAACCCCCTTCTTGGCCTTAAAAACATTGAATTTGGCCTAAAACCATCCCTTTTTACATTAAGGGCTTAAGCCCCTTTCGACTTAGCCCTTGGCCCCTTTCTTCACATATAACCTGGTGCCAGAACTAGGTGCTAATCCCCCAGGCACTTATCACAATCAGAACTTTCAATAGCGCCTTTTCCTTTGTTGTTTAAAACTTTTCCGATGCGATGGGTTTTTATTCCTCCGCCATACCTTTCAATCTCAACTGTTGGATCTAAATATCTAACAATCAGATATGTTTCCGCCAGCCATATAACCTTTCCCCTTTCAAAAACACTGTGCCCCATCTTCAAATCTGAGCTGTCCACTCGTGCAGATCCTACGGCCACAATTGAACCCGATGAGCCAGACAGCCCAGCGCGTACACTGCCGATCCATGCAATCTTAGCCATTCATCCGGGCTGATCTAATGGCTCACAAGAAACCCGATAATTGCATCCACCCATGCACCTTCCCATATCGTGCTCGCACCTCCGCCGTCGGATCTAGCCACCCATCATCCTACGGCCAAGAAACATATCGCGCAAATCTTTCATCCAGACATTAACGTTTCAAAATCACGCGATATAAGCGGTTTTGCTTTGCCACGTGGCGTGTAGTGTATGGAATTGCGCAAATTTTTTGAATATCATATACCGCCTCTGATGCCACATGAATACCACCATGGTTTCCTCTTACCACCTCTCACATTGAGTTTTCAAGGATTGATCGTGGTCGTTGATCAAACTGATCTAATGACCCGGATTTATTTTCGCCCTCGCTCATTCTCCTTCCACCCGGTCTCCCTTATGACCCCGTTGAACGATCTCTGTAGTTCATTTTTTTAATCTGACAGCCATGTTACAATATCACCCACATCCATTATCCCTTTGTTCAGCCTTCCAAACAGTTTCATCACGCAATCTCAACCGTTGATCGTCGATGCCTGACCTAATCGGACGGTCTAAAACCCTCCTCACACCAAACCTCCGTCAGACCATTTTTACACCATTCTGCAATGATTTTCGCCTATTTTTCACCACAACCACCATTTTTCATCACCTTTTTCCATCCTCCACGGCCCTCCAGAGTATCCATCTTCCCTCCGTTGAGCCTCCTCAAAATTGTGCTTTCTTTCATCTTAATTTACCTCATTTTCCTTTTTCCATTGCTATCCTAGACCCAATTGATCAATGAATTTAGTTAAAATTACTTTTAGAATGATTTACATGACTGACTTGCTAAGTTTTGTGATTTTTGCCATTGTAAAGACACTAATCAATGTTGGCACGTACATTCCGTAGCTAACCGGCGATTCCCGTTACCGTCTTCACGTTTGAGTATGTCCTGTGGCCTCTCAAGAAAACCGCATATGGGCATAATCCACGTGGCCATGTTTCCACATGGTTCGTTTTCATCATGGAGAGAAAACGAATTTCCGGGTATGGGAGGTATGGTTTTAAACGTGGGAACACATTTAGGAAGGAAGACTTCTATTAGGACTGTCTCAGTCCAGATGTCTTTTCCCTTTTCACGTAGCCACTTCAAGAGTCCTAATGTGATTCCGATAAGGAAAGACAGTGTTCCTGAATTGTTGCAAATCTTGTTATTTACATTTGTTATATAAACACTTGGGAAACCGAGAGCTATGTTAAATCTTGTTATTTACATTTGTTATATAAACACTTGGGAAACCGAGAGCTAGGTTAGATTTTGATGTTAGATTTTATGCTAGATTTTGCTTAGATTCTGTGCTACATTTCTGAAGACGCAGAGTGCTATGTTCAAGTTATTTCATCTTTAATGAAGCAGACAGTGTTGTTTTGAAAGCATTGATTTAATTTGGAGTTGAATTCCGTCAGGTGGTAGAGGGCCCCTGCCTCTTGCACGGATTTATTTGCGTAAATTAGATAAGTATTCTAGCTGCCTTTACGTTTTTGAATTTGAATTAGTAGTTGTTTTTAATTAGCTACTGTAGTTATACTCATTCTAACTCTTCCACAAGAAGAAGCTCTTCCAAAAGATTATAATGATGAATGGGAAATGGCTATAGTATTGTAGGATTTAGTTGTAATTTTTGTTGTTCACTATCACAGTTACACTTGTTCTAATCACTCTTCCACAAGAAGAAACTCTTCCAATAAATTCTTAAGGAGTCCAAGACATGACCGTGATAATGAATTATTTAGTTGTGTGTTTGCACTAAGCACCATCTCTGTTCT